>JAYKKO010000027.1:8400000-9000000 GCA_037074685.1 Glyphodes pyloalis | reverse complement strand
ACTTATAGGATTTTGTTTCTAGTCCTGATTTTGTTTTGGCCTACGTAGGCCAGTGTTTCCCAAACATTATCCTATAGCCCGGTATTTTTCACAGCCCCTCGTGACCTACTTAATACTTAAACACCCAACAGGTCATAAAATATTGACAATGCGTCGATCAGTAGCAAGTATAATTTTTTAAACAACGTGTAACGCAGAAATGTATTCTATATTGATGGCCCGGTAGCAGGTCGCAATTGGAAAACGCCGTAGCCTTCCACAGACGCTAAAATCAAATTCAAAAGCAAAAGAGACGTTCCTTTCTTAAGTAGAAAGCGTGTTGATTGTACAAAACGGAACCCCAAGTTCGTACATCCCGAAGCTGCGACTGAATTAAGTCTTTTAGCTTTAGTAACTCAGTCGCGGTGCTCTGAATTGGTAACGTGTACACGAATTTATGGCGGTTGCACTGAATAGCTTTGTTCGCCGGATCGGTGCGGTTCATCTTGTTTTGTTTGCTGGAAACTCTTGCTCGGGTACCTTGTTAAATCTGACGGTTCTAAATGCAGTAACATTATCTGATCCTAAATTAGGCACAGCTGCTTTGCATTCTTTGAGTTGTTTTGAGGAATTATGAAGTCCGCTTATGATGATAGTATTTCAAGCATTGTTGTTTGCTTGGAGTTTTCTTCTTTTAATTAAATTTCTCTTTGCTGAATGCAGGCGTTCATCGTAGAGTAAGTGATCGGAGGGATACAATAATAGGTACCTACGAGTAGCAACAATTCCCAAATTTGTTGGAAAGAGAGGTGATACTAGATAAATAAGTATATAGGCCTTGCGACCCGCCACGGCTTCCAGCGGAAACTATCCCCACTTTTTTTCACATTTTTCACTAATTCGTTGCTTCTATTTGTCGCAGTGTGATGCTTTGTAGTCAAAAGCCATTCTCGATAAATAGTGTCCCTGAATGGGACCTCTTTTTTATGTCGTTTTTATACTTTTTTATGTACACTGTTTTTTAATACGTTTTGTTTTTGTCGGCTTTGATATGTCATTAAAGCACGTCATAGAAAACCGGGTTTTATTTTATATTTATTAAAATACGACGAAACCCAGGTACGTTCGATAATAAATAGATTATCCAACACAAACATATTTGTTAAGCTTCTTTGTTTTAATTGACTCCTTATAGAAGAAACAACTTGCGGGCCAGTATGGGAACGGACAGGATACAACGGGATGAAATCCGCTGTCATCGCTCTTGCTTACCAACAGGCTGGGAGGAGCCAATATACTGTGCTGTTATAAAAAATAATATAAGAAATATACTATCGAGATGCGAGATGCAACGCATAGATGCGTTTGTAGTCAAGGAGCAAGCAGACTTATATGAGACTTCACCTAAGACGAGGCGACTCGTCTGCCCGTTAGCTCCCTATATTAAAATAAAAACAGAATATGCAACGGATCGAATTGAATGAATAAATTCATCAGTTACTTCACATTCAGGTGAGCGATACGAATGCAACAGCGCTGGAGTTATTCGCGCGACCGAATCGCTTGTGTAAGCGGCCAGCGAGTTGCGAATAACAGACAGGCGAATAATCGGCGATACATTCCGATTCGCTTTTGTAGCTTTGTGCGTCGAGAGAGAGGTGGTACCGCTCGCTAGTGGGGACTATTATTTTACGATTTGTTAGCTGCCACCTAAAATTTGTGGTTAAATTAATATCTTCTTCGAAGTGGGTAAAAAAGGCGACCAAAGCGCAAATGTTTTGAGTTTTAGTCATGTCAATACGAATGTTGATTGGTTACGCCCGGTTCAAATATTATACGATTTTTAATGTGTCAAAAATTACTACTATCCGTATTCTACGAATCGTTAATTCTAATGTCAAAAGACCATCATACAAAAATTTATTATTGGCGATGATCTAATTCATAGCCCTTGGTTAAACATCTTAAAAAATATATTTTAGGAGCCCATGAGGTTTGTTTCCTTAAATTTTACATACAGAAAATCTGTGAGGTGCAGCAAAACATTCACTGATACCTAACAAGTACTTTTCCAAGACTATTTGTTTCAAACTTCGCGCGCCACTATTGCGCGAAATATGAAATGTATATTTCAATTTTCATTTCGGTAGCTGCATCACGAATTTCGCGCATAAGAATACCGGTCATCGCTACCTGGACGCCCGATATGGTTCACCGTATCGAGTCTATTCAAATCGGATCAAATAAAACTTTTATAGCATCGATTTTCGATTCGTTCATATCCTTGCATCGCGTGATCGGCGCACTTATGGCATTGGACCGTCGCCAGCCGTCTTTCCGGCCTTTGCACTGTTATAATCGATACGATATTGCATAGAAATATACCTAATTATTTCTTGGAAAAGACGTCTTTATTGAAAGCTGTGCCGCACATGCTCAAGTACTTATAATATCGATATTATAATAGGCTGGTTAAGGCTACTGCGATTTAGTTATGAAGTTTTATTGCTCACATTCTAACATCACTATTTTTTTTAACTAAAATTTTCTTGCGAAAACTATTAATTATTTTTATTTGCTTTATTTACATGTGATGAAATGATTTGCAGGGCAGGTGACCCGGTTTTGGACATTTTAAGAATTTTGTAGACTTTGAGGCTATATCATTTTACAGTTTTTGTTATCACGGATATATTTCTTGTAGAAAGTGATTAAATACATATAAATCTAGCCTAAGGATATTTTTTTTTCCATAATGATTCAATGGAAAAAAAATCCTGTAGAAAAGAAAAAAAATGGGAATTTGTGCCATTTTTGGCCAGGTTTACCCCATTTCTGGCCACAGTCATGTGCCAGTTCTGGCCATCAAAATTCATCGAAAATAAAAAGCAGATAATTCAAAGTAATAAAAAGTTTATTCGAAAATCGCATATTTTACGATCAACAGTCTTTATTTAGAGAAAAATAGCTAACATAATATTGACAAGAAATATAATTTTAATTCAAGCTGAGATATTATATTAAATATTTCAGCTTGAATTTAAATTACAATTAAGAATATCAACATTAACCTGAGGTAGATATCTATAGTAATATAATGACCAGTCTTGATAAGTTTTCTTATATTTATAACTAGGTATGAATGTTATTTTATGCCGTGAGTAGGTACTGGAACAATTTTCTTTTCACGACACCGATTTTTTTAGTATTTGGTTTCGATGGAGGCCTTATAATCGTAACTCTGAAAATAAATAAAATACTTATATCAAAAAAGCTAAGTAATTAAGTTGAAAAATCACGATAAAAACTAAATGGCCAAAAGTGGGGTTCTACGTGCATCACTTGTGGCCAGTCATGTGGCCAAAGATGGAAAAATTTATTAGTTTTGCTCCATTAGTGGCCACCTCTCTTAAACTCACATAATAAACAAATAGCGATAAAATATCATTAGTACCACTTAGACAGTGTATTCTTTATGAAGGATTAATAAAAACATCAAAATAAATAAGAAGGGTTTAAAAAATAATGATTAATTACTCACCCGCTCGCCTTAGCCTTTTTGCTAAGATTTAAAACAATTGACGCTCGTCAAAAACTAATGACTTGTTGAATTGAAGTTAAGTTTGACACATCAAAACTGTTAACGCTATCAGTATTGCCAATATTATATATTTTTATTCCCGTAAACCGTTGAGTAATATATTTGTCTTTGCCTTAGTTATAAGGATTTTAAGTTCTAAATGGCCACAAAGGGGTCGGTGGCCACAACCGGGTCACTTACCCTATAGCAAAAACTATCTTATAAACGATACGATTTCTTTCCCTTTGAAATTTACTGTCATGGATTACTCATTGTGAGTTTTATGGACAATCATTTCTTACTGGATCTCTACGTCATCATTACATTCTGTGTACCAAATCAACGCAATGCTTTAGGCAGTTTCAACAAAGTATTGGTTATTTTTTAGGACACTATCAAATGACACCACTTTGTCTATGTGATGTAGTGGTTTTCTATAGCATTAATAACAATTTACGCTTGTTACTGTACAAATACGACACATAATTATACGTAAACCTTTGTACGCTATTTGTAGTATTGCACTACAAACACCCCTGAACGGGAGTCTGCCTTTTCTTGTTACTCCATATTTCTTAACATTTTATTTTGAAACAACCAAAATATATTTAAGGTTCTAGCTTTAAACATGACGAGACTGCCAAATTTTCACAATCAATCCTTTGCAATCCTATTTCGCATTCAAAAGTAGCATATGTCTTTTCTCAGGTTTAAAACTATTTATGTATTAAATTAAGGCTTGAAATCTGGGCAAAAAGGCAATGTTTTTGTCGCATTAAAGTTTTGTAACACGAATGAATAATTTTCTAAAATCTTAAACGAATACAGAATCATGCAAATTCTATCACAACCTATCAAGCACAGAGCACATAATATGTTTGTTTGCAGATATGGCCAAGTTGCTACAGTGCTTATTGGCATGAATGGATGCGGAGGCAGCCGATTAATTACTGGTCAGCAATGGACACCGCTCGGCGACTATCACCGAGCCACGCAGTTTGGCCTTCCCTCAATACGTATACGGCGAACAGCACAACAACATCAAGGTATACACTTGCAATTCGATTTTAGTTCTTATGCCCACGCGTTAAGATAGATAGATATACTTTATTGCACAAAACTTTAAAGAAATAGGTTTTACAGATTGATTATAGTACAATTTAGGCGGTCTTATCGCTAGAAAGCGATCTCTTCCAGACTAAATTAAGTGTACTAAGTTCTAATATAAATTCTGACGAACTGTTAACTGAACCTTAGAATAGTGTACCTACCTACCACTCAAAAGTCGACTTTGGATTGATGATCGAAGTCTATGTAATTCAAATTTATCAAAGAGCAAAAACTATACCTCTATTTTGGAGCCGCGAACTTCGACAATGTCTAACCGTATAGAGAAGAATAGGCCCAGAAACTACAGAACCACTAAAGTTACACTATCTCTGGGTGACACTATTTTAAAAAAATGTTAGAATTATACAATTTATTTAACCATTAACCTGTAAACAGTGATATTTCATCCAAATGAGAGACACGCGCTTTCTTGAAAATGTAATTTAGTTCAAATTCAAACGTTTGAACCTAACAAAGTCAGATGATATATGTTTTATTTTTAATTACCAGTATCAAGCTTCAAAAAACTTTAAACTGTTTATAAGGGGAAATTAGTTCACAAATCGTACCATATCCTGTGGAAAATGCGACAGCGAGTATGAGACTCTTCTAGCTACAAAAAGGTGCAGTTTTCAATTCAATTTAATTCTTTATTGCATGTCATATGGGGTGAAAACAATGACTTCCCGTCGGACCTCCGTTCGCCTTTAGTTATGGTGCTATCAAACATTCGGCCAAGCCAGAACCACTTCAGCACCATCCGCGGAAAAAAGTAACTTTATACCGTGGAAGAAAAGTGACATCCTACTGCTTCAAGCAAACCTTATTCTAAACTGACCTTTATCCTCTTCAGCAGCTTCTTCCCCTTGTGCCAAGTGATGACAGCGGGCGGTCTACTACCAGCTGATTCGCAATACACCTCGTACCGTCGCTCTGACGTCAGCACGCCCCCTTCGCCTATTTCAGCTGGCTTTTTTATCTCCACTGTGAGCGGTCTCACTGCAAAGAAAATGAAGGGATAAGAATAATGATAGCTGGCTATATTGGAGACGGTAAAAGCACTAATGATTAAAATCCTGCTAATATTATAAATGGGAAAGTTTGTCAGAATGTAATGTCTGCCTGGGTGACCTGGTGGAGGAGAAATATTTCTTCTCTTTGTTATTAGTTAAGATATAATAAATTTGAATATGTACTCGTTACTCTTTCACACAAAAAACTACTGAACGTATTTTGATTAGATGTGGTAAGAAGAGAGATGTTATACTAAGTATTCATATAGGATATCAATTGTTTTTATACCAAAATAAAGGAGAATGTATTCTGTTGCTTTCGTACAGCTTATGACACATTTTGTTTCTTTTTTTATTTATTTGGTTTGTGCCGACGCATTATAATCAGATAAAATTCAGACTACATCACACAAATTTACCTCATACCAAACTAAATAATATCAGACGTGGTGGTGTGCAAGGGGAGATTTTTTCTGTTTATTTAAAACCAAAAGCAACGGTGGTACCATACTTTTACATTAATAAACACCCAGACACAGAACAGACGCCAATTTTCATCACGTGAATGAATTCAGGTCGGGAATTGAACTCACAGTCCCTTAGTACCAAAGCCAGAACCACTAACTACTGTTCCATCACTCGAAAGTAATATACTTACAAAACATATCCAGCACCAGTGAGAGCTCTTTCGGTGGTACCAGGTGTGAGTTGGTGGCTTGGCACGTGAAGACGGCTGCGTAATCAGCTCGCCTGATGGCTGGCCAGAGCAGCCGGTTCTCGATGACGTCACCGGTGTTGTGCTCATATTCTTCGTCTACTAGCACGCCGTTCACGAGCCACCGCACCGACGGCTCGGGGCGACCTGGTGGTGGAAAAAATAGAGTGAGTGCTAAGTAGCCGGGAGCTTAGTTACATCTATCTGATGGATACTTCAATACAGCGACCCTTTAGATATTCCTTGATATTTGAATCCTACTTATCTACTCGTAAACTAGTGGTCGGCCCCGGATTTGCTCGAGTTACATTGTAAGGATTGACATAATATTACAATACACAGTGGTGTGAAGTTTTTTTTTACAATAAAAATCTTACTTTGCCTTTTAATAAAACTTGTTTAAAAATACAGTTCAATAGGTTATTTTTATAACGATCAATAAGTAAGAGTTATTAAGTTGTTAGCTAAATTGAATCTTTTGTGTCTGTTGATTTTAGAATAAATGCTAAAGATGCAATGACCTATAAGTTATAAAACTGACGTTCCAACAGTTCATAGAGTACTCATTAAGCTTTTTAACTTTTTTGTAAAGAAACAAATTAAAGTGGATTTGTATACGTATTATTAAGAACTAGTAAAGTTATAAGAGAAATTAAATATCATAAAATGAAAGGTTTAACCATATCTATGCATCTTTAAAATATTCTTTGGAGTTTTCAGAACACCTTCTACAAATAGCTCAGACAAATAGGTACGTGCAACTCACACTGTCACGTCATTTTAACAGCTACCTTTGATTCGAGGCTCAAACACCCCAACAATGAAATCCAATAAAACCTAATCCACAAAGCCAGTAACTGAATTCAAAATGCGAAGTCAAACTCAAATGAATTAGCGCCGCCAAAAGCAGCTACGCAACTCAAACCGGTCCGTGATTAAGCCGCGACTCGCGACAAATCAAATCTTCGTTCGGCGTGTTTACATTACAAATATCAAATCCGATACAAAGAGGCGTTGTTGATCAACAGAACAATAAGCTGGCAGGAAGCGACGCCCTTTGATTTAGGGGCGACTTTTGCAGAGCAGGCCAGGGCGACGCACACTGGGCGAGCGAGCAGGAATTTCGACAATAAAGTAACCTTTCCTTATACTGTCCTTTTTACTGCGATGTGAATTAGGTCTGCTGTCAGATTTGCAACCTTATATCTCTAATTGTGTGTTCTTGAACTAAATTAAGAAACATTAAACTACATACACATTTAACTATAAATTCATGAAAATAATGTACATTTTTATATTGGAGACAATATCACATACATTGCTCTAATTCTGTGGTAAGTGGCTAAAGCACTTGTGTACAGAAGTTAGAAACAACAATAATACCATAACCTTAGCTCGACACTATTACTAAAGTTTGTTTTCCATATTGATTTCACCAGGGACCGAGCCCGACACCTCAGAGTTCAGTGAATTGTAATGAAAAAAGTAACAAGAATCCTACAAATTTAAACGCGAAAATGTGAAAACATATATCGATGTAATACTTGTTACTCTTTTACACAAATACTATTGAACTGATTGTGTCACAATAAATTTTTAACACTTTTTATTTATGTACGATTCGGCAGGTTTAAAGGATAACAGTTTTTTGTATTAGCATAGATATGATATTGATATCGACATTTTGTATGAGAAAAGATGTTATATCCTACTAATAATAAACTAGCTGACCCGGCGAACTTTGTTCCGCCTTAGAGACAATAAAGGCCTTAAAAGTTGCAAAAATAAATTATTAAAAATGTATTCTATGTCCTTCTCCTGGTTCTAAACTACCTCCCCACCAATTTTCAGCCAAATCTGTTTAGCCATTTTTGAGTTATAAATAGTGTAACTAACACGACTTTCTTTTATATATTTAGATGTAAAAGTTTCTGAATATGGATGTTTGTTACTATTTCACGCAAAAACCACAAAACAGATTTGAATGATGGATGGATGATGGCTAACATATAGGATACTTTTTATCTATACTAATATTATAAAGCTAAAGAGTTTGTTTGTTTGTTTGTTTGTTTGAACGTGCTAATCTCAGGAACCACTGGTTCGAATTGAAAAATTCTTTTTGTGTTGAATAGATCATTTATCGAGGAAGGCTTTAGGCTATATAACTTCACGCTGCAACTATTATGAAAGTTTTTATGAAAACCGAAATCCACGCGGACGAAGTCGCGAGCGGCCGCTAGTCCTAAAATAATGCGAGCAACTGTCTAGTCTAAATATCTAACTCAAAGATGACTGACAAAGTGCTATCTATCAACGCACAGCCAAAACCACTGGACGAATCGAGCTGAAATTTGGTATGCAGGTAGATGTTATGACGTAGGCATCTATTACGAAAGGATTTTGATTAATTTTCCCCCCAAAGAAATGAAAAAAAAAGATAAATGAATAAAGTAGGGGATAAAAGTTTGTATCTCACACGGGCAACAGCAAGCTGTTAATATTGATAGGTGTCCCAGTGTGCGGTGCGGCGCGTGCAGCCACTTGCCTGACCCGGTCACGATTGTCAGTCTGAATGGGAGCGATGCCGACTTTTTTTGCGTAATTCAATACAGAGAGTGAGGGAGCTAAAGTAGCTCACTCTTTCGTGTTGAAGCTTGTATTTTTCAGTGATTCTTTAGTTTTTCAAGAATATAATGTTTACCTTATTGGAAGTTTTATTGCTACACTAGCTGTTGCTCAACATGCATAATTTTGAAATAATAAGGATGCTGTGTGCTAATCTTTTTAGCCAAAGAATTTCATCAAAATCCTGAGCTAACCGCAACTTGTCGTAAGCAATTATTTTTTCTGATCTATTAATCTCGGTAAGATCCACGAACGCCCACTAACTCACGAGACGAGCGCGATACGTGAAGGTTTTTTTTTTAATCTGTTACTGGACCTGTCGCCCTTACCTTGAAGGCTTGACCCCTGCTACTAACGTAGCATCCCCCAGGAGCTCTGGAAACCTTACTCACACGCAGGAACACAACAACACAGAAGTGATTGTTATTTGGCTGCGGTCTTCTGTAAGGTGGAGGTATTTCACCAGTCGGGCTGCTCCAGTTCGAGCGATAAATCGCTATGCCCTACCTCTCTTAAAGGATTGGTCGTGGATTCGAGTCCCAGATCGCAAGGGGATAATTTCTTCTGTTTCTTTAAAATATTTAAAGTTCGGTGTCGTGCGGCCTGGAGCGCTATAAATTGTTAAAATTCATCAAAACACATTTAGTAGTTTTTGTTTGAAATAGTAACAAAGATAAATCCATAAATTTTTCCAAACTTTCGCGTGTACAATAAAAATTCGAATGTAATAAAAAGTTAATTCAAAAATACTTTATTGCGTTTTAAGAGTGAAATAAATTTTCGCATTATAATCATGCTATGAAAACATCGTCGCTATCAATAGATAACATTTCAGCGAAGGGAATTTCTACAAATTTCTACTTTGTATTACTATATACTTACCGGTCGATTGAAAACTTGGCAGAAATAAGTTGGGGTTAGGCAAAAGGGAAAAGAAGAGCCTAGTGCTATCTGGCTCTCGAAATTGTCAACTATTTACAAGCTGCAATCAAACGTATGGAAAGTCACTGCAAGCAATACGATTTGGGAGCACTATAAGCATGTTAGCTTAACTTGCAAGCATCCAAGGCCGCTCCTCCGCACTCCAATACAATATTCAGCTCCTAGAACGTTCCCACGCAATTACTAAGGTGAAAACTGGATCCACCAACCACTGCGACCTGAATAGACTCAATCCCATTACGAAGTTTGGAATATTGCAGACTGCTGGAGAACTTGTTTGTGTCAACACAAATCCAAATTAAATCCATTGACATTCGGAATTAGAAAGCAGTACCGACATAGCACTTCAGACCTGAACTAATTCAATTTGGTCAAAGTGGATCTAAGGATAGTTCGGCGGATTCCGTGCTGAACAAAAGCGCACAAGCGGAGTAGCGCACAATGGACAAAGGGACGGAATGCCTCCGGTGGAATTTATTTACGAGCTTCGGTTTTATTTTGTGGCGGATAATTGATATTTGCGTTAGGGCAGGGCGTTCCGTGTATTCGTCAATTAGGGCCGCGTCATCCGGGGATTCGTTTTAGTCGAGTGACAGGTCATTTTTTTTTTATATTACACTTCAAGATTGACCTCATCCCACCTGATGTTAAGTGGTAATGAGGTCCTAGCTTAAAAGTGACAAGTACAGCATAATAAATCTGTTACTGGACTTGTCGCCCTTACCTTGAAGGCTTGACCCCTGCTACTGATCTAGCACCCCCCAGGAGCTCTGACAACCTTACTCACACGCAGGAACACAACAACACAGAAGTGATTGTTATTTGGCTGCGGTCTTCTGTAAGGTGGAGGTATTTCACCAGTCGAGCTGCTCCAGTTCGAGCGATAAATCGCTATGCCCTACTTCTCTTAATTCCGTGTATTTGTCAATCAGGGCCGCGTCATACGGGGATGTAGTCGAGTGACAGGTAATTTTTTGTGTATATGCCGTCATCAACTCTATTGAGAATCGACTAGTTCGTGGAAGTTTCAGATATAGAACTAATCGTCATAGCTACAAGTACCTTTCTTTTTTAAAGGGGGGAAATACATTGATGTACCGTGCTGTCACCCGAGGGAAGTGACGGCGTGTGTGGGACTCCCCGCCCTGAGAAGGGCAGGACTACCCACTAAAACCCCCGATTGGACCTCATTGCCGTTAATGGTAATGCTACGGGAAACTTGGCTCAGCCATAACTACCACAGCACCACCGGCGGAATCCGCTATTATGCGGCACCGTCTCTTCCCCCTGGGTTAGCTACAAGTTCCTAAATGGTTTGATAAGTACGTTTTGTCTACTTGCCTACGCATTCTAACAAATAAACATTGAATAACAAATTGGAGCTAATTTTGAAACTAATAAGATTCACGATTACCCATGATATCTCATTGTCATATTATCATATGACAATAGAAAGGTGGATAGATAAAAATACTTTATTGTACTCAACATTTACAGGATTGACAGATAAATTATAATACAATTAGGGCAATCGCTTTGCTAGAAATGGGTGCGATATGACCGTGCAAAATTATTATGAAAACTAAATCCAAAATACCATAACGTGACAAACATACATTTTACTGTTATATTTCGTTTGACAGATTTGATAGAACGAACGTTATTTAAATTCGACTTGTAATTCGAAGTAAGGAGAACTAACCACAAGTTTGCCTTACAAAGTAGTGGGTTTAATCCCCATCCAGGATAAATATTAATTTGATAAACGATTAAGATTTTTAGAATTTCGGTACCGACGTTGGTTTTGAATTCCGGAACGGATGTGCTTAAGCTACTTACTTTTGAATGTCTGAAATGTTTGACCATACTTTGGGTTTCTGATTTCTGACCCGTTTTGAAATCTTAGTGATTAAGACAATACCTATTCATTATTGAAAACATACCGGTCAAAATCATAACCCTCTTTTTCGCTTCGTCGTAGTCTGGTAAAAATGATTTAATTTCAGAATAGATTGGGACATAATATAGGCTGATACTTTACTAAACAATGGATTATGAGAACTAAAGGTTTAGTAAAGTATGATATAAAATAAATAATACAAAAATAATAAAGAAAATCACCCCAATACTTTATAATGTAAACTTTGGTTTTACATAATAAAAAATATTTGACATTACATACCTTGCTCTGATTCTGTGATAAGTAGCTTAAACACTTGTGTTACGAAAATCGGAAACAACGACATAAGTCATGCTCCTACCTTTGAAAACAAACAAGTTGCATTACACTGGAACGCGACCCAGATCCGAGATAGGTAGCAATATTGGTGTTGTATGCAAATGCGGCTTAGAAAAACGGAACAATGAAAGAAAAACGGTACGAGCACCGTTAATGTTGTACAACTAAGTAGGTATACGGGAGCAACAGGCTCTAAAAAACAGGAATTTTGGGAACAGAGCCCGTAAGCTCCCGTCATTAGAAAGGCATCTGCGCCGAGGAATTGAATTTTTCTCCGGGCCTACTCGAGGGATGGCCGTTTCTGTCAATAAAGGTACGACTTGAGTCGGACGTTAAAAAACCGATTACGTCTTGTATTTTTGTGAAATAGAGTTTCAAAATTTTAATTTTCAAGGTGATAAGAGATCATTTCATGGTCAAATCAAATGTTTAGTCACTTACTATAATCATACAAATTTCTTTACCAATCTGAATTTGATAAGTCTCCCACTAAAGACATATCAATACCTACATAATATTCTTGATCTGTATGAATAACATGTCGTTTGTGGAGTGAAAATACATGGATTATTACTTTCTATTATTTCGATGGCAGAATTTTAGGTACTGGACAGGTAAATCTCTTTTTTAGTGTTGTAAATATAAATTAATAAATCTAATGACCGGATCAACCCGAATCAACTTGTTAATGTACGCAGAGGTTTATAATATGTAAGAGTCGCATCTGTGGATCTAGATCCCTAGGTTGTAAACCTTTTTTTACTATTTTTTTTTATGTAATGAGGTCCTAACTAAAGGGCAATAAGTACAGCATAATAAAGCTGTTACTGGTCTTGTCGCCCTTACCTTGAAGGCTTGACCCTTACTACTAATGAAGCACTCACCAAGAGCTTTGAAAACCTAACTCACACGCAGGAACACAACAACACCGAAGTTATTGATGTATGTCTGGGGTCTTCAGTAAGGTGGAGGTATTTCACCAGTCGAACTGCTTTAGTTCGAACGATAAATCGCTATGCCCTATCTCTCATTGAAAACCTGAGCATCTTATCTTAAGCCAATATTTTTTTTTTATAAAGTCTCCGTTTTCATCCAACTTATCGATTGTCAAATAAATCGATTGCAGCCCGCCATCCCTACCACTCCGAACGCACCAATCAATATCTCGATTATGCAAATCCGGTGGCCCCCGTCAATCCGAATTCCGTTTGAGGGGTATACTATAATCTGATAAATTCCATTTTGATTGGAATCGTGTAATTTTAAGTCGGAACGTTCGATTGTGCGTTCAAGATTTTATCATTATGTGGGAATTTTCGTCGGTTGAAGTCGACGTTTTGGAGTTAATGGGGATGAGGATGATTGAGTTTACGGCTTCCCGATGAGTTTTGGGAAGTTTGTGAATAAAATTTGTTTCAATGTTAACGTTATTGCAGCCCAGCGATAAAGCGCTGCGGGGTGAGCCCTGAGGCGTCGTGGCCTGAGATTTGAATGCTGTTGCTTTAATATACTTTGTACGTACTTTTGGGGCTAGGTTAGCACTTCCAATAAACTTCCAATAGGGCGCTAACAGGGTGACGTCACAATTTTGTCTTCTTTTACGGCATTAATACCATATTTTTTTTTGTAAATGAAATCTAAATCAATTCATTCATTCATGTTGGTATAAGTAACACTTAGGCATCGTCAAAATTAAAACACTTAAAAATTGAAGCTACAGCTGGTTCGGAATGGTCTCATTGTCCCGATATCAAATGTTATAACTTGAGGCAACTGCGATCTGCTAAAATTATTAAAATTGCTCAACCTAGTGGTATAGCATAGCAAATTTTTTTTTAATTATTATACTTTATTGCACTAAATAGTACAATAGGTGGACTTAGTGCTAGATTTATTCTCTACCAGTCAACTCCTAGGTCATGCAGAGAGTGTGTACCTTTGTATATGGATGCTGTAATAGTGTAAAAGTGCGTGAGTCATCTAAAAAAGAAATAAATCATAATAAACAACAATTAATTAAACGTTATATATTACACTACGGTATGTATCTGTTATACATAGGTACATATTAAATCAGTATCTGTGAAAAAAACATTAAATAATATATGTTGTTATAATTATATGTAGGTATTTTTGATTTAACATAATGTACACATTAATATGTATTTAAAAATTAACTAAGAAGAAAAAGAAAGAAAAAATATTAAAAAATTACGAGTACCTAAATAGGTACTGTTTGTTACTGTTCGTGAACCAAGAATCTTTTAACATACGATGGCGATAGTAGGCGCAATACTTTACATAACTTGTCTAAGAATATGGTATATCTTAAGCTAACATATTCTGTTGTCAGCTAGTAAAAGCATTTCCCTGTCTGGTAGACCCTGCCGGGAAAAATAGCCCACGCCTTTCGTCAATGTAACAAATATATTTGCCAGTCCTTACGTTGCTACATATATTTGTTTTTAATGGTCTGGTTTGTATCGGAAAGGAAATATTAAATTTATTAACATGGATTAAGTTATACATTCAAATCGTTATTAATATAAGTACATTTATACGAAAGTTACTCTGTCTCTTCGGTTTTAACGCCAAAACTACAGAACCGATTTATAAGAAATTTGGCACACAGATAGTTATGAATGTAAAAAAAGATAAATACAATTTTTTTTAGTTGTATATTGCAAAGGAAACAAATATTTTTACTTTTCTTTTATTATTCAAAGTTGATATCATCTGTCATTTCTATTTAGTTTAAAAAGGAAAACACAAAAACTTAAGCTAGCTCAGGTGCAGACAAAAGCATGCCAAACTAACAGTTTCGACTTTATATAGCCCTTATGTCATCTACATAAGGTAAAATATCGAACTGCAAGTGCTTATCCACCAAAAATAGCATGGCCGGTATTAGATTTAGTTCAGCCATTTCTAAATCAGAGCCGATAATTATCTTACAAGATCCAAAACTTCGTCCGAAGCACGTAACATAGTTCTATAACAAGACATATGCCTGCTTCCGAGTAGTTACTCGTACGGTTTATCAAGCGGAGCGGCGTAATTTGATGAGGAAATATTGAAGGGCTTCCGCACACACAATATTTGTGCCACTTACTTACGCATTGCCGTCAAACGTGCGTTTTATTGCTTTTCTTTGACCGGAATATTTATTGAAGTAAAAGAGTATACTCGAGTATGAAAATAATAAGAACTGATAATATCGAGGGTTCCCTGGTCAAACCCGATAAGTGCCAAAAACATACTTCTGAGATAATCGATGTTAAAGGTTTGTAAACAGTAAAAGTGCATTTTAATAAGTAAATGTCCACAATTTTGGGTTTTATTAGTAATGATATTTCATAAAGATTTAGTATTCATATTTTTTTTACTTCTAATGCTTTCAGTTTTGCTGTAAAATTTTTTTTTTTGGTAAAGGGTGCCGACTTATTGGGTTTTACCTGAGAGAAAAAAACGATTTAATCACTTAAGTTTTTATTAATTCCAAGCAAAAAACAATTTTAATTATGATTGCATTAGGTTATTACTAACTTTTATACTATTTTTATATTCTTATTTATTGCTTAAATTTTGAGGATAATTTTCATTTAATGTTCTATTCAGCTATGATTTTCTTCGGGAATGATTTGTTTCGTGTACATAGTTTTCGACCAATTAGACCCATCAAACTACCGCCTTATTGATATTCTAGCGTATATGACGCATCTCAGGGGGGAGACAATTGCCGAGGCATTTGATCGGGTCTGGCACAAAGCTCTTTTTTCCAAGCTTACGGCATATGGACTACCCACACTGCTTTGTGACTGGATTTCCGGCTTTCTGCGTGACGTAGAATTCACAACGTGTCTGACGGATGCGTATCGCAGTTTATGCGTATTTATCGCCCGCCCTCTTCCTTCTTCATATAAATGATATGCCACTGCTTGGAAAGATACATTGCTATGCTGATCACAGTACGGTCAATGGAAGAAACCTTGGTTGGCCTTCAGCTGGCAACGCAGTAATGGAGGAGGTACGGGAGAATTTTGTCGTTGAACTGGATTGGGTGTTGAGCCTCATGAGCCAATGGGGTTCAAATAACCAGGTCCAGTTCAATGCTGAGAAAACCCAAGAGTGCGCATTTTTGACAAAAACATCCCATTTCCTTCTGCTCCCCATTCATCAGGGCACTCCCCTCTGCCTGCGAACAGCCTAATAAGTAAGTAAGCATGCTTGGCATGGATATCCACTGCAACCTTAATCAAGATCAGTACATCGAGAGTTTCATCTCATTAGCATCCAAAAAACAGAATAGAGTGCGTTGTTTTCTCACGCCGGTCTAAACTACTGCTTGTATCTCTGGGACGGTTCCGCCAAATACCTTATGGATGGTCTTAATTGGTTACAGCAAAGGGCTGTGCGCATTATCAATGTTGAAGAGGTAACTGAGAACCTTGATCCTCTTCAACTTCGTAGAGACATTGGTTTATTGACTGTCTTTTATCGTTTTTATCTCGGTGAGTGTTCTGAGGAACTGTTTTCTCTTATCCCACCTTCCCTTTTCCTTTACAAAACAAGAGCCGGCCAACGATGTTATCGCTTCACCGTGGAAAATATTCCATCACGAACCAAAAAGTATGATAACTCTAATGACGACGTACCATTAAAAAATGGGCCTCGTTGCCGGCTCATGTGTTTCCTCCGTCTAATGAATTCCTTCAAAAGGTGCGTGAAGAAGCATCATGCAGGCCAGTATGGCGATGCTAACGGATAGGGTATTACGAAATCAAATCCGTTGTCATCGTGATGTGGGTTCCTCTCTTGCTTACCATTAGGTTGGAAGGAGCCAATATACCACGTTTTTATATAAAAAAATATTGACATCTAAATCTTGGAAACAAAGGTAAAGTTACCAATAAACATCATATTATATGTATATATATAACATGATTTAAAAAATTACATGTGTCTTGTCACCAAAAAAAATATGCTTGACGATACTATTCATCTGCGTGGCAATATCTTTTTGTGACTTATCAAGTTCTCACGAGTAATTTGTATTTGCTTCAAAGATAATCTTGCGAGGAGAAAGCAGAACAATATTCAACGAATATAGGTACAGTAAAATTGACCGAATTCCGATTAAAAACGTATTTAGAGCTTTGTAATAGATCACGCCCCCAAAAAGCACAAGGTCATGGCACGTGAGAAAAATAACCCTCTGATCTTGCTGAATAAATAAAAAAAAATGCATAATGGTGTCAATAAATACTTTCAAAAAATATTAAATTTAAATTTTAACCATGCAAACAATAGTACATTGATATGAATCTGCACATAAATGTTGCTATTTTTATGTTCTAAGGGAACACTAAGCGTAAGGTAGGAAAACCGGAAATAGCATCCTTTTATCCATACATAAAAAATTGTAAAATTATTTCAAAACCAAGTAATCATAAGTACCGTAAAAGAAAAATAAAAAGTAGGACGTGAAACCCAATAACTATCCTTCCATTAAAAATATTTCTATGTACGTAAATATTGTAACCTAAATTGGTTAGAGGTAAAACCCAATAAGTTCCCTATTCCGGAATCTAGATGATGCTATTACGTTTAAATAAACTGAAAGTATAATTATTTTGTCAAAATTACGTGCAATGCAATCAAACGAAGGTCGACGCTCGCGATCCTGTCGCCATCTGTCTAATGTTATGTGTACTGTCATATCTACTTATTGGGTTCTTCCCCAAATAAAATTACAGTCCAATGTTGATATTTGCTGGTGCGAGTATCCGATAAGTATGCTTTTCGTATGTCATTTCTAATATTAGCTTGAAGTAAAACACTATAAGTAGTAGTTAATGGGTTTTAGCTTAATGATAAAATTTGTTTGCATACTTAATATTATAATAGTAAAACCCAACAAAATGTGTTGATGGATTTTAGTTTTAAGTAAAACCTCGTTAATTCAGAATTTCCCTGGTATGAAAACCCAATAAGTGCAAATAACTTGTTTTACCATAACTCACTTAGTTTAATTTCCTAAAATATATTTGTCTTAAAACCCAATAAATATTCATTATTGGGTTCTTCATCTAATTAAATTTAAAAAAGTTTCCTTTAAATATACTTATATTTTTTATGTATTGGTCAAAAAGAAAAAAGTAGCACTTATTGGGTTCTTAGTGAAGCGTATCTTTGTGATAAATTGAAACTCGACTTATTTTATTTTATTTTATTTTATTTTATTAGGTTTACTTACAGTTTATATACTAAAATCTAGCTTAAATTAACAACTATACTTACTTGCTAAATATGTAAACTGGTTACAAGTAAACTCCACTTGCACTAACAATGTAAATGAACATAAAAGTTATTAATTAATTACTTACTTTTATTTTTAAGTGTAAACAATCTAATAGGTTAGAGATATCTAATCTTTCCCACACATTGATTTGCGTAAACTGCTTACTGAGTCATGAAAGATATCAATCTGGCTACTGTTGAGATTGAGGAGTCTTGACAGGCGTGGGATGGCAGAGTTGGCACCTTGGACCGTGCGGCGGAGAGGAGGGCAGAGCGGATTATTGGAATATACCATTAGAAAGAGCAAAAAAAGTGCATCTTAACTGCATTTATAACTTAAATTCTCAATTTTTGTCACTTATCGGGTTTGACCAGGGAACCCTCGATATAATTATTGAGTAAAATCTTCAACATCTTTTGCAAGTAGTAGCTTTTTTTTAATTTCATTGCATTTGCCTTTACCGAATATACATACATTTATTTATTTATACATTAATAGATTCCGATATTTACCCCCTTTTTTCTTTGGTTATTCCTCTTCCAGCACGAGAATATAAAAATTCGTTATGTTTTCAAGTATAAAAGGAATTGAAAACAAGTAATAAATGCAAGTTAGTCCCTAAACGTAGACTTCATAAGATTGGTAATTCATTTGTTGGTTTAAGTATAACTTTTTTTAATAAATTACCTCAAGTTATTGTTGATTTAGCTTTGAACAAATTTAAGCTACTTGTTAAAGGTTGTCTTTTGAAAAAAGGGTACTACAGAGTAGAAGAAAATATTTATGACAAAGAAGTGTGGACCACTAACTAGTCTGTTCGCCCTCACATGAAAATTTCACTAATTATATTTACTAATTGTATTTCTATTTATACAAACTCAGCTATTTCTTTACGTATTTGCCAACTCGCAAGTTGGCAAAATTCTTATTAAGCACGAATGTGCATTAGGACCTACAGTTTGTGTAATTTAAATATATATATATATATATTTTAATTTTTCTTATTACTTTGAATCAATGAATTATTTTTTACAATTTGCTACATTATTTTATCTAATTACTACACTGTATGTCTTAGTGCAAAACTAGTTATAAGTTCAGCTATATTTGTAATATGAACGACAGAGTTTCTTGCCGGGATCTTCTCTGTAAATTATAGGTTCCGAACCGGAGGTAGCGTTATTTGCATTATATAGACGTTTCATAAATATTACTGGTGTAATTTACATGAATAAAAGAATATTGAATTGGAATTTGAACTCAAGTTTTATAAAAGTATTTTTATACAAGTAACCGCAATGCAATATTAACTTACCCATATATTTAAAGTTAATATTAAGCCATACTTATTAAGAAAAGGCTATTTTACAACTTTATGAAAAACAAACGATAAAACTTTACAGACATACCTACCTGACTGTTTGTTTGCTCTCACTCACGCTGAACTCGTAAGTTAACTGTATTGTAATATGATAACTACATTAAAGACCCTCATCTTAACAGATTCTTCTCGGTGTTATTAGGTTCCAAGCTGGAGGTAACTTCATTTTGGATTCTCATTTGAACTTTGCATAAGTTTTACGTGTAAATGAAATTATTATGATTATTACTCTCTTTCTGTCTGATTTTAGATTTATACAAAACCAATGCTAAAATTTAAACAGCTTTAGTTTTTCTTCTCATACATTTGGAGCCTCCACAAAACTACTAACAAAAACTTCTAAGGAAAAGATGAAAATAAAAACCGTCGTGTTGAAGCCAAAAAGTGTCACCTTCAGAAAATTTCCGTTGTTATCTTTATGGGTTATTGTAAGGCGTCAGATTTCGTCCGTTATTACGCGGGAATTCGTCAATGTTTCGAACCGATAAAAGCCTTTCTGTGTCGACACACTCGCGCCGGCAAACAAACTTGAGTATCGCGAGGCGCAAGGAGCTCGCGTGAGATTATCTCAAGGCACAAGCTACGGGCGGAAGCGGAGACTTCATATTTCAGTTATTGTTTGATTATATTCCTATGGAGCTATTACTAAATGATGTCTAAGATATTTATTTTTCTCAAAAGATTATAATTATCAGTTGAAAAGATATTACAATTTCAGAAACAAAGTGGGTAGGTACTTATAAAAAAAGTCGTGTACTGATGTGCCGATGTCCAAACAAGTAGCTTGAGCTGACGTAGATATAGAGTATGCGGGTTTAAGTGGGTAGTCTGTGGACTCCCCCACGAAGGGCACAGACTACCCACTACCGTTGCCGCTACCGTTTATGCAACGGTAATTGTAAGGCAAATAAAAACTGATATAGTTATGAATAATGAACAAATCGAAGTCATAAATACAACAACTTTTTTAGGAATCACTATAGATTCGAGGCTACAATGGGGTCCTCATATATGTGCTCTGGCAGGAAGACTTAGTTCTGCCGCATATGCAGTTAGAAAAATTAGGCATCTTACTGATGTTGAAACGGCGAGACTAGTTTATTTCAGCTATTTTCATAGTTTAATGTCATACGGTCTATTGCTGTGGGGCTCAGCTTCTGACATACAAACTATATTTGTATTACATAAGAGAGCTATTCGATCTATTTACGGCCTTAGATCGCGTGATTCACTTAAAGAATTATTTAAAGAAATTAATATTTTAACTGTAGCCTCCCAATTCATCTTTGATTGCATCATGTATGTACGTAAAAATCTTCATTTGTTCTATAAGAAATCCGACACACATAATTTTAACACAAGAAATAAACATAAGCTCGCTATTTCAAACCATAGGCTTCGTAAAACCAGTAGAACATTCGTGGGATTAAGTATAAAAATATTCAACAAGTTACCGCAATGTATTGTTGATTTACCTATGCATAGATTTAAGATCCATATTAAATCATGTTTAATGCGAAAAGGATACTATAAACTTGATGAATATTTAAACGATAAACATATATGGACATGATTGTCTGTTCGCTCGCACACCATAGTTTTTAAGTTCTCTAGCTCTAAACATTGTAAAGATTAGGATAACTACTGAGTTTCTTGCCGGATTCTTCTCGGTAGGATTAGATTCCAAACCGGCTATAGCTTCAATTTTGGTTTGTATTCATTCTGACGATGCATAAGTGTTACTTGTAACCTACATGAATAAATGAATTGACTTTGACTTTGACCTTGACTTTGGTAAGGTGCGCCCTTGCATTTCTCCCCCTTTGAAATAGGGACAACAGGGATAGCTTTTGATGCAAAATATGTAAACGTTGTTAAATTATTATAATAATCAACAGTACTATCGACTACTAGTGTTGTTATAACCATACAAATGTTTGGACCAAATGCTGCCTAGGAATTTGAGTTGGTCCACGGGTACTGGGGTACTGTAGCAGTTATTATTAAATCGTATGTAAGTATTGCATGTCGTCGAAAAAAGAAACCTGTTATTGTCCTTGAAACAATAACCAATCTGCAAATTTACTTAGCAATGTAAGTATATATAACATATTTTAATAAATAGCACATAAGCTGTTATAAAATATTAGTAGGATGTTATTGGGAAGTCTGCCCCACCAGTCGTTCGGTCGAACAGCGCTGTTCGACCTCACTCCTGATGGAGCAGAACTTCCCAATAACATCCTCAAGAAATTCGGGTTACAAAAATGAAAACTGGAGGACTTACCAAAGTCTGCCATTTCACGTTCACGGTACACGCACGGACCTTTTGTTTTGTTACGACAAATGGCTTCGCGACCACGATGATCATGGCAAAACGAACGCGACGTTTTTTCAATCATGCCATGATACGGACTGAGCTCCCGTGGGAAATAATTAAATCATTGCACAACTTTAAACCAAAACGCAAACATAAGCGCGAACACACGAACGCAAGTCAGTTTTACTGAGCGCGCGTAAATTGCTTGCGAACTACTTTTTGAAACTGCAACTTTAGCAATTTTAGCAAGCTATGATTATACTTCGAATCTCTTCAAGAATGCATCACATTTAATACTTTATGGATATTTTGACAAATTTATTTTCCGTAGATATTTTAAAATTATAATTTATTTGAAAGATTAGTTTCAATACTAAGAATAATTTTGAAATCCGTGTTATCAATTTTGTCAAAATCGTTTGGATTTTTCGGATTACTTGGTTACAGAGAATTGTAACTTTAACAGGCACGATATTGAATCGTGTTTAAATAATATCACGAAATCGATATTATAATAGTTAATATAATGGATCAATAGTAAAAAGTAACTTCAGATAAAATACATTAATCCGTTTCAAACGTGAAACTTTTTGAGTTAGAACATTCAGATATTATTGAGTAAATAAATTGGTGTATCTTGTGAGATCAAGCCCGCTATTGCTTTGGGAATCATGTGCGGTGTGACACAAAATTGTATCTAATCAATCTAAATATCTTACGTATGATTTCAAAGAAAGTATCGTTATCGTTTAGTAAATCTAACAAGCATCGCCGCTTCGCAAACCATGTATATTAAAAATATCATATTACAATTAGGTCACTTTGTGCGTCATAATTTTCGAACACACACTAATAACCCATGTATCGATAGAAAATTACAATATTGATGACTACGGATTTTTGGTGTATAAATTGAGACCTAATTTTGGAGCTAACCACAGTTCTTCAAGCAATCTAGTTTTGGTGATATCACTACCAGTTCGACGTTTCTACAGCTCCCAATCTAAATCATGTAAGTGAGTATTTCTCTGATTTTTTTTTTTATTTTTTACATCAGATTATTTTTGTTTTTTCTTTTGTGTGCTCTTTACTTGATGTTGGTTTCTGAACTTTGAGTTTTGAGAATTTTGAGTTCAGAAACCTTCAAACGAACAAAAAGGTTACCGAATAGTAATTACGTAGTGATAAAAATGTATGGAATTATTAGGAGCACCGCAGCGGTAAGTAGCGGAAGTACTGATATTTCCATACAAACTATCACTACGTAAAACTACTTAATTACCGTTTTATTCGTGCTAGGTACCCCTAGGTACAGAACATCTTAGACTCTATGTTAACTTAACCTAGAGTTCGAGACATTCTCAGTGTTGGAAATGCTAAGTTCCGAAATCGAATGTAGGTAAGTATCGTATTTTAAATCTGGAGATAATCTAGCATTCCTACATAGGAATTGAATCTGCAATGGATGCAATTCCTATTGAGAGAAGTTATATTTTTTAAATATTGCATTAATAACATCACCTGATTATTTCTAGTGTTGTTATTATATCTAAAATATTTATTTGTGAAACATTGATCGTTTATTATTGTACATTGTTAAAGTTCTGTAACATTTTACAATAACAAAAGGACAAAGGAAAATATAATTAAATGAGGAAAATAGCAATAAACAATCAAATCAATCAGCTGGTTTTATACTATTGGACTTGTTTACACTTACACGGACTGTACTAAGCCAATGTAAGTGTAAACAAGTGCGAATTGATTTAACATTTTTGATTAGGTAAATAATATATTTTGTTTTAGACCTCTCATTATATTTGACTCCGTTTCGTGATTTAAATGCTAACTTATGGGTTTGGTACGGTACTTATTGAAAGAGCTGTACTGAAATAGACTGCGGGACTTTAGAGTTTGTCTCTTGCTGGATTAATTTCAACTCTTTATATTAGCTAACTGTTTGCTAGTAAAGAGCAGAAACTGATGGCTTTACTAATTCTTTTGTTTATCTCTTAAGGTCGGATTCTGAATGCGGAACGTACATCGATGTCCCGAAGAAGTCGGCGAAAAGAGCGAAAACGCAAGGGGACACTGCAAGCAAAAAACGAAAATTGCAAGCGAAAGCAGGATCTTCCTTAAGGTGATTATAATTTTCTCAGGTTATTAAGAGTTATCAATTCGGTGTGGTTGTGTGTTTGCGTGTGTGATGTGAGTTGCATCTAGGGACCTGTATGCGTCGCTCGAAGCAGGGTAACACCCGCGCTTCTCTGAAACGACGCTTTAATGCAATACAGCGTTATAAAATTGTACGAACTCTTGGTTACGGACCGAATCCGTCGCCGTGAAACGATGTTCTAGCTTTCACGTGTGTCTCCGTCCTGGAATCCGTACGGCCAGTCCGCACGGATCTCCCGGAGACCTGCGAACCCCCTACATGCATTCAATATTTTCCGCTCGAATTATATATTGCTGTCGAGTTCCTAAAGTAACCAATTAATTTTTGTGCCGGTATCAAAACTGTTGTTATATCTATAAGATTGTCGGTAACGGTTGCTTTTAGTCAATACATACCTACTTATTATGACGCATACTTAAAAACATGTATGAACATGTTTACACGAGCACAGACCTGTCTATCATACAAAGCCGGAAAAAGATTTACGTAGTTGCAACTAAATTATAAAATCGAAAAATGTTCGTTTGTATTTCATAATTTAAGTGAGCTTGTTTTATCTAATTACAGCAAGACTTACGACGTGTTCGGCCTGGCAAGCCGTAAAGAAGAGGGAGAGACCTGCAAACCGGGAGCAAAAGTCTTGCCATCCTATTTTATCAATAGGGTGGCAAACGGCAACGAGCGGCGAACAGCAGCGACCGAGGGAGGCTTCTACGTCGACCTGAAGCTGTACGCCACCAGCGACGCGCTGGACACTGACTCCGTCGACTTGTGGAAGAAGGCGCAGGTTCGCATTAAGTTCCAAACGGACGAAAATAGCGATCAGTGGCGACACCTCCACAATTTCGTACGGAGTGTCGATTTAATATTTAAAGAAGACCCTAAATTTTATAGCGGCCGCGATTAATTGATAGTCAAAAGTACGCCAGACTAAGCACTCCGGCCTTTGGTATCGTCCTTATGTCGTGCGCATAAGAACTAATATCGAACTGCCAGTGCTTATCTTGACGCGCCGTCGACCATAGGTACCATAGGTACACATGTAAAAATAGGTAACTGTTTAACACCCACGCTATTCTTTAATATCATTTAGAACGCTTAATAAATAGGTAACTTCATAATTTGCTATATAGATATTTAATATTTAACAAGAAGACCCTAAATTTTATTGTGAGCGAGAAACATTTTCGGAATACGATTTTTTTAAATTGGTTTCTATGTAATACTCACACTATTATTTTACAAACTTAAGGAACCTCAGCCTTAGAGGAAGAGGTGTGGGTTCGAATTAAATTAAAAACGGATAAAATAGCGATCAGTCGCGAGCACTCCATAATTTCGTACGGATTGTCGATCTCTCATTTAACGAAACGCTTCACTAAGTTTTATTTTAATTACTTTCTAAACTAGAAACATGCCGTATTGTACAGTATGTAATATTACAGTAGAGCGAAATCGGTGGATCGGACATTTGCGTAGTAATAATCATAAAAATAACAGTACCGTTCCACTGTACCAGAATGTTGAATTAATTAAATCTGCATTCAAAGGGCGTATAGCAAGTTACAGAGTCATCGCTTCAAAAGAAGAGACACATATATCCACAGATTTATTTTTAAAGAATATATCTGAACAAATTAAATTGTTAGTAAATCAAGCATTACAAAGACATATATGTCTAAAAGTCAATTTCGAACTTTTTTGTTCCTTTATTTCCTTTAGAAGCGATGAAGAGACGATGAAATCTTTTAGCACGAAAAATTTCACTCTTCATTTTAATTATGACTTTGACGTACTATTTACCGATGCACAAAATACACTTTTAGCTAAATTCGATGAGTTTCAACGCGCAGATAGCGGTTGGATGTTCTTGTCTAATTCACATTTAGAAATTAATATTAACAAATATCAACCTCTTAGTGGATCTAGTTTCATTGAGTTACCTCAATTTATAAAAAGTAAAAAAGCATGTGTAAATATTCAAAATAAAGATGAATATTGTTTTTTGTGGTGTGTAAATGCAGCTTTGCATCCTACATCTAGACACCCCGAAAGAGTTTCATCCTATCCACATTTTCGAGGTAGTTTCAATGTAAAAAATTTAACATTTCCGGTTAGTTTTGCAGACATAGCTGTATTTGAAAAAAATAATCCTACATTAAGCATAAATGTCTATGGTCTAAAAAACGATAAACATATTATTGGACCCTTATATAAGTCTCAATCAACAGTACATAATTCCCGGCACATACATTTGTTGCTTCTTGAAAATGACACTTCATCACATTATTGTCTTATCAAAGACTTACCTCGATTAGTGCGATCTCAAGTAACAAAACATCATGGGAAATTACATTTGTGTGAAAGTTGCTTGCTATTTTTTCGTAACCCTGATGAGCTCGCTAATCATTTATGTGGTGGAGTAGTAACTGTTTTACCGGACAAAGGCTCCGTCTTACAGTTTAAAAACTATGACAGAAAACAAGATGTACCTTTTGCTATTTATGCCGACTTTGAGGCAATGCTGATACCTGTTCAAAATAGTTCAGAAGAATCCGATAAAAATACTTTGAACTTGCAACAACATACACCTATTGCATTCGCGTATAATATCGTTTCATCGATCGATCAAAGTTACAATCGATTTGTTACTTATCGCGGGAAAGATTGCGTATCTAAATTCATTAATTTTCTTAGCAAAGATGTTATTGACATTCATAAAAGACTTATTAAAAATATGCCTATGACATTTACAGAACAAAATAAACTCGAATTTGAACAAGCGAACCGTTGTCACATATGCAATCATTTTCTATGGCGTGATAAAGTAAAAGATCATTGTCACATCACGGGACGTTACCGCGGAGCTGCTCATCGCTATTGTAATCTTCAGTACAAAATCCCAAAATTTATTCCGGTATTTTTTCACAATCTTTCTGGTTATGACTGTCACCTTTTTATCAAAGAGTTGGGTGAAACTCCTGGGAATATTAGAATATTGCCTAAAACAAAGGAAAAATATATTGCATTCACCAAATTCATTGCTATAAATGAAGATGCGTGCGTTCAATTACGTTTTTTAGATTCCTTTAATTTTTTGGGAACTAGTTTAGACAAACTAGCTAAGACTATGAATGAAGAAGATTTCATTAGTTTGAGATATCATTTTCCAAAAGTTACTCAGTTTAAATTGCTAACACGAAAAGGCATATACCCTTATGATTATATGACAAATTGGGCACGTTACAACGAAACAGTTCTGCCATCTAAGGAAAACTTTTTTAATTCAATCACCGATAGTGAGGTTTCCGAAAGTGATTATTTACATGCACAAACCGTTTGGTCAGAGTTTAATATTAAAGATTTGGGTGAATATACTGACTTGTATCTTAAAACAGATGTTCTTTTGCTGACTGACATTTTTCAAAGTTTTCGCAGAACATGCAAAAAACATTACAAACTAGATCCAGCTTTTTACATAACAGCTCCTAGTCTATCTTTTGATGCAATGTTACTAATAACCGGTATTCAACTTGAACTGATTAATGATTTAGCTATGATCCGAATGATTCAGGATGGGATCAGGGGCGGCGTGTGCATGTGTTCGCATAGATATGCTAAAGCGAACCATAAATATATGGAGGAATATGATAAAACGAAATCTGACTCATACATAGTTTATTTGGACTGTAATAATCTGTACGGATACAGCATGTGTCAACCTTTACCTTTTTCAAATTTTCGATTTTTAGATCAGAATGAAATTGCTCTGTTAGACATAGAAAGTGTCGATGAGGATGCTGAGTGGGGCTACATACTTGAAGTAGACCTTTTGTATCCTCATAGTTTACATGACAAACACAACGACTTACCATTTTGTCCCGAAAAATGTATTCCCCCCGGGGGTAATACCAAAAAGCTAATTCCTAATTTATATAATAAATACAACTATGTGATTCATTACGTTCATTTGAAAACATGTATGCAACATGGATTAATATTACGTAAAATTCATAGGGTTATTACATTTAGACAAAGTCGATATATGAAACGTTACATTGAACTTAACACACAATTACGACAAAAGGCAAAGAGTACTTTCGAGCAAGACTTTTTTAAGCTTTTAAACAACAGTGTATTTGGTAAAACATTGGAGAACACTGAAAAACGGGTAGATGTGCATTTAGTTAACCAATGGGAAGATGAAACTAATACAACAAAAAAATCAAAGCAAGCTTCGAAATTAATAGCTAGCCCTTACTTTCATAGTTCTGCGATTTTTACTAATAATCTAGTAGCAATACAAATGAGACCTAGTCAAATAGTTTTGGATAAGCCAATTTACATAGGTTTTTCAGTTTTAGAGTTATCTAAGTGTCATATGTACGATTTCCACTATAACATCGTCAAACCTTTCTATAATGACAATGTACAGCTATGTTACACAGATACGGATTCGCTTGTTTATTTAATTAATACTAATGATTTCTATCACGACTTAAAAGAACAGTTTTTACAATATTTTGATAGCAGCAATTACGAAACAAATAATGAATATAGCATTCCTAAACTTAACAAAAAATACCTGGATTATTTAAAGATGAGATGGGAGGAAAAATTATAACTGATTTTGTTGGATTGAGATCCAAAATGTATTGCATTAAATCAGAAAACAAAGTAACTAAAAAAGCTAAAGGAGTAAAGGCAAGCGTAGTTCGCAAATTTAAAATTAGGCACTATGAAAATGTTTTGTTCAATAAAGATATTATAACCAAAAAGAACATAGTCTTTAAATCAATCAAACATCAAATTTTTACACAAAGTGTAAACAAAGTCGCGCTCTCTAGTAATGATGACAAACGTCTTATTTGCTCTGATAATATAAGTACTAAAGCGTGGGGTAACTTCTCTATTTTTTAAATTAAAGAATTCTAAGTTGTTAAACAGTTACCTAGTTTCTAATTTAGTTTATTTTTGAATTTTTATAAAATATTCTACCTAAAGGTTGTCTAAAGACATTGCTTTCTAGCAATAAGACCGTTTAACTTGTACTATAATGTGTCTGTAAAACCAGTTTCTGTATTTTTCCTGTGCAACAGAGTGTATCTAACTATCCATCTATAATGTCAGACCCACTAACATAGTTTAAAATTTTTAAGTATTAACACAATGAATATGTGAATTAATGTAAGTAGTAAAATAAATTTAATATAATTTTATGTATAAAATACAGGCTTTCATTTATTTCATCTTCAATAACTTACTTAATGTTCTTGATGTACCTACCTACCTATTTTAAATTTCGCCTTAGAAACCAAAAGATGTTATTGTAATATTTCTCGAATATTTTACGCAAATAGACACCTAGGCAGATATCACCTTTCAAAAGGAAATAGCTATCTACACGTGTTCCCACGCTCGACGTTGTAGGTACCTATATAGGTCAGCCATGTGCACATTTATGTTTCGCAATCAATTGATGATAACTTTAAATTGAGACTTCAGCGTTTTTATTACAAGGTGTGCCGACGGCTACTATTTCAGCTGACGAAGTAAAGTATGCAAAACAAGTCAAAACTAAACATTCCTTCATTTGCAATCGAGCTCTCACCACATTCGTTTGTCGCCGCACTTCTCACCAACGTAAACGCAGTAAGTGTCTATTATTATTTTTTTAAACTTAATTTCTACTCCCCTTTATTTATCGCTTGCTGTAACTTTGTGTTATTTATAAATGATTGTTTAATTTTTAAAATTATTCTAGTCTTTCATCTGTCTATTACCAAATTTCATCTATTTTCATTTAGTAGTTTTTGATCTTATGTCTTATCCGTAAATCCTTACATTTTCCAAACTTAACGTTAAAAGTAGTACCTAGTAGGTGGTTTATAAAAATAATTTTAGTTATCATGTCATCTTTTTGCCTACAGATAATGAACTTCTACAACAATTCTCCGTCCGAGGTCGTGGTGCTGGAAGACACTCCTGACTTCCCGCTTTCGCAATATGCGCAGGATCCTCTGTATGGGTTCAGCGAGCGGTTTCCGGAGTTCAGCCGCACGCGCCAACCCCAAACGCCGCCGAACTCAGTCATCGAACAGAGGGAGCAGCGCACAAAGCGAAAGCGGGAGTCACGCCACTCCAGGAAGACTCTGGATCAGTCGTACGTTCAGACAAAAGATCGTCGGAAGGGCTATCGAGTGATCCAGATCAAAGTTCTGGACTTGGACGGAGATCAAGAGACAGAAGAAAATGTGGTGATAAGTGCGCAATACGTTGTTAAAGACACTTTAGATGAAATTATGGACCATACGGAAAGTTTAATTAGTAAAATATCAAAAAAATTGTGTAGTGATAGTTTGTAAATAATAATGGTATTATTTTAAATTGTAGATTCTAATTAATTGTAGGTAATATTTAGTTTTTGTTTTAGTTTTAATTATTTTATAATTAATTTGTGTGTGTGTGTATATAGTAAGTATGGGAAAAATAAATATTTTTAAAATATTAGGCGTTTCATTTCACTAACATAGTAATTAAAACAAAAAGTTAAAAATATATATCTTTTATTAGTTAGGTAGTTAATTATTTTTCACATTTCAAATTTGTTGCTTACAGATTTTCCACATACCATTTCTTAATACAAATCACATTTTTTAAAGCACATTCTCTGGTATGGTGAATACAATTAAATTTATTTGCCGAACAATATTTTTTACAAAGTAACTTCAAATTACTACACCCCTTTTCTCCTACATCTATAGGATCACATAATTCACATAATTCTTTTATCCACTTCACTTTTTCATTTCCTTTAATTATAATTTTTCTATTAATTAAATACGGAATTATAATTCGCTTAAATTCACGATAATCAACATAACCTTCACTCCAATAAATTCCTCGATTTGATTCTAGCCATCTTACTCGTTTTTTTTCTTCGTTCGATAATTTGGTAAAGGAGTACGGAGGTTTGATTAGAAATGTTTGGGTATATCCTTCAGAAGCTATTGCTAGCTCTTTTATTATAAAATTATTCTTTATATCTTTAAACCCTTGAACGTCTACAACAATAGTGTCTGGATTCATGATATTTTTCTCACAATGTTCGACAAGGGCTTGTATTCCACAATACAATCGTTGAGTATTAAACAATAAGCCGACGTCAAATCGGGTATTTCCTGATCACATTCAAACTCGACACGAATGTTGACTACAGGTCCAGACTTCAAGTTATCACTTTGTCTAGAGCAATCAATAACAAAAAGCGGAGCTATTTCTTTAAACTCTTTCGCGCTAAGCAACGGCTCAGTCCGACGACCGTAATAAGACTGTTGAAATCTAGCATATTGTTCATATAATAATGCAAATTTGTTGTCAGCAAAATTTACATTTAAACTTTCATATGGATAGTAAGTTGAGTTCAAGTAAACTTTAACATCACGTAGCTGACAATGATCGAATCGACTCATATCATTGCTTGCAATATTTTTTCTGTTTGTTTGTAGACCTATAATAACAAATCTAGGTTTTTCGATTTGCGAAGATGCTTTGATAGACCACGTGTGCTTTGTTGTTTTGGGTAGCAAGGGATATTCGTATAAATCCCAATTCCGGAACACCATTTGAATCGAACGATCTCTTTCCAAGAGTTTAAGCAAGTTTACTTTTTCTCGATCAGATACTTTTACATGAGGAACACGCCAAATAATTTTCTGTATATCTATTCCATCGACTATTTCACCCGTGTTAAGTTTTAAAGCGTTTAAATTTGTATTACTCCGCAATAGTATAAGCTCATGTTTACAGTTCATTACAACTTTTTTATAGTCTTCAGCGAAACCAAGAACATTGTTTAAAGGAATAGAAACCGAAAAATTTCCGCTGTTCTCATTTTTTGTTCCATTAATATCCCAACCCCAAACTTTCGACATTCTTGATTCACTTTCGTTCATTGAAATCAGAGATTTCATAGTAGTCGTTATTCCTGCATTTTTTACTTTATCAATTTCAACTCCGTTTAATTCATAACGGATATCTTGAAACAGATAGAGCAATGGATTATTTGTAAAGTTAACACTAGATACTTTTTCTGTTGATTGGTTTTTCAAAACATTTACACTACCCTCAAGATATAAAGTGCTAGCTGATGGTAAAATGTATAGGTCTTGTTGGTTAATAGGTATGCGAATTTCATCATTCCTATTAAAACTTGTTACAAAAGGTTTGTAAGAATGAAACTCGATACCATCAAAGGTGTTATCGAAGACTGCTTGTTATATCTAGAATATTCATTTTAGTAATCCAATCAACTTCAAAAACTGTTTATTTTTCTTTGTCAACTGCCTCTTGGTTTTAGTTGTTACTTTGTTGATAGGTTTTTTACTACTGACTTTTTCAGCAGACGGTCTCTCAGTTTTATTGTAATCAATCATTTTCTTCTTAGGTGGAGATATAATTGAATTTCTTCACCACGTAAATTAATGAGATTATTATTTATATCCAATATTCTTATATTTATACAGCTAATGTTATGCTGATTTACAGGAAAGTAAATTATATTTTTTGGTACCTCTATGACTCTATAACCCGGCGGCACGTTTGGAGCAAATTCATGAATTATATGACTCAATTTCCCATTAATATATGATCCACTTACTATATCACATTCTACCCGTATCACTGTTGTTGATAAAATGTTGATCGGAAGTTGTGATTCATGCAATATATTGGCTTTGAGGGTTTGAGCATTAAATCCTAACAATCTCCCTATAGAATCTTCTTTTTCGAAGTTTATTTGCTTTGTACAAAATATAGAGGTCGTTAGTGTATTGTTATTGCACTTCAATTGAAGACTAGCATTTTGTATTCTTCTTTGTAAATAATCACTTATATCTTGAAACTCATAAGTTCCTTCAGGTATTTCTATGACCTCATTATGTCCATAGTAAAATTTATTATTTTTTTTATCAATGTTTGGTATGGAGTTAAACGTAGACAAACATAAAAGGGCACACTCTTAATCACCCTCTAGTTGTAAGGTTGGTAAATAGTTCGTTGACAAGATGGATGTATTACCCGTTACTGACAGTGTGAATGACATTTTGGTAATGATTAGAATTAAAACAAAATTACTTATTTTATATATCTATTCCAAAAATGCATAAGGTATTTTAAACACAAATGACCACAATTGACTGTATTAAAATTTTGGTACCTATTATAATTATAAAAAATGTTTTTATTTTTTAAATATTTTACTAATTCCAAAGGTGGTTTTAAATCACCAAAACTATCAAAATATTCACAATATTTATTTAACTTAACATAGGCTACCCAATGGCTTCCCGATTTATCTGAATTATCTAAATTCACTATCCCACATTCCATACTTCTTGCTTTTTTAGGCATTTGATTTTTCATAAAAACACCTCGAAAGAATGGTATATTCGTTGAAAACTTTAAAATATCTATATTAGTAAGAGCCCGTTTGGGTAACCTTTTAATTAGTTTTTTGAAACTTTATTGATATATAATCCACTACCTTTTTTATACGGTTTGACGTACAATCCTTTTCCTAAAGCGATAGATTCCATAGTTTTGTTATGTCGCTCAGATTCCCGAAGGTTCTGTTGACTAGTTTTGTAGTCATTCACTGTTTTGGCTATACCAGCAGCTCCCCCAGCTAATGCTCCTAAAGCCGACAATCCCGCAAAAATTGGTAGTAATGGTAATATACCCCCTGATTTTGGTAGTGGTATAATTCGAGGTAAGCGTACGTTTTTCTTATTAGCAAATAATTTTTTTGCAACCGCATATGCTAATTTGATTGCATGACTGGTGTTTTTTGGTTTTAATTTATTGATATGTGATCGTATTTTTGATATTGTAGATTTAAAATTTTTCACCCCTGCACCAGTACTTATTTTCGTTTTCATAGCTTTACTAACTAACCAAGCGGCAAGTTTTTCTCCTTTTCCTGCATCCTGTGATTTTAGTCTCTGTTTCGCCATATTTAATAATTCTAAATCGGCTTGATGTCTTTTTTCTAAATCAAGGTTTGTATAAGCTATATCGTGCTGCATGCAAGCTTCATCTAACTTGTTGACACCCTTGTCACCTCTTAATAGTCGCTTTTGTAACTTAGTTCCAGGACCACAATAATTATAGCCAGGTAAATGAAGTTCAAATGGCAGGCTATTAATACAGCTGTTAAGGAGTCCTTCTCCTTGCATGATCAAATATAAAATGAGTACTAATTTATAATTAAATCATTTTTATCGATCCAACTATTAGCTTCGTTTTGTAATCCCAACCATTTCACAAACAATTTATTCCCTTTTTTACGTAGAACTTTTTCAATTAAGTAAACATCTGGAAATTGGGTTTTCTGAAGTTCTTGTTCATAAAACGATCCTAGTATAGGTTGTTTTCTTAAGTCTTCAATGTTATACGTAATGGGCTTAGTGAAATGTATACTTTTAATCTTAAATAATTCAGTTGTCCAGTTAGGAGTGTAACCTTTTTCAAAAACAGTTTTATATTTACTTAAACGTACAAAATCACCGACATTGAATTTAGCTTTCCTAGTTGATGATAATTTTGGTTGTGATTTATTTATATTATATTTTACTTCAACTTCGTTAGACTTATTAACACTGACTGGTTTATATTTTGTAGTACTGTGAACACTATTATTATATGAAGTCACAACAAAATTTAGAGGTGAACCAATCCACTTGTAAGTGCCATTTAAATTAAAATATTTGTACAATTTTGTCTTTAAAGTCTTTATCAACCTTTCGACAATAGATGCTTTTTTAACTGAATACGTAGAATAATGATTGATTTTGAAAGTTTTCATTATTTTTGCAAACTGTTCATTATAAAATTCAGTTCCTTTATCTGTTTGTAAATTTACTGGACAGCGAAGAGTTGTATTTAAAATATTCCGAAAAGCCTTTGATATTTCATTTTTACTCTTTGTTTTTGCAGGAATTGTCCAAGCATATTTTGAAAAACAGTCAATTATTACAAATATATACTTATATCCCTTATTATACTTTTGTAGGGATTTGAAGTCAATCAAATCAGCCTGCCATAAGTCATCAATACCTTTTAAAAATACACTCCTGCGGATAAACTTTTTACGCGCCTCTCTATGAATTTCATTTACCACTTGCTGTTTTATCATGCTGAATGGATTTATTTGACATGAGCTTATTTATCTCCAATTTTGTGTAGTAGTCTTTTTTAAAGTGATCAAGAAATTTTGTTATCTCGGTTTTTATATCTTTACATATATCTTGAACTTCTGTCTTAGTATAGTATTTTTTCGTTATTTTATCAACATATTCCTTATTGACTGCATCACTTGCTTCTTTAGGGAATTGAACACCTTTCAATCTATGTAATTGTAAATCAAAATCACCATCATCCGTTTTTTGAAGAGTTTTTTCAGTGAAATCAAATATTTCAGACAAACGAATACGTTTGTGAACGTGGTGTCCAAATTTATCTATATTCATTTTAGTAGTTCGGTGTGTAAGGTTAATGAAGTAATAAAAGAAGTAACATAAGTTATCCGTTTTTATTTGTTTATATATCCATCTTCACGAAGCTCTTCTACAATAGAAATAATTTCATTATCTAAACCAGTATTGCCAGCATCCTTTGAAGCCAGTAACAGCTTTAACCTTTCTACTAGTTCATTAGGATCATTCCAATAGACAAGGTCTACACCATTATTCAGCTTTTTTATAAATTCAAGTCCCTTTCCCCGTGGTAAACTAGTATCAGAGTTTTTACGTAATTTAAATAGTGGTTTTATTACATTTAAATATTTTTGGCCCTTATTACTCTTTATTGGTTTTTTAGGATCATAATCTCGTCGATGTACGTTTGTATCCAAGAGTATCAATTTGTAGTTCCGCAAGTCATCATGATTGACTAGATTTAAATCAGGTGACTTTTTTGTTAGCAATTCATCAAGACCTTTCGTTCGTTCATATGTTTGTCTGCAAATCGTTATATGATTATCTTTAAGAATAACACGAGCTGACCCCATCATCAACTTTCCTCGTGAATTTCTTAGACCATAAGGAACATCTTGTATGACGTTGGAAGATAATGACCAAGTGGATTCATTAGGGTTGCTTGGGGTTGAGTCCACGGATTTAAATGAGATAAAGCTAGAATTATTTTCCTTTGAACTTTCTGAGTCATCATCATCATCTCTATCATGATCATCTCTATCATCATCGTTGAAATCAGTTTCATATTCATTATTTTCAAAATCTTCCGAATCGTTATCATCATAAGATTTATCTACGTGTTCAATTTTGGACTTGTTTTTTACAAGTGTTTTATCCAAATTGATATTATTCATTGTTTCAAATCCGTTTTCTTTTTCTTTTAAACACCAGTTAGGTGACATATTGACATGGTTATCATTACCCTTACTTTTATCCACTAATTCATACAGAGGGTCCGTTACTGGTTTGAAAACTGTTTTAAGAACTTTATCATTATGTATTTCTATGTCACGCATTTTTCTTACTTTTCTTTTTACTGCTTCAGCAGCATTTACTATTTTGCGTTTTATTGTTGCTTCCATTTTAAGTAAAATTGATTAACGTATTTGGTCTTCAGTTCTCAAAATACAAATGATTTTCTAATAACAATTGCAGTATTTATATTGTTAATTAAACGTTACGAAAGTATCAAATTTTTTTCTATAGCCACCTTTATTCTTTTCGCAATCTTTATTTATTACCACATAACTATAAGGCTCACTCCAGATTGTTGCACACATATCTCGAAAATCTATCCAAGTCATATCTGTATTAACATGCTCATCATAAATATGACGCAAATTAATGTCATCCTGCTTAAAGAGTATCAATAAGTTAGCATTATCACGTACAAGCTGTTTGGGAATTTTACTGTATGTCTGATTTAAATAGAAACAGTCTATGTTTTTATGTCTTCCCATTGCAAAATAGTTACGTATATTGTTTTGGTTTTCACAAGCAACGTCATCAAAGATGATAATGGAATTCGGTTTAGCCTTTTGTGGACTCAATACTTGATCATTGTCCCGAAATTTTTTAAATATTATTCTAGGTACTAGTTTCAACACATTTTCCAGAAATACATATTTAGGTTGTTCCGATGTCTTTGAGTATAAATACACATTCCGATAGTTCAGTCCATTTTCATGTAAAAGAAGCCCAATTACTAAATTGGTTTTACCACAATTTGACGGACCACAAATTATGCAACGGATGGTGTTAGGAAGTAGTTTACCATGACGATGATTACTATTTTTAGTGGTAAAACAAACATTTTCCAACTTTAGTGAATTAGGTTGCTTAACAAATTTCATAATGCTACAAGTGAACGGTGATATGGGAATGAGGTTTTTTTGAGTAATCTCTGTATTTATGGTAAGCTTAAATTTAAGACCTTTTCTCTTGTATAAAAAGCTATATATTTTTGTCATCATTATCGCCCTCGTGTTGCCATTTGGTATAATGCATTTAACAAGGTCCGTGCGTGTACCGTGAACGTGAAATGGCAGACTTTGGTAAGTCCTCCAGTTTTCATTTTTGTAACCCGAATTTCTTGAGGATGTTATTGGGAAGTTCTGCTCCATCAGGAGTGAGGTCGAACAGCGCTGTTCGACCGAACGACTGGTGGGGCAGACTTCCCAATAACATCCTACTAATATTTATTTACTAATAAGTAATGGTCAAACGCTTATGCCTTGTCCAGGTCCTTGCCTTGGAGAGTCCTCCAGGGCAAACATATCGGATGTTGGTGCAGGAGACCTTCTAGATTACTACTGGACATTGTTACTGCGGCCATCGGTTGCTACTGTATCAAATTTATCTCTAATACTCGTATTTCTCTTTGTTCTAGTAGACTTTATAACAGTATCATATTTTATTAATGTTCTCATAATGATTCTGATACGTTTTGGTAGAGTTTTACACTAAACTGAAAGTCAATTATGTAATTTGCATTTTGGAAATAAAAGAAAAGAATAGACTTAAAATATTTATGATATTCAAAGAAATACTCTTTGCAGTTAGAATATCCTTCACAATATCTGCATTAGTAGAGCAGCCCAACTAATTATTTTTCTTATTGACAGCGTTTTCATACTTTTTGACTATCTCTAGATATTCATTTAATCGTTAAAATTTTTGATAGTTTTGAATTAATGGCAGGGAAAAAATAGCAAGACAGAATTTAAATCCACTGATTATTTCTAAATTTTCCATCATCAACTCGTATGATTACCGACGCTTTGAAATTGTAGCAATTTCTCCCGCCTACGTAGCCACTCTTTCGTTATACGGGTAGCCACCCGTATAGTAACGAAAGAGTTTATAAAATCATGTGATTTTAGAAAACAAGGAATACATTGATTGGCAATCACAATTACTATACGAACACAATACTGGACAATCAACATAAACATTTTTTCCTAATTGACTATAGATGATGGCTGCAGATGGATTTTTCACCTTCTCCAAGCTTGCAAGGGAGCGGAAGCGAGCCTCTAAAAATATATTGCGAGGCCAATTAGGTTCTATCACAGCATTTGCCGATGAGAAAAATAAGAATTATTTATTGCTTTAAACTGTGTACATTTGTTGCTGTTGTAGTTGCATAACTTAGGCACATGAGACAGTTTGCCCAGACCGGGCATGCAATATTAAATATTTTTTAAGCATTACTATTACTTACATTAAATTCCTTTAAAGTATTCTTGCAAATTGTAAAATGATTTTCGAACAAGCCACCTTATTAAATTTTATTTTAAACTCTATACCGTCTAAGATTTTAAGATCTGAAGGGAGGTTGTTGTGTAGTAAACAACGTTCCATACGTAATGCGTGACATCGATATCCTACATCGCGATATCAGAGTTTTCGTCGCCACTAAGTATATATACAACAAACCAAGAATGGTAGTTGGGGCTTGGTCCCCGAGCAGATAACACCTAGCTCGGCGGAAGTACTTCCGCTTTTAGTAAAGAACATACATTCGTTACACCCATTACAAAAGTACTTTTCTTGTAAACATTATTATTGATAATTGGTAAACAAAGATTTTGTTCATATTTGCTACGTATATTCATTACAGTCTCTCACTTACCTCCGAGGACCCGACAGGTGAGCAGGACGTCTTGCCCCTCCTCGTGCGGGCCCAGGGTCGTGGTGTTGATCACCTTCCCCCACCGGTCTACCACCACTGGCTTCTCTGGTGGCACTGGAAACAAATTATTACGTTACAATTTGATTTAAAACTAGCTGTTGTCTGAGACTTTATTTTCATTATTTTTGGGCAAAGAGCATCTTATATGGTGTTCTGGTGGCTCGTCTTTTTGTTTACTTAGCAAACACACATGAGTAACAAAGATACATCCATACATTATTCCCAACTTCCGCTCTTTTCATAGTAGGATTCATAAAATGAAGCACTTGGCATCAGACCTCCTTAATTGGCTACTTGACAGTTTTTGAAAAAGTATTGCAAAATATGCGCCCGTTCATTTTATATCCCAAGCAATTCGATTTATCTGGAAATAATCTAAATAACCAGAGAAAAATAAGATTTTGTGTAACACATTTAAAAAGTGCGCGAAAACGCCTAGTCGCGTCACTGTTGCAATTATGACGTCAACGTCGTAAACAACGAACCGATACGCATAGGAACGACTTAATTAAGATAAACGAAAAATGTTTCAATAAATTCTTTATACGATTAGAGACACAATAATTTAATTAAATCGGTAAAATAATTTTGTTTCGCCACATTAAAATAAATAATTTTTGCCGACAGCTGTCATTTCCGAATTGCAATGGTGGTTTCCGTTTCGGTTCTTTTGTTCCACAGATAAAAAAACTAAAATTTATTTTGCAAAAATAAAATACTAACTATGCTTTTAATTAAAAAGTAAAAATGTAAAATGATTACTTAAGTAATAAGCTAACATATCTAACACTTTTCATATTTTATTGTTAACACTGTCAAGTAGCCAATTATATGGACAAAGAATTGCATTATGGTAGCAACCACCGCCTTGTCTTACAAAATATTAATATATTGGACAAACAAGTGATTCAATCCTGCAAAGTCCTAACCTAACTAGGGAAACCTCACTCAGTAAAAGTACTTATACGGGATTAATATTACCGATCGATGGTCGACTAAAATAATAATAATAATTATTATTTATTTAATTAATTAAACATACAGTTATCCTAAACTATGAGCGACCGATGTCTCCTTTTAAGCTTAAATTAGCCTGTACCAGGTACCTTCATTTGCTTTATATAGATACTATTCATAAGTATTACTAATGTAATCTATGTGAATAAAAAAGATTGACTTTGACTTTGACTCAGGAGACACCGCTATTCCCTAGAATAGGTAGTTAACAGAGAGTAAGACTATTAATGGAATGTCGATAGTTGATGTCATATTAATAGTATCTATACCTATAAATACAATTGATAGTTTTAGACTCAGAATCAGGAAATACTTTTGCAAGAAAGTAATAGATACAATCGTTAAATAGATACCGACCATTTTTTTCCGACGAAATTTACCGGTAGATCAACAACGCTATCCAGGATTCGAAACTACAACCGCCGGGCTGGTCCAATTTGCTAGCTCTATTCCGGAATATTTAAAATAATATTACACCCCTAGTGCGAGATAATCACTTATTCAAATATGAAATTGTTTAGGAGAATTGAATGTTTCTACTTTAAACTTTGACATTTGAAAAAAAAATAGTACAAAATTAAGACAAACCGTTTTTTGCATTTACTACAAAGTCAACTTTTTAACCACAAATGGCCACCGAATACTATAGAAAAAAGATAGTTATAACTTATTTATTTCATTATTGCGACATTTGCTTAAGTGATAGTCTTGCACCGAAGCTGAGGTGCGATATGTTGATTTTGAATACGTTTCTCGACGAACCAACAGAAAAATAAACGGTAGGCAAATGTAAGGTAAGGCGGTAAGTACCAACTTTCCTTCCTCCGGCATAAAATTATGACATCAGTCGTCCCACCCGAGGGACTCCATAAAAACTTAGTAGTGTAGTTTCATCAACAACGTCTGGAGAAATGGAAACCTCAATAGACCAAAGCAATAAAACATTCGCCGATCAAGGTTAGCGATCCGTCACGCGAGTACGTTCGGTCTCGGCGTAAAGTTTTATGGGGGAATATTCTGGGGCCGATCCTAGTAGCGGGAAGTAGAAAAAAATATAAATAAGTCTCTGAAATGTAAGAGGTTATATAGTACGTTATAATCTTGGCAACTTATGACAAAGACTTGGCGAAGTTTTGGATTACTTTTGCTCCGTAAAAATCACACAATTGTTGCCGCTATATTATCATGAGAAACTGTGATAATAATATTTTGGAAAGTTTTAGTTATTTTTATAATAAAACGTATTCAATACTCAATACTCAATCTTTTATTGCTGCTACAGTACAGATGTTATGCTTATAGTTAGATCATTATAGACCCCGTGAGGGCACTGCAATGTGAGGGAGGACGATCGCGTTTCAACAACTTAATTGTCTGACAAAAAGGTGACACTTAATATTTATAAATAAAGAAATGAAATGAAATATATAAATATAAATAAACCCACTAATTGCGCAAGATATAAGTATGTTTGTACGAAATTAATTTGATAATAGGGAGTGTATGTGTGTGTGTTCCTGTGTGTATGTATTTTGTTTGTCGGAATATTACTAAAAGCACAAAATAAAGTCATTAAAATAAAGTCACTTTCACTGCTGTATATCCTTATTTATGCTTAGATGCTTAAATATTAGTACAAGTACTATTTTCAAGAATAAATATACAAAGTCAAAGTCAAAGTCAAAGTCAATATTTTTTATTCATGTAGATTACATTTGTAATACTTATGAATCGTCTCTATACAATGCAAATGAAGCTACCTCCGGTTCGGAACCTATAACTACCGAGAAGATACCGGTAAGAAACTCAGTAGTTTTTTTTTACAAATAAAAAGCTAAACTTATTACTAATTTTGCACCAAGCCATACAGTTAGTTTGTCAGTTGGAAAAAAAACACAAAAAAAGTATATAATTATTGAAATAAATAAAATAAAAACATTTAAATTAAAATAACTGTAGGACTTCATGTGTGTGTGTATTCAAATACATCATTTTGATACATTTTGACCTACATGCTTCTGTGTGGTCTTAATCTAACATTGATTGAGAAAACTAAAATAATATTCAACGCGCAAGTACAGGCGAGCAGACTAGTTAGTGATCCACGCGTTCTTATTATTAATATACTCTTCTACTTTGTAATAGCCTTTTTTCAAGAGACAACTTTTAACATATGTCTTAAATTTATACAAAAGTTACTCAATAATTACTTCCGGAAGTTTATTGAACATTTTTATGCTTAAAGCAACAAATGAATTACCTATTTTATGAAGTCTACGTTTAGGAACAGCAAGCTTGTTTTTATTTCTGGTGTTAATGCTATGAGTGTCTGATTTTTTAGGAAACGTATGCAAGTTTTTGTAAACATGCATTAAACAGTCAAGAATATATTGCGATGCGACTGTTAGGATGTTAATTTCCTTAAATAACTCTTTCAGCGAGTCGCGTGGTCCTAGCTTGTAAATGGCTCGGATGGCCCTTTTTTGTAACACAAAAATAGTTTGAATATCGGCCGCAGTTCCCCATAACAGCAGGCCATACGACATGATGCTGTGAAAATAGCTAAAATAAACCAATCTTGCCGTTTCCACGTCGGTCAGAAATCTTATCTTTCTAACTGCATAGGCAGCTGAACTCAATCTTCCAGCTAGATTATTTATATGGGAAGACCATTGCAATTTCGAATCTAAAGTTATGCCAAGAAATATTGTAGATCTATAAGTTCGATACGCTCATTATTCATTTCAATTATTGAGTTGACCTGTTTTACGTTAGGCATTGAAAACTTAACACATTTGGTTTTCTTGGCATTTAGTACAAGATTGTTGGATGTAAACCAATGATGTACTTGGTTGAGTGTATTATTAATTTCATTAAAATTTTCACTCTGCCTATTAATTTTGAATATTAAGGACGTATCGTCAGCAAATAATACTATGTCACATAAGTTCTTTGTAAAATAAGGTAGATCATTTATGTAAATTAGAAAAAGCAAAGGTCCTAATATGGAGCCTTGCGGTACTCCCATAAATAAAGAAGCGCCAGAAGAATTCGTTCCATTTATGGTAACTTTTTGAATTCGTTCAGATAGATATGACTGAATTAGACTTAGTGAGTTGTTCGAGACACCATAATGCCGCAGTTTCAATATCAAAGTTTGGTGATCTACACAATCAAACGCTTTTGATAAATCACAAAAAACTCCGATGACATCCTGTTTATTTTCCCATGCATCAAACACATGCCTGATGAGCGCTACTCCCGCATCAGTGGTGGATTTTCCTTTAGTAAATCCGTATTGATTTTCATGAAATAATTTATTAACTGAGAAATGACACATTATTTGATTAAATATAATTTTTTCGAAAATTTTACTGAATGTAGGTAAAATGGATATAGGTCTAAAATTCGATGGGTCACTTTTATCGCCGGTTTTAAATAAAGGTATGACTTTACTAAGTTTCATTAAATTTGGAAACCGACCTTCATCGATACATTTATTAAATATAAAAGCCAGGTGAGGCGCAATAGAATGTATGATATTTTTCAATACATCTACAGAAAGACCCCACAAATCCTCAGTTCTTTTCATATTAAGGTCCTTGAAAGCTTTTAAAATTGTCATGTAATTAATATGTTCAAACTGAAAGGGTATTGTGCACTCATCCACATGTGATTCGACAAGAGATTTAGCAAGATACGGATTTGAAGCTAACCCACTAGTTGTTGTGGTCGGAATGTTTAAAAAGAAGTTTTCAAAAGCGTTTGCAACCTCTGCATCCTTTTCGAGGATAGCGTCATTAATTTTAAGAGAGAGCTTGTGTGTCTGTGTTTTGTTTTTACAAATCTCTTTATTAATAATTTGCCATGTGACTTTACTTTTGTTTGTAGCCTTTACTATCTTTTCTTTAATAAAATTAGATTTTGCTACCGCACAAACAGTCTTGAATAATTTCGAATACTTTCTAACATATTCAACAATTGAAGAGTCGCCGGAATTGGCCTTTAAATCATATAGTTCAAAAAGCCTACGTCTACTTTTATATATACCTTGGGTAAAGCTATAAAAAATTACCATTTCATCGAAATATTAGTAAGCTACAGCATCACTAAAACTGTTCAGTGAAGCGATGGCTGGCACATACGTCATATTTGGTCTCCCACTCAGATCAGATAAATATGAAAATACTAATTTCGTTTATGTTGACTAAGCCATATCGTCAAGCAAGAATTCAAGGACGTTATTCTTAGTAATTTACGCATCACAATAAAATAGACACTGCTAATATAAATATATATCTAATTGGTTTTTCATGGGTATTTTTTTCGGTACAAATAGATATATTGGCTTCTTCATGCATTTAATGACAAAAATGGTTTTGTAACCTATTCAATCAACAATAAAATTATGACATGAATACATTATTATATACCGTCAACAAATGAACCCAGTCGACGCTAGGATTACTTTTCCTTGATCAGTTTTTACTCAAAGCAGGTTAGCTAACGTTAGATGGTGTTTACGCTCCCCTCCTATCGGGGAGAATTATCGGCATAAAGATCCCTCTTAATTAGTTCCTGTAGCAAGCTGCCAGTGCATTAGCTTGTAGCCACGTTAATTCCTTCCACGGAGAACCGCCCTATTTAGAATACATTACCTAGCTGAAAATCAAGACTATTTGCGTACTTAAAATCAAATAATTAGCTCTTATAAAGGATTTACTAAATTGATTTTATTAAAACATTGGTATCTATTAAATTAGCAGAGCAATTGAATAAAAACGAAAAATCTAAAAAAAGTAAGACATAGAAGAAAGTTAATTTGTATAGCGACTAGGCAAATTATTTAAATTTTAATGTTATTACCTATCAATAAGATACATAAAAGTTATCTGAAGTTTTGCCGTTCCTTGTACGCCAGTTCAAAGTTACATCCTTCATTCGATGACTACTTGTCAGGAACACAATCTCTGTCCGCGAGTACTATATACTTTGTTACTGACTTCTTTTATTAGCAAAAAGCCCCAATTTCATCCGACTCCATCCAATCTTTCGTGTGCCACCTATGAAGATTCGCTTGTGTGCTGAACTAATCGGCTATATTCAACCAGATATATGACTGTTCGGCTACAAAGTAGGCCAGATATTCGGTATCAGTTATCCAGCAAAACATCTACCCGTCTTTCCTCTAATTTATTAACACGATTCATAAATGTTACTGACGTGATTGACATGAATCAAAAGGTTTCTCATTTTATGCATAACACTACACAACAATTTAAAAAGTTGATTATTATCATTATTACTGAGAAGAGGGGTGGAAAATGCATTGGCACCCCGTACCCTGCGTTGGGGAAAGCCGCAGCGCATATGAGTCTTCCTTGCTTTAAAAAAAAGGGGGTTATCCACTAAAATCCTCCACTTCTCTCATCACCTCGTGGCGGCGCACTGGAAATATAGATTATCTCAAATAGCCACGGCGCCATCAAGGAAATCCATACCTATATGGATCACAGTGAAAGTATCGCCATAACGTGCCTTACAAATCAAGTAATCATATATGTAATTTGACAGGTAGTTACAGTCTACAGTGGCCTAGAGACCTCGCAAAAACAATTTGTCCTCATGTACTTTGAATCAATATTATGTTAAAAACACAATCAAGAATTACCCAGATTTCTACAACCTCTAATCATGACTTGTCTGATTCATTGATAGATTGCCACTCCTGTGTGAATGGCCAAAATCCAATTCCAAACCTCTCCAGGTCTGCTAAATCAATAGGTAACGTAACCTCGAAAAGACCTATTTGCCCACCCACTCTAAAAGCAATTAATCAGTCCCACACAACGGAGATGATTGCTAACAGATCCGTTCGATTAGCATTAAGGTTGCACACGGCCACCTCCAATCCTTCTATACCTTCAGAATCCGTATTACCGTGTACTAAAGTTCAGAATCCCGCTGATTGGTGAAGCCAGCATGCTCACAGCAGGCTATTTTGGGTAGGTTTCGTTTAAAGCATCAAACTCCAATTGGGTTTTACATTCGGCAGCGTGGATCGTCCAATCTAACTTTAGCTAGTACCCGTCTAAACGCTTAGCCCTGTTCAATAAAATGGTGAAAATTTTTCAGCTTCCGAACGCCAATTACATTTAGTTAGTCACATTGGAAAACCTTATGGTAATGTAAATAAAAATGTTGCAAGGTACAAAGCCATTTCGACATCAGTTAAAAACGTGCAGAAGTTGTAAGTAGCAATTGGATAAATACATAAATATTGGACATCATATACATTGCTCTAATTGGTCCACGATAAGTAGCTGAAGCACTAGTTTTAAGATCAAAAACAACGACGATCTCACAACACCCAGACCCGAGACAATATAGAAAATTCAGTTTTCCATATTGACCCGACCGGGTACCGATATTGGGACCTCGGAGATGGCGCGACGCCAAAATCCAGCTCGCTTGCCTTTAGACTAAGGAGGTCATCAAAAATACGATTACATGGTAGTATTAAAATATGATTTTAGGAGCAAGCTTGGATAAGCGCAATGTTATGTTATCGACATAGTAGTATGTTATTTGTTTTCAAAGGGCCAACAGTTTTTAATAAAGAACTGGCAAAATAGGTAATTAAATTCTAGCATCCCACAGGATAGTTTTTGTTAACATTGAGGAAAGCATAGCTTAGCGTTTGTGCGTCCATTCCCTTCCAACTTATAAAACGTGTCATCGGCATAAGACGAGATCATCTCGACTCAATCGAGTTTGAAACTTTAAATCGCACCGAGGGCGCCCGTCCGTGAGATCTGATTACCACTCTGTTGTCTTTCTATTAGCCGGTTTCCGTCACACCGCCTACTGTTCAATGCAAATCCTTTTACTTTTGATCACGGAACCACTCCCGCTGATTACAATAAACACCCAAATTCAAATTAACTTTTAAAGCCGGTTTAATCTGAGTTTTGTTTTCTTGTCGCCAAAAATATAATCGTAGTAGGAGTTGGAACCGCTCTTAGGGGAATTTGTCCCATGTAAATTGCATTGTAGTGTGAATATTGTTTTTAATTTGATGTTTCAGGTAATCTGTAAGGATAACACAAGAGAGGTTTCGTTTTTGAAGATTAATAGAAAGTTTCGGAATCAAAACGTGATTTTTGATTTGCCTAAGTCTGTGTTTTGGGACGGCAAGCTTTTGTTTATTTCTGCTTATGACATTAAAATTCAATTTTCTTTTATTCATGTAAATAACAATCCCCAATGTGGTAGTAAAATAGCATTGTGGTCGGGTGTGGTTATTTTAATCAGGTGAAACCCACGTCGAAGATATAATGACGACATGTGACAATTAAATAAATAAATAAATTTAACAAATAAATCAATATTGGACAACATCACATATATTGCTCTGATTCTGTGATAAGTAGCTAAAGTACTTGTAGATAGATAGATAGATATACTTTATTGCACAAAATCTTTACAGAAATAGGTTTTACAGATGATGCTTATGCCACTTACCACAGAATCAGAGCAATGTATGTGATGTTGTCCAATATTTATTTATTATTATTTATAATTTAGGCATCAATATTTACAATTTAGCATTTAGGCGTCATGTGTGTTACAGAAATCAGAAACAACCACGGTACCTCAACACCCAGACCCGAGACAATATGGAAAATTTCGTTTCCCATATTGACCCAACCGGGGATCTAACCCGGGACCTCAGAGATGGCGCGACCCCAAAGTTCGGCTCGCTCGCCTCTGGGCTACGAAGGTCGTTTAAAATTCTATGTATCACTAATATTTTTTGAATAGGTGGAAAATGCATAATTAGGTGTTTTATAGTTTTGGATATGACGGACTGACAATTGTGTTTGGCAGATTTCATCCTCCACTTCACAACTGCAATAACGCTTTTCTCCAAATTTAAAACGATTGGCCATTAAATCTGTCTGGTAGACTATTTTACGGCAACTACACGGCTGCGATTGAGGCACGGCGGACAAACAGCGGACCCAACTGGCCGTGAAATCGAGAGACGTCCGCGCCAGTTACCTAGCAGAGGATCTATTCACAAAACTTAAATGGAAATCGGCGTCGCTTCAAAGCGAATAAAATTGAATCGAGCCGAGCCATCGGGACGAGTGCCTTTTAAGTGTTGTGCCGCAAACTAGACCGTTCCGAACGATTGTCTTGACGCCTTCTTGTTTCGTTAGGATATTGCATTTTATTCGACGGTAGTTTTAAACGTTTTCAAAACGGCGCCTTTGATAGTGTTTCTTTCGAACAAATACGAATTGTGTTTCTGTTTAGCAATGCTGCAGAACCCTTTTTAGCTAGCTTGGTTTTGCGGAAAATCTTTTTCAACCCACATGATACTATCAGCAAAGTCTTCTTTCTCTTCGTAAATTATTTGAGAAAAAAATACCAAAACGAGCTGTGTCTTGTTCTATATTAACATTTTTTTAAGCTATTGCATAGCTTCTATCGCGGGGACCGAATCCAGAAATTTCGTAACGAAAAAACCTCACGCTCCCCACTCCGACGGGCAAGGAGGTGTGGCTTGAAGACCGTGCATCGTCTAACGTCGTTTCAGTTCGGCAGTCTTCGACACGGCGTTATTAGAGGTACTGTACGACTCTACGAAACTCGCACGAATCGAGACGAGCTGATAAATAAATAAAATTATAATTGCATAAGTCGATACAAAATGCTATGCAATAGCTTTACCGCGGCAGTCCCCGAGTGCCACACGTCTTTTTTTTTGTAAATATTATTTAGGATCTGTAAAAAAAATCCACTAGATGGCAAATAAAATTGCTTTTAAAATAATTTAACGGGTCAAAACGCGACACCATTTTTATTTAGTAGTTAATACGAACTACTTACTGCCCGACGTTTCGGTTAGGTTGCACCAACCGTGGTCACGAGCTGACTGGTCTTGCTCGCCTTCGTCTGTTCGGGGGAGCTTGCAAATCTTCATCCACCCGCACATTGTCACATAACAAAATGTTATTGAAGTCACTTCGACACACTACACTGACAGTATCCGGAATTGTTTTAGATCGTTCTAATCGCGGTAAACATTTATTAATCACTGGATTCCATGCTGATGATAACTTAAATCCGTCTTCTCTATTGAAATTTTTGTACTTTTTGATTTCAATAGCTTCACGTACTATCCTAGTATGGTAGTGGCGATCGGTCGAGAGGATTTTAGGGTCGTGCAACTCCATCCAATGATTAACTCCCATTTCTAACAGATGTTCTGCTACCGCGGATTTATTAGTCTGACGATTTTTGACTGCCGTAATATGTTCTTTTACTCGTTCAGCTATTGTCCGCTTAGTTTGTCCAATGTAAGAACTACCACAACTGCAATCAATTTTATAAACTCCCGGCGTTTGAAAAGGAATAACATCCTTCGGCGTTCGCAGTAATCTTGACATTTTGCATAACGGTGTATATACAGTCTTGATGGAGTTTTTTCTAAGTACTGTTCCAATTTTATCCGTTACGCCTTTTATGTACGGCAAAAACGCTGCTTGTCGACTGACTTCAGGACACTTTCCTTTTGATTTCCACCTTCTTGGTTTCCTCGACACTTCATACCCGTTTCGTCTGAGTACCTCCTGAACATGCGTGAGCTCCGCCTGTAAATGTTCAGGGTCACAAAGGTTATGCGCTCTGTTAGTAAGAGACGTCACAACAGATTGAAGATGTCGTGGGTGATGATGCGAAGAAGCGTGCAAATATCTGTCAGTGTGCGTAGGTTTCCTGTATACAGAGTGTGCCAGCGTACCATCATCTTTAACACTCACTTGTAAATCAAGAAATGCCAACGATCTGTTCCTTTCCATTTCATAGGTAAACTTTACTTTCGCGTGGATAGAATTTAGATGATTTAGATATAGATCTACTTCCTGTTGACCACCGTTGATTATACAAAAAATATCATCAACGTACCTCCTCCAGAGTTTCACAGTACACGGTCCAGTGGCGAGGGCTGTTTCTTCAAAATGTTCCATCCAGATGTTAGCTATCACCGGGGCTAAAGGACTACCCATGGCAACACCATCAATCTGAAGGTAGTACTGGTTTCTGAATTTGTCAACTGAAGTACTTGATGAACCGACGACAAGTGTGTTGGCAAAGGGAATTAATTTTGCATTAACACCACAACGGATTCCTTATGAGAATATCGTGTGTAGCGTGGAACAGACGATTTTACGTAATAAAGTACCACCTGCTGATGCTGAAATTTTGAGACAGGATGTCGCAGTGATTTTACGTAAATCGAAGCTACCTAAAAGTAACATTACCACGGAAGAGCGTCTAGCACTAAGATCGTTGAGAAGTAACGATAATGTTTTGGTGTTAAGGGCCGATAAGGGAAACGCCACTGTGGTAATCAATACTGAAAATTACGTGGACAAAATAAGGAGTTTGTTGTCAGATACAAATGTTTACAAACCTGTATCATATAACCCCACAGCCAGAGTAACAAAACGCATTCGTGCCCTAATCCATCAACACAGAGATATTTTTACAGAAGACGAGTACTTTCATTTACATAGACCAAAAACTGTGCAACCGCCCAAGTTGTACGGCTTGCCGAAAATACACAAAAGCAACATTCCATTGAGACCAATCGTAAGTCAAATTGATTCACCCACCTACGACTTGGCGAAACATGTTGCTGGAGTACTGCAGCCGATAATTGGACACACACCGTCTTTTGTGAAAGATTCTTACCACTTCAGGGACATCATAAGGAGTATTAGGTTGGAACCTGGTGACACAATGGTGAGTTTCGACGTTGAGTCACTTTTTACGAATGTCCCTCTTAAGGAGTGCCTCGATATAATCAAGAGTAAACTTTGCGATAGTGAGTTGCCTAAAGAATATATAGATCTGATAGAAAATTGTTTAGACGGAAATTACCTTTTATTCAGAAACCAGTACTACCTTCAGATTGATGGTGTTGCCATGGGTAGTCCTTTAGCCCCGGTGATAGCTAACATCTGGATGGAACATTTTGAAGAAACAGCCCTCGCCACTGGACCGTGTACTGTGAAACTCTGGAGGAGGTACGTTGATGATATTTTTTGTATAATCAACGGTGGTCAACAGGAAGTAGATCTATATCTAAATCATCTAAATTCTATCCACGCGAAAGTAAAGTTTACCTATGAAATGGAAAGGAACAGATCGTTGGCATTTCTTGATTTACAAGTGAGTGTTAAAGATGATGGTACGCTGGCACACTCTGTATACAGGAAACCTACGCACACTGACAGATATTTGCACGCTTCTTCGCATCATCACCCACGACATCTTCAATCTGTTGTGACGTCTCTTACTAACAGAGCGCATAACCTTTGTGACCCTGAACATTTACAGGCGGAGCTCACGCATGTTCAGGAGGTACTCAGACGAAACGGGTATGAAGTGTCGAGGAAACCAAGAAGGTGGAAATCAAAAGGAAAGTGTCCTGAAGTCAGTCGACAAGCAGCGTTTTTGCCGTACATAAAAGGCGTAACGGATAAAATTGGAACAGTACTTAGAAAAAACTCCATCAAGACTGTATATACACCGTTATGCAAAATGTCAAGATTACTGCGAACGCCGAAGGATGTTATTCCTTTTCAAACGCCGGGAGTTTATAAAATTGATTGCAGTTGTGGTAGTTCTTACATTGGACAAACTAAGCGGACAATAGCTGAACGAGTAAAAGAACATATTACGGCAGTCAAAAATCGTCAGACTAATAAATCCGCGGTAGCAGAACATCTGTTAGAAATGGGAGTTAATCATTGGATGGAGTTGCACGACCCTAAAATCCTCTCGACCGATCGCCACTACCATACTAGGATAGTACGTGAAGCTATTGAAATCAAAAAGTACAAAAATTTCAATAGAGAAGACGGATTTAAGTTATCATCAGCATGGAATCCAGTGATTAATAAATGTTTACCGCGATTAGAACGATCTAAAACAATTCCGGATACTGTCAGTGTAGTGTGTCGAAGTGACTTCAATAACATTTTGTTATGTGACAATGTGCGGGTGGATGAAGATTTGCAAGCTCCCCCGAACAGACGAAGGCGAGCAAGACCAGTCAGCTCGTGACCACGGTTGGTGCAACCTAACCGAAACGTCGGGCAGTAAGTAGTTCGTATTAACTACTAAATAAAAATGGTGTCGCGTTTTGACCCGTTAAATTATTTTAAATGTTTAAAATGGAACGCGAAAGTCTTAAAATGTAAATAAAATTGCTGATTCATAGATGTCAGGTAGAAATGCTACGTGATTGGTTATATTTGACTTAACATTGACATATTTCATTGTGACACGTAGTAAAACACTGTAAAACGCCGTTTTTTTTGCAATCATATATCAAAACTTATTTTCAAACCTCTTAAAACGATATAATAATCAATGTATTTAAAAGTACGATTTAAGTCGTCATTCTTTTGTATAGAAAATCCTTAAAGAAAGTGTTTTGACAGTTTCTCAATAGCATTGATGACTAAAAATTTACTTATGTTTGGTTCTACAGTTTAAAATAAAAAAAACGTAATTTTTTTCTTTTCTCATGAAAATTACAATTTATTGTAGTAAATAATTGCGATACATTTTAGCGCAGCGTCAATTTTTACCACAAAGTAACGTAAACACACTCATAAACTGAAATTTGTTGCTCTGGATCTTTACATACATATTATTTTTATCAATAAGTTAAATCAAAAACTACTTTATCATTGTATTTTGAAAAAAGAAACTGACGAACTAAATCGAACCATTTTTTTACTGAGTCACCATCTCTACCTACTAGCCAGTCCTATTCATTGTACGCATACAAGGTAGGTAATAAACCTATTGACCGATTTTTAGGTATCGACCGGAAGGTCCGAAAGGGCAATCCAATTAACTGCGCTTGTCCGCAGGTAATTACGCAGCGTCCTCCGGGAGTAAACAACGTAATGTAGTAACGCGGGAACGTGTAGCCCTTGTATACATAGGCGTACAAACTAAAATAAAAATATACACTAAGACAGTCAGATTAATCATTTGGAATTTGTCAATGAGGGCATTAAACTAAAACAAAAATCCGACAGTTCGATTAATATCGAATTACCTTGAATTTGTCAATGAGAGTGTTCGAGCATGAAAAAACAACTATATTTTTTTTAATATTTATTGAATAAGCAAATAGTGGTTTTCAGTAATTTACAGTAGTTCCACAAAACTATTTACATAATTTGTCTGTGGGATGATGAGTCTCTAACTTAACAAATAAATTCACTATACTTTCGAAGTTATGTCAGCTACAAATACTTTTTTATATTTCTATGAAATATATTTTTATTTTTTTCCCGGCGTATGGCGATACGTAGGCGAGAAGTACAACTGCTATGTGATTGGTCATTTATTTAAATATCATGATGACATGTCAGTCAATGTCGGGTAAACTATACCCAATCAAATAGCATTTGGACCCCACGCCATATCGCCATCTAGTGGATTCTTCACACGCAAAAACCCTCATTTTCATCTATTTTCATTTACAGGTATCACAAAATAAAGTACATAAAGTGGACTTTCCTGGGAGCATTTTCATTTATCAGCCATTGAATCATTTAGATTGCTTGAATAATCTGAAATACAATGACAAATAATAGCAAATGTGAATATTTTTTCATTTGTCGAATAAATACAAAAAGGCTTAGATAAAACGATGCCAACATGCAGAGTGGGGCTATTTATGTGCATAATGGGTAAAGAAATTTACCCACTAATGACGTTATAAAACAATTTAATTCAATACATCGCCATTATTTTCTGAGGTGAAATGTGTACACTAGACATAAGCTATATTGTTAATAAGTACATATTTTTTTTGCACGAGTTATACCATATGTGTAAGTTTTAAAAAGAGTAACTTTCGAGTTTCTTCCTGGTTCTTCCCGATAGAATCAACATTCCGAACACGGCGTTAGTTTACTTAATTTGACGATTCATAAATTCTTTTGTAAAAGTTTACATGAATAAAGACATTTTTTATTTTATTCTATTCTATTGATAAGGTAGAAAATGCAAAAAATACGTGTCTCATATTTTTGGGTAATCAAGCAGATAGTCTGAAAACTAATTTATTCCGCTTCTAATTGTCAGGAAAAATTTCGACTAACCATAACTTTGGGACTAAGATTACTAACACACGTTATCAAGATTTTTTGTTTTAGTCTGGTCCCTATTGAATTAACATTAAAGCTTAGTTCGCAACCATTTAAAGACAATTTTATTTTGTAGTTCCTATAAATTAACATTGAACTACTAAGGCAGAGGGTGAGTTTGCAGCAGATCTAATTACCTCCCTTGTCCGCGTGTAATTACGCGGCGTCCGGCGGGACGCGTCGGTCAACGCCGTAATGCGATAACACTGTATGTATGAACCACTATACGAAAATCGGAAACTAGTTTCAGCTACAATAATGCGGCAAAAGATGCTGTGGAGCTATTTTGCCAATAAAACTTTACTTCAAAATTGATCTCATCCCACCCTGATGTTAAGTGGTGATGAGGTCCTAGGGTAACAACGACCAGTACAGCATAACAATAGATGTTACTGGACTTGTCGCCCTTACCTTGAAGCCTTGACCTCTAGTACTAATGTAACAACACCCCCAGGAGCTCTGGAAAACCTTACTCACACGCAGGAACACAACAACACAGAAGTGATTGTTATTTGGTGCGGTGTTCTGTAAGGTGGAGGTATTTCACAAGTCGGGCTAAACACAAACTATTACTTCGCCAGTGTCCCCAGTTTTGTTTATTTTCACCCCGCAAAGTAGTTGTGAGGTTAGTTGAAAAGTTAATTAACTGTGTGCAGCGCGAGGCTGCGTTGATCTGAACTGTGCAATATTCTAATGCCCCGCTAAGTGATTAGTTCTGAGGTCTGGGCTCCGGCGAAGTACATTGACGGCCGACTACGCCGTTTGCTTTAATGTATTCTTACTATTCGGTTATACGGTCGGGAAAATATAATCGTATTTGTTTATCAATCTTACTAATATCATAAACGCGAAAGCTTGTAAGAATATATATATTTTTTTTATATTACACTTCAAGATTGACCTCATCCCACCTGATGTTAAGTGGTAATGAAGTCTTAGCTTAAGGGCGACAAGTACACTATTATAAATCTGTTACTGGATTTTTCGTCCTTACCTGGAAGGCTTGACCCCTGCTACTAATGTAGCACCCCCCAGGAGCTCTGGAAACCTTACTTACACGCAGGAACATAACAACACAGAAGTGATTGTTATTTGGCTGCGGTCTTCTGTAAGGCGGGGTATTTCATCAGTCGGGCTGCTCCAGTTCAAGCGATAAATCGCTATGCCCTACCTCTCTAAAAAAAAATATTAGATGTATGTCTGTTACCCTATGTCGCAGAAACTGCTGATTGAAATTTAGTATAAAGAGCAATAAGATAGATTAACATGAACTATCTGCCAGTGAAAGCCCCGTAAAAATCGATCTTAGCGTTTCAAAAATAAGGTGGAACACACAGACATACAAAATAAAAAAAAGATACTTTTGTTTATTTATATACCGTATGCATATCCATATGCATTTAGTTGAAAGCGGTTATTTAAATATTTTTTGTACAAAAAAGTACAACAATTATAGCTTAAACCATTCTTTACCAGTAAAACTTATTCATTAAAGGGTGCAGGCGCAGTGAAAATGTGCATATGGGATGCAAAAATAAAAAAATGGGAATTATATCAATAAAATTCGATAAATAAAATATAGACCCAATTTTAATTGCCTGTACAGATATATTTTAAGTGATATTTTCTAAGCTTAAATTTGAGCTTGCGAGATAATATTAAACGATAACGTTTCCAACAAATTACCTGAGTTAACGCCTTCAATCAAACACCAAACTGAGAAAAATATAAGGCCAAGAGACAAGTACCAAACTTCGTACATTCCGCCTCAAAACCCAAGGAAAGTCGCATTCGTCTTTCGTAAGACATTTCATATCTCGCTAAGCATTTTTCCGAGTTAACTCAAACGCTTTATTCGCTCAGGTCGTTAGTTAACGGCCTTTATTTCGTTTTTATTCGCGTGTCCCGAGTTATCGTCCGAGGAATGGGGACATACGTCATCGCAACTTCACGTTTGGGAGCCATAAAGGAAAAGGCGGCAGTTAGCGCGACCTACCCGGGAGCCGGGGCCTGATGAGATCTTGACAAGTTCGGTTAGTGGATGCGACTGAGACTTGGTATTTTAATAGATTTGAAGTCTGACGTTTTATATAATTGAGTATATTATTGGCAACCTTTGTAGCTGAAAGGTAATTAGGCTGAATTTCGGTGTTGCTTCATATATAGATAGATATCCTGGGCGCGATTTCTGGTGAAGTTAATATGGGTAACTATTTTTTAGAATTCTTTTTATTTAATTTACATTCCACGAAAAAAGCGAAAGGCGGCCTTTTGTTTCGGATCTAAGTATTGTAGTATCGTTGTTGTTTCCTATTAGATCCTAGATCAAAAATCAAGATCAATAAGACGGTACCACAACATCCAGACCCGAAGAAATATAGAAAAGTTTGTTTTCCATATTAACCCAACATGGAATCGAACTTAGAACTCCGTCGCATGTCAGCTACGGTGGGTGTCTTAGTAAGTAGTAAGTCATGATTTTGTGGCCTTAAACTCTGGAGTATTGGGTGGTAAAAAATATATTTAGTATTTTCCTAACACAGTTCGGGTATGTGATGATCACTCATCTGTATATAGTGAGAAAGCCTGCATTGATCACTGTAACGATACCTTGATTTCAATGACGGAAGCCATTGACCTGCAGGAATGATTATTACATGAATTAGGCGGGTTCTAGGTAAACAAAACAAAGCCATTTTAATACTTTGTACACAGGATATTGAGAAATTGTCCATACTTAAATGATATATAATTCAGACTACGTAATTCGTTTCCTAAAGCTACTCATTTTATCCTTCATATTTTGGTAAAACCAAAAGTTAGCTAGCTTCCACTCAAATGCACTAATCTTGTCACAATTCCGAGTTGTTCAGACGACGCTAAGAATAAAACTCCACACGTTATACATAGATGACATTATCAGAACCTCTCACCTTCAAGTGGCGGAATGGAGCGATTAGCATTTCCCTGGCATTTGGTGAAGGTCGCGAGGAATGCTTGGAGCAAACAAAAAACTGACAGTCCTTTTGTCCCTCCTTGTTTGTTCCTAAACGAGTCTGGCATATCTCCAATTATGACGTTTTGTGTGGAGAAAGAAAAGAAAAAGGGAAATAAGAAAGTGCCGACTTAATTTTTTTACCTTCGGAAGAACTTGTTTCGAGTTTATTTTGCAGGTGTTGAAGGAAAGGCTTTCACTAAACGTTGAATAGTGTAAGACTAGACTTATTCTATGGAACAATTATAGGTTCGATCCCTACCCTGAACATGAATTCTTGTGATAAATGTGTATTTGTGATATGTTTGGATGTTTATAAATGTATTCAAGTACGTAGGTATTTTGGTACCACCGTTCACCGTTTGTTCTGGTTTCCATACAATAAGTGTTCAAACTAATTCTGATATTAAACAAATTATTTATGTAGAGAGCCAATCGTTTTTAACTGTGACTCCGAGGATACGAGGATAGAATGTGTTACAAAAGAAATTTCAAACGAAACTTTTGTTTAAATATGTGGCTTCTTCAGACTAAACCCATCTATCCATTGATAGATTAAATCAATACTGACGTTATAAAGCTGAAGAGTTGGTTTGTTTAAATGCGCTAATCTCAGGAACTACTGGATCGAATTTAAAATTTATTTTCGTGTTGAATAATCCATTTTAAAGGAAGCCTTTAAATCATATACCACCACGCTGCAATCAGTAATAGCGAAGAATCAGTGAACATTTTGAAAAAAACCGCCAGTTACTGATCCAGTTGGTCAGCTACGCGGTCAACTAGTTTTAATACGATTTCCTGGCCTCTCTAAAACGGTACAAAAAATTACATGGGATAATCAAACGCAGGTATAGTTTAATAGATAGATAAATAGATATACTTTATTGCACAAAACTTTACAGAAATAGGTTTTACAGATTTATTATAATACAATTTAGGCGGTCTTATCGCTAGAAAGCGATCTCTTCCAGACAACCTTAAGGTAGAGGAAATAGTAGATGGCGAGAAATGGGTACGGCCGTGCAACATTAATAAAGTTTTATTTCTTGAATTATATTCATAGAATAGCATGATAAACATACATAAACTCATATATATATATATATATATATATATATATATATATATAATAAACATGCTTATCAAATATAAAATTAAGTAAAGTATTTTGACTCAAAAAAAAGAAATATATAATAATAAGTTAATATGGAAAAGTGTATGAAACTTACTAACAACCAACATGCCCAGCTAAAATTATAGATAGAGGTCATAAATTAACATTAATCAAGTGAGAGGAAGTACGATTTAACCCTGGCTTTGAAAATGGGAAGGGTCTCAGATAATCTGATAGATAAAGGTAAAGAATTCCATAAGCGTAAAGATTGGACAGTGAAGGATTGGGAATAGAGTTCAGAAGAATGAGTAGGAAAGGTAAGGAGAAGTTTACGTGAGGACCGCATATCACGATCCTGGTTGGGCTGCAAGAAACGGAAACGTTCTTTAAGATAGGGAGGAGCAAGAGGATTAAATAGAACATTAATAGGAGAGATAAAACGTGGAGGTCGTGTTTAATGTATGACAAAAAAAATTTGGGTGACTGACCCTTGTATTTGAAGTGACATTCCAATTCATTTCAACCACAAAATATTTCATTTAACAAATGTTTGTAAGTACCTTACCTATTCACGAATAATTGTTTGATTATTTAATCAATGTAGCTACTTCATAAAGCTGCAAGGTTCAACCGAAACCGCTTCAACTAATAATTTAAATTCCTTTGTTAATTGAAATGTAGGTATGTAAAATTTAAAGTCACAGCTTTCGTTCGATTTGTTCCAGATTTGTTGGTAATCAAACCTAAGCTTGGAATGATCGGTGAGCCGCAGTCTTTCGATGAATGTGCGCATTAGGGCGATTAATTAAATAAATTATTAATTTAATTAGGGCATTCCGTGTCAGCGGGCGCTTCGTAGCCCGTGCGGTCGCTTTGAGTTTCGAGTTTCTGGGCCAACGATTTATTTGGTGCCTAAGATTTTGTTACACATTGAATGCTTAGGGCATCAAAATAATATTTAAAACAACGAATCAATCCTAACCAAATTAAAAATTACCGTATTCCGTAGAGTCAGCTTAATGTTAATATGAATAGAAGACCCACCACTTGCGCCTGGTTTAAAGCTATAAGAGTTGTATGTATTGACATTATTAAAAACGAAAAGTACATTATACACAAACATTGCGTAGGTAACGGTTTTACTTTACCTATACCTTACTCCTAATTTTTATGAGATTTTTTTTTATTTTATTTTTTTGTCTAATATCGACCAGACTTCTATGGCTAAATCTATTTAAGTCGTTGTAACGTTTTCTATGGCTTTCCAATGATTCCTTGGAGGCCAATGATGCTATTTAAGTTTGTTTTAAGGCAGATCTAGGTTTAAAATCAGGTCTTAAAATAAAACAAGTTGTTTAACACTCGATGTGTGTTTCTACGTTTAAAATATTTCTCAGTAAAATTCAAACGAATAAATAAACACCGACAAACCCAATCGACGATGCTTTTTCTTTCTCAAACCTACGTAAAATCAAATTATTTTATCAATGACTTCCAAGGATTTATATAATTCAATAAACACAAAACGTAATTACGGCATCACTGAATATTATGACTTGCCCTCAGCTCCATTTATTTTGTTGTTACAAGTTTGAGGAATGTTTGTTCAGCAGCGCAGTATTTGCAGTATCTCTCACAAAGAGTTAATTAAATCGATTATTTGTTTAATTTGCGTATTCCGTGTCGTTCTGTGGCTGTGTAGCCTGAGGCGGTCGCAGTCGTTTTTGATTTCCAGTTACGAGTAAATGGAAGTATTTTTAGAAGAAATTTATAGCCGCATCACTTCATTTAGGGACTGCCTCAGCGGTGGAGTGGTTGGAGCGTTGGGCTCGAGGTTCAGAGGTCGTGCGTTCAAATCCTGCAGGGAACACTTTCACTTTAAAATTGAACTTCCATGTATTTTACTTAAATTCTGAAACGTCTGAAGACACAGTCTGAAAACTATTGCAGCCATTATCGCTACAACTATTTGTAAAATAATTGTATGAGTTTTAATAAAGATTTTATTTATTTAATTTATTTATTTATTTACTTTGACGACCTCCGTAGCCGAGAGGACAGCGGGCCAGACTTTGGCGTAGCGCCGAGGCTCCGGACGGGTTAATATTGGAAACGAATTTTCTATATTGTCTCTGGTCTGGGTGTTGTGGTACGGCGTTGTTTCGGATTTCTGTAACATAAGTGATTAAGCTACTTACCATAGAATCAGAGCGATAAATATGATGTAGTCCAATATTTAATAATTTATTTTATTTACTTTGTGAGATTTTCACAGTTTGGTTAGGGCATTGCAGACTTGAATTACCTGAGTGTCTGATGACAATTATGATTTTTATTAATGTTGCACGGCCGTACCCATTTCTTGCCATCTACTATTTCCTCTACCTTAAGGTTGTCTGGAAGAGATCGCTTTCTAGCGATAAGACCGCCTAAATTGTACTATAATCAATCTGTAAAACTTATTTCTGTAAAGTTTTTGTGCAATAAAGTATATCTATCTATCTATCTATGATTCTGTGCGTTACAGCGCACGCATAAATCCATATGGGTCTGGCTCTCATTTTATAGGATTACAGAGGTCAAACGGCAATGAACGCTCTATAGTAATAGTAATATTGTAAAGTAATTGAATTTTACGGTTTGAAAAAGACAAAAACACAGATATATAAAACATCATGATTTTTAGTCGATTTTATTATTTTTATAGTACTAAACGCCGTAATAATCATGATTTTTAGTTTTCATAACATTTTTTTGTTTTTTTTTCTTAATTTTTTGTTCTAGACTCTTCTTGGAGTCACCGATGCAAGATTGTATTAAATCGTTAGATATTTTAAGTAACTACGAGATAAATACCCCACAACTTACTTCATGTAATTAGTGCAGATGTACATAAGTAGATACTCAGCGAACTAGAGAATCCCAGGCACTCAGCGCAATAAAGCTCAAGCAAGCCTATAAGTCTAGCCGTAAGTCAGGGCGGCTTGGTACCATCGCTTATCTGCTCCCACCGCAGGTACTGCGACCAGCATAATTAAACCCTCCCAACACATACACACACCACCAACCGAGCGTCCAATTATTTTGGTCGCCTAAATAAGTGGTGACGTAAATTTGCAAACGCCTCCAAACCAAATAATTACGCGAACAGCTCTCGCTTATGTTACTAGAATCGCGGCCGTATTGGTATTAGAATAAGGAGGACAACATTGGTGTTTGGGTGGCGTATGTGTAGTTTATGAATACGTATGAGAGTGCTCAAGATTCGGTAATTGATACGGGCTGATTGATGCCGGCGGCGACGCTGCGAAAACAGCCGCTGGAATAGATTACAAGACTGGTGGTGTAATTGTAATAAATTCAAACTAATTCTGTTTCCAAAACAACCATTACTATAAACTATAAGACTTTCGCGTTCCATTTTAAAGATCTGTTAGAAATGGGAGTTAATCATTGGATGGAGTTGCACGACCCTAAAATCCTCTCGACCGATCATCGTCACTACCGTACTAGGATAGTACGTGAAGCTATTGAAATCAAAAAGTACAAACATTTCAATAGAGAAGACGGATTTAAGTTATCATCAGCATGGAATCCAGTTATTAACAAGTGTTTACTGCGGTTAAAACGATTAAAAAAATCCTGAATACTTTTAAAATAATTTAACAAGTCAAAACGCGACACCATTTTTATTTAGTAGTTAATACGAATTACTTACTGCCCGACGTTTCGGTTAGGTTGCACCAACCAAATGTTTACCGCGGTTAGAACGATCAAATTCAAATTCAAATTCAATATTCTTTTATTCATGTAAATTACACCAGTAATATTTATGAAACAAATCAAAAACAATTCCGGATACTGTCAGTGTAGTATGTCGAACTAACTTCAATAACATTTTGTTATGTGAGAATGTGTGGGTGGATGAAGATTTGCAAGCTCCCCCGAACAGACGAAGGCGAGCGAGACCAGTCAGCTCGTGACCACGGTTGTGCAACCTAACCGGAACTTCGGGCAGTAAGTAGCTCGTATTACAGTAGTCACAAAATAAGAAGTCGGATTTGACAGCTGTCATTGGAACTACAATGTAACTTAGTACGATTCAAACAAAATTAAAATAAACTTAATAAATCATTTTTTATAATGTATTATATTATTTAATTTTAAATATTGATTGTAATAGCGGAATATAATACGAAATATTTTTTTTACGTGTGAGTTTAGAAAATAAATGGAAAATTACATTTTGGCAAAAACAGTTACGTTCTATGTCTTCCGTCGTTTTTTTTAAATGGTAGTGCCGTACCGATTTAATCGCTGATTCTTTACAAATAATCGTTGTGAATAAAAATACTTATATGATGTTAGGTACTGTAAATCTGTGTAGCTTGCCATTAATATAAAAAATCATTAACAAAGAATATGTGACGCGCACCGGTAGCCCGGCAGGCGTCATCGACGCGGTCTGTCGCCTTCTTGGAACTTGACTGTGTGTGTGCGCTCAAAAATACGGAACCACCATTTTCGACAAAGAAAATGATGTCCTTATTAAAAGATTTGGCTAAAGCAGTCGAAAAAACTAAGAAAATTACTAAAGAATATTTCGACAGAAGTTAGGATCGACAATTTCATGGAGAATGAAATTATTATTAATACTGGTGGGGATGACAGCTCTACAGATGATTTTGGATTTTCTTCCGATGAAAGTCAAACAAAAGAATAAATATTATAAATTGAGTACTTAAATTGTATTATTTTCAACCCAGAAAGCTTGCCTTATATGTATTTGTATATAGTTGTTGGAGTTAGGAAATCGTCACACTAAATGTATAGATACATATCATTATATAGTGTATCAAGACCTCTGGGCGCAGGGATTTGTTTAAATTGCTAGGCTTGTTGTGAAAGAAACTGAACGATTTATATTTCTATAACTTTTAAATCGATATTCATAAATAATCGGATAACTTAGTAATCAATTTTTTTAGTTACATCCTTATTTGCGTCAGAATGCCATGTGTCAAATCCGACTTCTTATTTCGTGACAACTGTAACTACTCAATAAAAATAGTGTCGCGTTCTGACAACTATTACTACAGCAAAACTTATTTTTATTCTACACTAGTGGCCGCCCGTGACTTCGACCGCGTGGAGTCCTTTCTAGCAATACCTATAGCCTGTATTACTCATGGTAGCTTGCCAATGGTAAAATAATTTTTAAAAGCGGCACGATACTTTTTTAGTTTATGTGTTCCACACATACCAAAATACCTTTCCAAATATTTGTGCAGATATGATCTTAAGCATACGTGTAACAAGTTTCCTTAATGAGACACGTAACGAGAGATTCCTTTTTGATACCACTATTGTTCTATTGCGTCATCATAATTATGTAAATAAATAAATATTGGACAATACCACATTTAAATGGTGACTCTATGGTTTTTAATACTCCATACTACAATTGCATAATATTGTTTCATATACAAAGTAAAACATACATCAGACCCTGTTAGGGCACAGCAACTGGACGAGAAGAGAGCAGGCTGGACAAGAGGAGGTAATTAGACGAAGCACCCTGTTTGTTTGCTTTAGTTAATTCCCACTAAAAGAAGAAACCACGAGGGTATCATAACACCCAAACGCGAGACATTAAAGAAAAGTTCGATTTCCATAATATTATTGACAATATTATTGACCCGATAGGGAGTCGAACCCCGGCTCTAAGGGGTGGAATAATTTCCTGTAATAACTGAAGTTTTATCATCTGCAATGTCGCCTCACTACATCTAAATACAAACACTTCATACATATAAAATGTCCCGTCTTATTCCATTTTAGAAGATATACTGAATTTAAAAGCTAAATATTACGAGTACCATAGATCCTTTGTCAAGGATAATAACTAAAATATGAACATAAAAACCTCAACTGGATTTATTTTTTATAACATGTTAGGGGTCAAACGGAGGAAATAATATAAAAGCCAGGGGGCAAGGATTAACCTTTGCGAGTCCGTAAGCCAGACCGACGGGCGATGTTTCACTTAATTCTGTTAACGGATTATATGACGTCATTATCCGTATAATTTTTTGAAGTACGAATGCCTGAATGCTGAGTGAGCTGCATTGGCTCAATTATTTTATGTTAAAATAGATATACTCGCGACTCAGACCGATTTTATTGATATGACTGGACGTACTGACTTAATAAGGACTAACGCTGCTTACGCAAGATGGACCAAACACTTAGTAATAATACGTTCAAAGGAAGAAAGTGGTAGCAAGCGGGCTTGGTGCATCCTGAGCAAACAGAGACTAGCGACTTCCTTTATAGAATCTCTCTGGTCGACGGCTGTTGTGCCGCCGCTGATGTGCATCTTCTTGAAGAAAGATAGTAGATGCCTGAGGTGGCGGCCATTTTTTGCCCGAGACCAGAGGGGTCTGCGGAGACCAGAGACGCCAAGCGTGGGGAAGGTCTGCCATCCATTACTTCAGTCCCAAGGAGCGAACGACAAGCGTGACGAGGAGGGCCGTTTAGCGGTAGGCGCTCTGGAGAAGCCTGTGTAGAGCTTGCAAGGGGGTTTTATACTGCTGCTTCGTACTGGTTTCATACTGGGGGACCATAACTGCGCAGCGTTAACCACCGAGGGGGTTTTAATAGGTGAAGCAAGCAGATCCCCACTCGAAAAAAACAGATGCCGCTACTGTAACTAATCTACGGAACTTCTTACCGAAGTCTTCTCAGTAGAATCACTTTCCATTGTGTTCAATGACGGTTCAAAAGTGTTATTATGTAGCCTACTTCAATAAAGAAATATTTGAGTTTGATATGACCTAAAAAACTTAGTTAAGAGCACCATAACATAAAAGAAGCAAATACTTACCGACAACAGTGAGATTGTATCTGAAGCTGGTGGTCTGGGTGTTGCGGAAGTCGACCCTGCAGCGGTAGACGCCCTCGTCGCGGCGCTTCACGTCGCGCACGAGCAGCGCGGCGGGGGAGGGGGAGAAGCTGAAGTGCGCGCGCGGCCCGAACACCTCCGGCGCCGACCAGTGCCGGGCCTCCGAGAGGTGCTTGCCGCGGACGTCGAAGCTGCAACAAGAAATACAAATTTGAAGATTAAAAACAGCATTTCTTGAGTAATATAGTTACACCACTCGAAAGGCATTGTAATAAGATATACAAATAAGAAGAATCATAATACCATTTCTTGAGTAATAAGGATGCAAAAACATTTTGACACACATGGCAAAGCTAACTGACGATTGGTGGCGATGTGAGTTCCTTTCTTTACCATCAGCCTGGGACGAGTCAATATACTGTGCTTTTAATAAAAATAACCATACCTACTTTTATTGTAAATGCGAAAGTAACTCTGTCCATCTGTTTGTCTGTCCGGCTTTCACCCTTAAACCACTGAAACAATTTTGATGAAATTTGGTATTGATACGTAGAACCTCTAAAACAGACATAGATTACTTTTTGTTTTGAAAATAAGGGGGGATGAGGGTAGTACCGCTTGAAAGTTTAAATCGGGAAAATGTTTATTTTTTAATTTAAAGATATAAAATTTGGCACAAATAAAGCTCAAAACATGCATTAAACGCCTTTGTCCAATCTGACAGCTCAAGGAATGAAATATAAGGTGGTAAAGTTTAAATTTTAAAAGTTTGATAACTTACACAAAAATTCCTCATAAATCCTGTGTTAGGTAAGACTACCAATTAACTGTTTAAAATTTGCATTTTTTTTTGTAACTAGCAACATTTCCAATGCCATGCAAAATTGATAAAGCAATTGTGTTGTGACGGATAGACATACGCCAGTCAATTGTACGAATTTGATGTGTAAAGCTGCCAAGCTATTAAAAATATATTCGCGAACATGCGAAAAATATTTATGCACTTGGCAGTGAAGATATGTTTTATTTGATTCTCATATTATTCATTCAAAGATTATTGTAGAGGAGTTCATGCAAAATACAAACCCGTAATTGTCCGTCGCATTATGACGTACATAATAATGGTATCTGCATATTAACACAAGCATTGCAAAAAGGGCCAATTTCGTGCAACCTTAACATAAATAATTTACTAAATAGTCGGACTATTACCAAAGCCTAAACATTTAGTTTGAATAAGTGAGCCTGTTTTTGAGTTGAAAAACTTAAACTAAAAGTGGCACTGATATGTAAGAAGATGAAGTATATCGCAGATATCACGACCTCCGGCTACGGAGCTACGAGACTCTCGGCTACGAGAGGCAAGCGTGCCGGACTTTGGCATCGCGCCATCTCTGAAGTTTGGGGTTCGGTCCCCAGTCGGGTCAATATGGGAAACGAACTTTTCCATATTGTCTCGGGTCTGGGTGTTGTGGTATCGTCGTTGTTTCTGATTTCTGTAACACAAGTGCTATAGCTACTTACCACCGAATCAGAGCAATGTATGTGATGTTGTCCAATATTTATTTATATTTATATCAAAGGCTGTAAAAGGATAACTGTGCGTTGAACGCAAAATTTTAGAAAACTTCTATTGTCACACACAGAAAAAATCTAAAATCATTTCTAATAAACCAATTTCGCCTTAAAAGGCTTACAAAGCGAACGAGCGGGAGCTTATTAGAATTAACCATAAGTACTTAACATTATTTTTCTTCGAGTCTTGCCAGAGTGAAATAATAAAAGCGCCGACTGATCCGAAAGGTTTAACGTGAACGGCGGATTAAGGTTTAATATGCTTTTAAAATTTCAGAATGTATTAGAAGTCGCTGTTATTACTGAGTTTCACTTATTCTTGAAAGCTAAATCTTCTTATTTTACGTTACTTTCGAAAGTCGTTTTTAAGGTACCGTAAGACCCTCGTATGTAAAAAAATAGAATAGAAAAGACTTTTTTATATTGCACTTCAAGATTGACCTCATCCCACCTGATGTTAAGTGGTAATGAGGTCCTAGCTTAAGGGTGACAAGTACAGCATAATAAATATGTTACTGGACTTGCCCTTACCTTGAAGGCTTAACCCCTGCTACTAATGTAGCACCCCCCAGAAGCTCTGGAAACCTTACTTACACGCAGGAACACAACAACACAGAAGTGATTGTTATTTGGCTGCGGTCTTCTGTAAGGTAAGTAGGAGGTATTTCACCAGTCGGGCTGCTCCAGTTCGAGCTGTTATATATTGTATTTGTAAGTAGGGATGCTGACATCCCTGGGTAATGCTGCTGCGTCAGCATCCTAGATATAAGCCACTGAGCTCATTGTAAGTCAGAGTTCAGTCACATCGCGACCATCATTCGGAAAGCTTGTCCCTCTAAAATTCAAAAGTGTAACTAAATTAGTGTCTGTTTATTAAACAGTGTTAAAATAAAAACTTTCTTTTTTAAAATACAAAATCCAACCCCTCGTATAACATTGGTGGCAGCGAAAAGGGATCAAAACTGATCCTCGGTTCGTCTAAATCCTAAAGTGTAACGAAGTGAAAGTGTTCCGTGAACTTTATTTCTGACGCTGTTCCTCACCGTCTCGTGACGCTGTGTCTGACACTGTTCCTGACACTGTTTAGTGACACCATTCCTGACGCTGTTTTTGACGCTGTTTCCTGACGCTGTTCCTGACGCTGTTTCCTGACGCTGTTTCCTGACGCTGTTCCTGACGCTGATTTCTGACGCTGTTTCCTGACGCTGTTTCCTGACGCTGTTTCCTGACGCTGTTTCCTGACGCTGTTTCCTGACGCTGTTTCCTGACGCTGTTCCTGACGCTGTATCCTGACGCTGTTCCTGACGCTGATTCCTGAATAACAAAACCCTGAAAATATTAGAAGAGGAAAACCCTGTAAGAAAACTGAAATGTCCCATCTTATTCCTGCAATCATCGTGACTCTGTAAGTTTCAAAGTTTAACAATTAAGTGAAAAGTGAAGTGAATAAATTAAATCAATCCCGTTCTATAAATAGATTTATCTCAGTAAAACTAATTCGTTGCTGTTGTACTCACTGCAACATTGTAGTCGGAGACCATTGCAGCCGCTTATCGCCAAACATTCCCAGACGTCTTTATCGCGCCGATTCCTAGTAATGCCAAAGGAAGAGGCTACTGCCTCTCTCAAATTAACTTCAATCATGCCTGACATTGATCTAAATATACTAATTAAATTTATTAACAAATACGATGGCGACCGAGACAAATTAAACGCCTTCTTAAATAATTGCAAAAATGCAATCAGCCTGGCTTCTCCTACACAAGTTGACACCCTTTTAAAATACATTTTAAGTCAACTCCAAGGGCGCGCCGAAAGCGCATGCTCCATAAAAGAATTTGAAACATGGCAACAACTCGAAGACTTTTTAAAATCCCAATTTGGCGAGCGAAAACACTACGCTGCTCTGCTCTCTGATCTCCAGGACTGTAAACAGTCTTATAACGAAACGATCAACCAATTCGCATTAAGAGTAGAGACATGTTTATCAAAGCTTTTAACAGAAATCAATATTTCTATACCCACTAAAAAGAAAGGCGAATTGGCCGGTCGAGTCGCTGCTATGCAAGATTTAGCCTTAAATACATTTGTCACCGGGCTAAACCAGAGATTGTCAACCGTGGTTCGATGCCGCGACCCTGAAACTCTTAATGACGCAATTAATTTCGCTGTATCCGAAGAAAAGATATTCCAGTGTTCTGCGCGGCGTAATGTAAACGCAACACCGCAACCAGGTAACCATTCTCAAAATCAACCACGATTTCGTAAATTTCAGCCGCAGAATAGGTCCTATGGAATGAATGGGGAAAATAGAAATAATTTTAATAACAATATGACGTCATTTAGACCGGCACCCGTGTCTGTGGTGTGCCGATATTGCAAAGCCATAGGCCATACTATAGAATCATGTCGTAAACGCGAATATAATAATAAAAGGTTTGGCAACGTCCAGAACGGGAACAATAACAACAATTATAACCGCCAAATGCCGTTTACTTCCTTCCAAAACCGAAATCAAAATGCTCATTTCGTAGACTCTCCGGAGGAAAACTATCCTGAGGAAAATGATAATTTAAACGAGTAAAGGGCTCTCGACGGTGTCTCCCGAGTCCAAAATTTCTACCTCCTCCGTTTTCAATTTTAAACGACACCGCTCACGTATCCTGGCAATCTAACAAACCGGGTAACCAGCCCCAAAATCATAGATTAGCCACCACTGTATCCGCAGCATCCGCCGTATCCCATATCTCTGCTGCACCCACTGTATCCGCTGTATCCAAAAGGCCCACTGTTTCCACTGTTTCCACTGTATCCGCTGTATCCAATAGGCCCACAGTTTCCACTGTATCCGCTGTGTCCAATAGGCCCACTGTTTCCACTGTATCCGCTGTATCCAATAGGCCCACTGTTTCCACTGTATCCGCTGTATCCAATAGGCCCACTGTTTCCACTGCATCCGCTGTATCCTATAAATCCACTGTATCCGCTGTATCTAATAGGCCCACTGTTTCCACTGTATCCGCTGTATCCAATAGGCCCACTGTTTCCACTGTATCCGCTGTATCCAATAGGCCCACTGTTTCCACTGTATCCGCTGTATCCAATAGGCCCACTGTTTCCACTGTATCCGCTGTATCCTATAGATCCACTGTATCCACTGTATCCGCTGCATCCAAAAGGCCCACTGCATCCGCCGTATCCAATATCTCTGCTGTACCTACTATATCCAAGAGACCCACTGTATCCACTGTATCCAATAGACCCGCCGTATCCGCTGTATCCTATAGATCCACTGTATCCGCTGTATCCAATAGGCCCACTGCATCCGCCGTATCCAATATCTCTGCTGTACCTACTATATCCAAGAGACCCACTATATCTAATAATCCTACTATTTCTTCAGTTACCAAAAGGTCTTACGCGTCCGTCGTAGCCTCTGTTCCTCAGCGATCTAGTAATGCATATGACAAATTCAAAACCCATAGTCCTGCAATTAATACATCATCTGCTCTCAAGGTGTCTGCTCAACCCACTGAAACCAGTACTCCTAATTCCAATTGTAATGCGAACTCCAATTCTTCTTCTAAATCCAAAATGTCTTCTACATCCAAAGTTCCAAGCAAATCCACTGTTTCCGCTTCAGCCAAACTTGTTGATCCTAGTAGCTCCCAGTTCAGATCAAATTCTCCAAACTCTGTACCTGAAACACAAAACACGAAACATGTTAAAATACATAACATAACATCTAATCCATCAAGAAAATACTTACCTTTTATTGAAGTAAAAACATCTGTCTCAAATAAACCACTGAGGTTACTAGTTGACAGTGGTGCATCTATAAGCTTAATCAAAAAGTCGTCTGTTGAGAGAATGCCTAAAATAAATAAAAACATAGTGAAATTTACCGGTCTAGGCACATCAAACAATCCCATGGTATCTTTAGGCCAAATAACTGTTTTATTCAATGCACTCAAGTTTGAATTTCATGTCATGTCTGACATAGAATTCCCATATGACGGAATTATCGGTAATGACTTTTTATCAGGAACACAATCAAAAATCGATTTTAATTCAGACACATTAACTGTAACCTGGTGGCTTAAGGTGGTGTGATTTTAGCCTAAGTATTGCTAGCTCCGTGGGTTCTCTGGGACGCTCACAGAAACCTAACTGAGCACTGAGGCAGGGCGCCACTTACTTTAACTAAAAGTAAGAAAGAGTAAAGAAAACAAATGTTTTGTTTAAGACTTTGATCATAATGAATTTATTAAAGTTGACATTCAAGCTTTGTTTCTTTCACAAATTAACCACACTTAAACTAGTTAACTTAACTAACAATGGAGACCATTGTGGTCTCAAATATCCGTAAGATGAATACACAATATTCTATCCAAGTACATAGGATACTAGGGTACAATAAAATTAGTATTACTTAAATTAACAATAAATGCTAAGGTATGAGCATACCTGTTAATCGGCAAACCTCCCTAAGGCTACAGGCATTCCGACCTCAACCAGTCCATCAACACCTCATTGCCGGTGAACTGCCAACGTGAACCGCGAGACAGAAGAGATCCGCAATGCTCCACTCTGTAGAAGGCTAAATGTCATGGGTATCCCAACCCAAGGAGGGCTTGCCAAAAGCCTGCAAAACACATACAAGCATAGTCAGCATAAGCAGCAAACAAAATATCTTGTAGCAGAGAAGAGGGTAGGTGCGAAACATGTGCTGCGAAACATGTGCTGTGAAAAACTGCGTAAATCTCCAAAAGCACTTATTTAACCACAAGATCGAGTACAGCGTGACAAGAGATTGTAAGGATAAGAGTAATCCAAGCGTGCTTACCCAAAAGTAAGAAGAATTAAGCAAGGCAGAAGATCATCCTCCTCGGTGTATAATCACCTCCTCATTAAAAATTAAAATTTCATTTAGTTATTGATCTAAAACAAACAATAAACACTATAATTAGAAAATGCAACCACATGTGGTGTTGCAGAAGACGACCAAGGTCAAGCCAAGCCTACTTACCAGAGAAATCTTGTAAAATAAGAAGAAATCATTTTTCTCGCATTTCACATGCGAGCCTGTTCGTCAGGAGAGAAACTTGCAGCTCCACGACGACATCGTCAAAATGAAAAAAAAAACTTTCAGATATGAAAGATATAAAAAAAGGAAACTTGTTGCGTGCGTCCACGCACAAGAGAAAAATGAAAATCATCCTGTCATTCCATAGACGAACGTCTTTCAATTGAGGAACTGTCATTGAACTGTCAATGTCAGACTTGAGTGGCAAAAATCCAAGTTCAGAAACAAACAAGACCTGGAACAATGTCTTTTTAGCCATCAAAGATGGATGTTTTTAAGTAAATTTAAAAACTTCACAAAAACATGTAACGACGTGTTACATAACTACAAATGAAGTCAAGTTAAAGTTAAAATTCAATGAACCAATCTATACAATTGCACCTCGAACTGAGACCATTATAGAATGTTCCGTTCTTAACCCGGAATTAAGGGAAGGCCTTATCCTAGATCAAAACCCTATCGACTCAATCTTGATTGCTAATTCTATTGTCAAAGTAAAAGCTAACTCTAGAATAAACATTTCTGTCGTTAACACCTCTGAATCCCCTATTACATTAGATTCTAATTTAAAGCTAAAACTATTACCCCTAGAACCTGAAGACTACCATCAAATTTTTTATACTTCACAATCAGATGACCTGAACAATGCTACAAATCGAACTGATCAAGTTTTAAACCTCTTAAGAGTGTCCCATCTTAATAGGGAAGAAAGAGAATCCCTACATGATCTCTGTATCCAATTTTCTGACATATTCCACCTCCCCGGTGACAAACTTACAAGTACTAATGCCATTAAACACGAAATACCTACTTCCTCTTCGATACCCATTAATACAAAATCATATCGTTTCCCGGATGTACACAAACAAGAAGTAAATTCCCAAATTAATAAAATGCTAAATGATGGCATCATCAAGTCTTCATCATCTCCATGGTCATCACCTATATGGGTGGTTCCCAAAAAACTCGATGCATCTGGCCAACGTAAATGGCGCGTGGTCATTGACTATCGTCGCCTGAATGATATCACAATCGGTGACTCTTACCCGATTCCTAATATTTCTGAAATCCTCGATCAGTTGGGCAAGTCCAAATATTTTAGCACGCTTGACCTTGCGTCAGGTTTCCATCAAATTCAAATGTCTGAGGCTGACGCCGCAAAAACCGCTTTCTCCGTTCCACAAGGACACTTTGAATTCACGAGAATGCCGTTTGGGCTCAAAAACGCTCCTTCAACTTTTCAAAGACTTATGAATTCTGCCTTATCGGGCCTTCAAGGCATACAATGCTTCGTTTATCTTGATGATATCGTAATTTATTCATTTGACCTCGATATTCATATAAAAAATCTCTCCAATGTCTTTGATAGACTCAGGCAGTTCAATCTCAAACTTCAACCGGATAAATGTGAATTCTTACGTAAAGAAGTATCTTACCTAGGGCATATTATTACAGATCAAGGAGTATTACCAAATCCCGAAAAAATCAAGGCCGTTCAACAATTTCCTCAACCAAAATGCCCAAAAGACATCAAATCTTTCATGGGATTAGTATCCTACTATCGCCGATTCATCCCAGACCTTTCCAAAATAGCCAAACCCCTTTGTAATCTCTTGAAAAAAGATACTCCATTCTCTTGGCAACATGAACAACAATTCGCCTTCGAAACCTTAAAATCCTGTCTAACTTCTGCGCCCTTATTAGCTTATCCTGATTTTACCCAACCATTTAATCTTACTTGTGATGCATCTAACCAAGCCATTTCGGCAATCTTATCACAAGGTCCTATAGGCAAGGACCGCCCTATTGCATATGCATCTAGAACTCTAACTAAAGCCGAAAGTAACTATAGCGTCACTGAAAAAGAGTGTTTAGCTATAATTTGGGGTACTAAAACTTTCCGACCTTATCTCTACGGCAATCGTTTTACTATACTTACAGACCACAAGCCTTTGAAATGGCTATTCAATTGTAAAGACCCCGGGTCCAAGCTTGTCAGGTGGCGCCTGAAATTAGAAGAGTTTGATTACGTGATCGAATATAAGAAAGGTAAAATAAATAGTAACGCCGACGCATTATCCCGATTTCCAGTAAACCCAATAGTTCAGAATCCTAACGATGCAAACCCAAATGCAGACGTAGTGTCTCCTCCAGCTGAAGTCAATGACGATAACGCACAACTCCCATTTAGCCCACTAACACTAGGTGATTTGGATGTACCTATACCGTCTGATGGTGACAATAGCCTACCTTCCGTAGATTTACTAGATTGTGATGACCTGCTCCCAACTACAGCTTACAGCCCTGAAAATAAAAATGACTCACCTTTACAAGATCCGCCGAATCCTACTACTTCTCAATCTCCTGTAAATCAAGAGGACTTACCTGCATGTTCTCCACCCCCAGCTGCTATTCCTAACGAAACTCCTTTACCCTCAAGCAAAGACTACTCTGAATTCCTAAAGATGTTTTCAAATAAAAACGAAACGTTCAATACCTACATAAAAGAACACAATGAAAGCCTCCTTAAAAGCAACGCAAAAGTCATCCTAATTCCAGTATCGATCGATTTTGACGATTCAAACCCTTACCTTTATGATGTTCTATCAACAACCACCGATTCTACTGAAATCATAAATTCTGAAAGAGAACTTCATTCATTCAAAAAGTTTGACATCAATGGTAAAATATTCTATCTCCTTTTTACTAAAGTCTACTATTTCGACGATTGTACTTACCCTGATATATTCAAAACACTAAAATCCACACGAGACAATATTTTACTTTCTGGCAATATTGATGAAATAGCTATCTCAGATTTTAAGAACTTATTCGAACAACATTCCTTCGTAAAGTTATACGGGATGCTCATGTATCTTTTTAACAACACTAACATAACAGTCAATATACATCACAATACTATTATTTACCCAGTTCCAACAGAAATTGTAAAGATCCTTAAGGAAAATCATGACATTCCAATTGCCGGGCATTTAGGCTCTAATAGAATGTATAATAGAATCAAAGAACGTTATTATTGGAAAAATATGCGAACTGATATAGAAAACTTCGTAAAAAATTGTAAATTATGCCAGTCCAATAAAGCCTTACGGAAAATAAATCAAGCACCAATGCAAATAACAACCACGTCAACACGTCCATTCGAGAGAATAAGTCTCGACATAGTTGGACCTTTACCTGACGCTGGGCTTCGAAATTTAAAGTATATTCTTACTCTACAAGACGACTTAACTAAATTCTCTTTCGCATACCCCATCACTAATGCCACAGCAGAAGAAACCTGTGAATGTTTAGTCCATTTTATTTCTTTATTCGGCATTCCCAAATCAATATTGACAGATCAAGGTACCAATTTCACAGCCGATTTATTTAAACGCACGTGCCAGTTCTTAAAGATTAAACAAATCTGGTCCTCACCATACCACCCTCAAACTCAAGGGGCTTTAGAGAGGAGCCACTCCACTCTAAAGGAATATTTAAAGTCATACGTAAATGAGTATCAGACCGATTGGCATAAATTTGTTTACACTGCCATACTAACTTATAACAGCACAGTCCACACAACAACCAAATTCACTCCTTACGAACTCCTTTTCGGGCATAAGCCATATATCCCTGATTCAATATTCGACTCCCGACCAGATGTAACTTACCCCGAATATATAAAAATGCTTCATCATCGACTCAAAGTGTCTCGAGAAAAAGCCTTAGAAAACATAAATGCTTCTAAGGAGAGATCTAAAACATATTATGATAGACACACAAGGCCAATTCAGTATAAAATAGGTGATTACGTATACCTTAAAAATCACGTTCGACTACGCAAAGCCTTGTCTCCTCTATGGAAAGGACCATATAAGGTCGTCAAGATTAATGGTAGGAGTACCTTAACCTTGTTAATAAATAGGCGCCATGTAATTCACCATTATGACCAAGTTAAGTTAGCATATAGTTCTAGTTCTTAGTTAATATTTTAAATTTTACCTAGTAATTTTAATTTCGTTCCAGTATCCACGCTACCCTGGCGCAAGATGTCATCCAAACGGGTACAAATAGCTCCGGCTTATATTTTGATCACATAGGATCCTTACGATTAGTAAATAGTTACTTAAGAATTATTATCCCCGTAGATATATCGTATATTAAACCACATATTGATAATATATATAGTTTTATGAATAGTTCTAAAGAACTATGTAAAGATGGTTTCGTTCTGGATATTTTAGAGTGTAATAATCTATTTCAACCTCTTTACACTCGACTCTTTGATACAATACGCGACTATGATTCAATTTCCCATCTCATCTCTAACCGTTCTAAAAGATCGGCCTGGTTCGGTGTAGTAGGCACCATTTCTAAAAAACTCTTCGGCACCATGGACGAAGATGACGCTATTAGATATGATAATGCGATTCAAGAAGTACAAACTGATCAGAAAATAATTGCCTCATTAATGAAGGAAAACATACTTGTTACTACTTATACTCTGAAATCATTTAATTTAACTTTAAGAAATATTGTGTCAAATGAGAAACAATTAAACAATGCTATCTCAGAATTAGCTAAAGAATTAAAAAATTTAACAAATATAACAAGAGAATTAAGTATAAGATCAAGGATGTCAGAACTAATAGCGATGTTAGAAAATAATCTTTTATCATTGTCATTTAAAATGGAGGATATAATTAATTCCATTATGTTTAGTAAATCGAATGTGCTATATCCTGCGATATTAACACCAAGACAGCTTTACAATGAATTGTTAGATAACTATAGGTTTCTTCCAAACACCAAACAATTACCTTTACCTTTAACTTTAGATAATATACAAACACTACTTAATATTTCTGATATTAATTCATATTATAGTAATTATAAAATAGTATTTGCTTTAGAAATCCCTCTTGTAGACCCCAATACTTACTCTATGTTTCATACATTACCTTTCCCTGTTGTTCATGATATTGAAAATCCAAATTCCTTTGCTACTATAATACCATCAGTTAAATACCTAGGTATAACTAGTGATAAGTCTACTTACTGTAAGATAGATAATATAAATGGATGTAAAACAATAAGCAATACTTACCTGTGTGAAATGACAGTGGTATACTCCACCAGCGCAGCTCCGACCTGTGAAACAGAACTTATAACTAAAATACTTACCTCAATCCCGAAAGTGTGTGTGACCAAACTTATCCACGGCCACTTTGAAATCTGGCAACCTGTAAGCAACAATAAATGGCTATATGTTGTCTCCCAAAAATCTAAGATCACTTTAGAATGTAATGGTACTGAAACATATGATATAAACATAAGCGGTAATGGTATATTGCACTTACCAAAAAACTGCATTGCATTTAGTAAAGAAACACGTTTAATATCGAAAGGATATCTTGTAAAAGAACTGCAAACAGTTAAATCAGACTTTTCACTTATAGATGATCAATGTTGTAATAAATTAAAATTTGATAAATTAAAATCCAACATACCTGTAATAAATTTAAGAAACATAGATTTAGACTCGTTAACTTATAAAAGTAACGATGCAATTCATAAACTTGATCACATAATAGAAAAACCCCATATTGTTTTATATAGTACTTATTATTCCAGTGTAACATGTATGTTAACCATAATTATTGTAATTTTCATATTTTATAAAATTTACAAAGCTGGTATTTGCAGGAAAATTGTAAAACCAAAGTCAACTGCTAGGGTTCCTCCTGAAAATGAGGAAATAGAATTGTCTCCTAATCCTGCGCCGGCATTAAGGATATTCTAAATCTATAAACTACACACAAAAAGTGGTATAGTTTATTCATAAGCAGGGGGATGTTATATATTGTATTTGTAAGTAGGGATGCTGACATCCCTGGGTAATGCTGCTGCGTCAGCATCCTAGATATAAGCCACTGAGCTCATTGTAAGTCAGAGTTCAGTCACATCGCGACCATCATTCGGAAAGCTTGTCCCTCTAAAATTCAAAAGTGTAACTAAATTAGTGTCTGTTTATTAAACAGTGTTAAAATAAAAACTTTCTTTTTTAAAATACAAAATCCAACCCCTCGTATAACAGAGCGATTAATCGCTATGCCCTACCTCTCTTTAAATAATTATTAGCATAAACAAAAAAGGAAATTACACACGTGGCATGAGAAACATTGAACAGGGACAGTGCAGCCAAAAAAGTGCCAGCCTCAGCATGAGCTGCTGCGACAAAATAACCAACGCGGCAGCAGTGTTGGTATTTCGTTAGGACCTTAGACGGAGTGGCATGAAAAAGTAAAATAAGGTACAAAACTCTGTATGTATTTTAATTTGTTTTTGTTTGAAAGGTGAATTTAGTCATAAGTGTTTTGACAATGTTTTGATGGGAATTGGTCCAAGATGGCGGAAAATGCAAAATGTCGCTCTACTCTTATATCACAAAAAAGGGCTTAAATATTACTTTGCATTATAACAAGTTTCAAAATAAACAGTGGGGAGCTATTTCCTAGATTTCTAGTACAAGCGTAAGTCACAGTAGAAGCTTTTTAGTTCGGTATTAAATAATTGTGATATGAGCTTATTTACTAAATAGTACGGGTTTTAACACACACTTGGTATTATTTTTTTTTTTTTAAATTTGTTCATATTTTTGTATTTTTTTTTGTGAAAACTCAGTGGATTGAATAATCATAATCAATTAATCCACGTAAGTCACAGGACCAACTTATGCATAGTCAAATTGAATATAAACCAAAATTTAAGCTACAGCCGGTTCGGAACCTAAGTCTTCCGATTAATATTTAAACTAGTATATCTATCAATCAGCTTTCCACACAAGCCGTGAAAATATCAGCAGTATACAAAAAGCGCATCGCCAATCGAGCAGCTATAAACTTTCATTTCAAACGCGGCCGGTTAATTTTCGCGCCCAATACCCTGGAGCCGACTCCATCCGTCATTGCTCTCAAAACGCGGCGTCAGTGCGATTGAAATTCGCGTTTGAATTTGAGCAAAGTCCGCATTTACATGCAGCGTTTTCATTCGGCACAATGGCCGTATCGATACAGGCATCGATAAACTTCGCCGGCTAGTTTCCCGCCGTCACTCATCAATGGTATCTCATGTGTGACAGTCGCGCCGATAGCGGTAGGGCGGGCGTCGACAGTTCAACTTGTGAAATTGTGTTCGGAGTGATGCGTTGGCGGCCGTAATATTTTTTTCGCTAGCAACCCCCCGCGACTCCATATGCGTGGACTTAGTCTTTTGTAGCCATCATATACATAGTAGGTCGGTTTTACTCCTATCTCCCATAATATTTGAAAGTAAAAGTAGTCCGTATTAACAAAAAAGTTTCGTGCTATATTTGTGCCTAATTTAATATCTCTAAATTTAAAAAATAATTATTTTCTCATTTTATCTGAAGAAGTGAAGGAAAAAATACAGATATACAGATTGATTAAAAGATAAAAGAAAAAGAAGAAATTGACAGATACAAAAGAATAAAAAAAAAACATAAGACTCTTATAAAGGAGTACGCAAGACCTGTATTTCGTGAGGGATGATAAAGGGCTAGTAGTGATGTTGATGCAAGTTGGTACGAGTACTTTACGATAATTTTATTTTTAAAAGTTTAGGCAAATTCGCTTATGTTTCTTTTTTTTACAACTGTAAATTCAAATAAGCATGTCTAATGTAACTAAAGCGATTTATCATGTGGAAAACAGTTGTTTGTTATTCAAAATTTCGTCACAAGCAACCAACTTTAGAGACATTTTTTTTCAAGTCGCCAGATGACCATTACACTAACTATAGTCGGAATATTCAGCGATCAATACAGTATTAGAAACAGCTATTTTGCACATTGCTTTGTAGTACTAACCAAATACGTTGGTACGCTAACGCTTGTCACTATAAACTCTGATTCACATTAAAACTGTGTCGCGAACTTTTGAAAGGACTGATAGGACTCCCGTCCGCTCCCTGGCGTGCGGCGCCTGGCGCTCGCCTGACGGTGACTAATATTTTTGCTGACTATTTGAAGTGGTAAACGATTTGTCAAAAAATTTAGAAAAAGCATAACGTATTTCTGCAAGAACGCGTACCACTAAATGCCCATGAAGGTAAGAAACCTCTTGAAACTAGGTGGTGGGTTCAATCCTAATTCAGTACAAAATTCGTGTGATAAAAAAAATTGTGTGTTCTGTGTCTGAGCATTTAATATCTATTAATATACTGTGTCACCATCGTTGGTTGTAGTTTAATACTGAGCTACTTATAAATTGAATACAATGCAAATATGATATTTATAAATTGAAAGTATTAATCATAGTGAAACCAATTCAGAAAGCAAGTATCAGTCGTTTAACCGCTCATACAATAATACATATTATATTATATACAAAAAACACGTAGGACTATTTAGTTATTAACAGTTTAACCACTAACCGCTTTAAGAAAACATGGAATTCATGTAACCAAGAAGGAGTGTGAGCCCTCCGCTCCTCTGCTAGTTCGGTAAAGATGAAAAACCTATAGCTATCATATCAGTTAGTTAGTTCGGAAAAACCTGTACATACGCAATTATAACCAATTTTTTTTTCTAGCAAACATGCTCAATTCCTATATAATCTGTTACCTATTTCATGAAATATTTTTTAAGAAAACTTCAAAATCCGTTTCTTACTGATAGAGAGATTTATTTGCCATTAAAAACAAAAAAAAAATACTTTTTGAAACACCGCGCAAAAGTTCGGTGTCGGCACGGTCAACGGCACGTCAAAGTTAACACTTTCAGTTCCATATTAGATCATACACCAACGACATTAGGTCAGTCGAAGTCCAACGTGTATCTGACGTTATTTCGATCGTATCTGCACTCTCTGCTTCTCCCCACTTATCCGATCAAAACGGTATTCCAGTTTCTCCCCCAGTTCTTTCTTAAACTCGTCCAAGTTAACAATCTGTTGGGCATTTCCAACAAAAGAGTATGTACTGGTTAACAAAAAGTCGGACGTCTCGCTGCTTTATTTCGTTTCTGCTCTCCTTGCGCTGTTGTATTGCAGAGTTTCCAATCTTTTTCCTTAAGATCTCCGCGATCCCTGACTCCTGGCTTGGAGCTGCGCCGCTTTCCGCTGCAATTTGAAATTTATTTCCGTTTTTATTCATTTTTTCGTTCGCGTCTCCTCATGTTAAGAAGGGGATTTCGTGTGTAAAGATGCTTTTAAATTGTCTCCGTTCTGATTTTAATTTGATTTGGATTTTCTTTTTCATTGTGTGAGGGTAGCCTTAAGCGTGAGATAATTACATATGAGCTTGAAATAAATTAATATTAACCCGGCATAATGATATATGTCACAGTTTTTGACAATAATTTTTGATCAGTTTTTAATCACAATAATTAAAAATGAATATAATTCCACGTAGTATTACATTCAAATATTAGAAAAAGTGAGTGGGACAATATACTTTCTTACAAGTCAAGCTAACGGAAAACACAATAAACACAAATAATATTGTCATCATCATCAGCTTATTACTAGTCTACTGCTGGACCTAGGTCCAGCAGCCTCCCTTAATAAACGCCATTTAGACCTATCTTTAGCTTGAAGATTCCAGCATCTGCTTACAACCTTTAACAGGTCGTCATCTCACCTAGTCGGAGGTTGTTTGTATTTTCTACTCATGAACCTATTAACCCCTGTGGTTTTCGGTTCTTCGTGGAAATTGCCAGCCAGCCATTGACTACTTCAATTAAATTGTTATTCCCAAAAATAAAAAAGTAAATCGTGGCTTGAAGTTTCATACGACGATAGATGTTTTTTTTATTTCTTAAAAATTATTCATTTAATTTACTTTATTCATTATATCACACATGAGTCAGTAAAGTTCTTAAAAAAAGCAGTAACAGTCGAATTCAAGAAAATAAACAAGACCAAAAATACGTATGTATATTCGCCAGCGTTCCGTTCGATTACGGGGCCTTAACCCCTCCAATGGTTGGTCCATTTATCAAGCGCATGTATGTACTGAACAAAGATGGCCGTAGTAGGTACATTAAAATCATGGGGCTCGCGAGGCGTGCTTGATTTATGTCGGAAGGGCTTAATACCTTTGTGTTTGTCCGCTGTCGAGCGCCGGCCCTTTGTAATGCTGCTCGGGTAAGTAGGTAAACTGTAACCGTTATCATTCTATTTTTTATTTAATTTTTTTTTAATATTTCGCTGGTAAGCACAATCTTTATTATTGTAATGCTTAGTTTGTTTAAATTATTTTGTACGCCTTCTTACACTTTTTTAATCGTGAGGGTAAGTCACCATATACTTTCATTTCTTATTTAATTTCTTACTAGAACTCTGAGCATGACAAGTCTTTTAAATGGGATATTTTTTTAAATTAGTAGGTGTCATGAAAAATTTTATATGAAAAATAATATTTGTAATTTCACCGAGGTGGAACGCGTGAAGCGGTTGGGTGGCCATTAAAATTAATTTAATTTAATGGAATGAATTAAATAGCACTTTTGAGCGGTAAGTCATAACACATTTTCTTTTGTTTAAAATTCTTTATAGAACTCTGAGCATTACAAATCATTGAAATTGGAAAATTTCTAAGTTAAATACACCGAGAAGAACGCGTGAAATACTGTGGCTGGCCACTAGCTTATATAATGAAAGAACATGGACATTAGTAGATTGAACAATGTTGCATTAAAACATGAAATTGGATCCAAATGGATGAGACATGGCAATGGAACTGAACAAAACAAACATAAAAAAATAAATAAACTTAATAATAAAATAAAAACAACTCATAAAAAGCTCAAAAATACATCAACCAAATAACATGAGACAATTCTTTGAGCAAGAAATTAGACGTAAGATCTATAATTAAAACCACTTAAACTCCTCCGTACTTCTAACGACGTGAAAAGCGATGCCTTTACCCTGTAACGACATTGCCATTAACGGGCTATTACTGAACCTTCTCGACAAAGATGGCGCTAGTACATTGAAATCATGCACCGTGCGAGCGTTTGATTAATGTAGGAAGGCGATGTGTTTGTTAGCTGTCGAGTGGTGGCCCTTCGCAACATTTGTTAGCTAGATAGAATCTAATCGACTGAAATGTGTAGCAGCTGGTGCAAATATACCTAACACTAACGGTAATGATGATAATAATGATGCAAGGAAAGACGCCAGTGGCTTAACTGACTAAGAATTTAGCGACATTGATGATTGGGGCACCAATGTAGACAGGAAATACTTTGCAAGACTTAAACTGATTAGCAATGTTAAGAGATAAACTGGATATATAATTTGTGTCACTGGAATAGTGGCGCTATGTGGTGGATAAATTAATTTCAATATGGCTGAGTGAAGCGATGGCTGACACACATCATGCCTGTGAACAGGTGCCACTATTCGGGACTGGTCTGCTCCAGCTTACCTCTCAAAAATACATACTTGATGTTTTATTCACTCATCAAAATAAAACTATATGACGTTCAAAGGGATTTACACATAGCTATAAGTTAAGTACTGCTACTGTAACTAATCTGTTAAGTTTCTTACCGGTGTCTTCTTGGTAGATATACGTTCAGTTGAATCACTTTGTATTGTATTCAATGACTATTTGAAAATGTTATATGTAACCTACTTAAATAAAGAAATATTTGATTGATTGATTGATTTATGCAATGAGGTAGATAGATCTGCAATCAAAAGTGAAGAAGAACTGTCATTAGATCCTTCAGATCATTGCCTTGTAACAACATTATCATTAAAAGGCTATTACCGGCCCTTCTACAAAGATGGCGCCACTACATTGAAATCATGCACCGTGCGAGCGTTTGATTAATGTTAGCGATGTTGTCGTGTTTGTACGCTGTCAAGCCGTGGCCCTTCGTAATATTTCTTAGCTAAAGTGTAAAACCAGCCATTTTGCCGATACTGTTGCGGAATCTTGTTTCGCGAAGGTGATGTCACTAACGAGCTATTAGATTACTGTTTAAATAACTATTATTGTATTTTTAAGCAAGTCCCACATTAAAACCTTTAGTAAGTATATTACAGACTATATGATAAGAACCTTATATAATGTTTTTTACTCTTTTTAACTTAATCAGCAAAACGATATTTCTATATCTAATTAGCTCGGGCACGTAAGATTTAAATTAATAGAAACATACTTTCGGTATTTACTGCAATGGTTGTTTTATATGTATATATCCACCTATGTATATATAGTAAGCATTATTCGATTAAATATAGATCAGTACCTTTTTCACATTAAAATACTTAAATTAAATAATGTAGTAATTTTTTAACTTTTTTGTATTCTGTAAATTGACTTATTCTTTTTCTTGTTATTTAATCATTCAATCAATCTGAATTTTCATTTATTTTGTTTAATATATATTTTTAATTACACTTTTGTGATTTCCACCATTCCGTTTTACTAACAACGGATATTAATTCTTAATTTCCTTTTATTTTTCATTCCTTTGGATTAAATACACTTTCACAACTGATAACCTACATATGTCTAGGTGCAAAATTTGTTATAAGTTCAGCTTTCTCAGTAATGATAACTGCAAAGTTTCTTGATGGTTTCTTCTTTGCAGACATAGGTTTCAAAACTAGAGTTAGCTTCATTTTGTTTTCAAAGACGATTCATAAATATTACTTATGTCATTAATAAAAAGATAACCGATCCTGATTCTCAAATAAAAATAAATTATTGCCATTAATAAAAGATGTTATCACTTATCAATAAAATCCAGAGTGATAACCAAAATATGCTTTATATGCCTTAGATTATTGATATATTTTACATCAAGTACAAGAGCTTTTGTTTAATCATTACTATTAAAACGAAAGCCTTAATTAAGATCCATGTTGATAGTTGGTAAATGTTAATTAAATATTTTGTTAAGCTGAGAAAATACTACATAGTACGAGTACATTAAATTAGGCCTCTCAATTTAAATAATTAACATGCGCCCTAGAATTCTGTTTACTAGAACTAACTAAAGCATGTACTATAATTTCTATTCTAAATGTTATCTGAATTCTCAAAATATCAATTTCATGTTGTTGTATATGTTATACAGGCTAATGATTGAAAAATATCTAAATAATCTTGTCTTCTTATGTGCCTATAGCAGACAGATTCCGACTACGACCTCCGTAGCTGAGAGGCGAACAGGCCGGACTTAGGCGTGGCGCCATATCTGAGGTCCCGGTCGAGTCAATATAAAACGAACTTTTCTATATTGTCTCGGGTCTGGGTGGTACCGTCGTTATGTCTGATTTCTGTAACACGTATTTAAGCTAAGCTGTGGTATTATAATCAGAACAATGTATGTAATGTTTTCCAATATTTATATTTATTTATTTGTATTCTTTAGATTTTTCTTTGATAGCAACTAAGCTTATTTAAATAAGTCTATTTCTACCAGTATCACGTGAGAATTGGTACAACTTCAGGATAGGACACGGGTGTTTAATGCTCAATAGCTTTATACGGCGGCAAATATTCAGTTTAAAGCTCGTTTTATGGTACAAACAGATCTGAAGCCAAGATGTTTTGTTGACAAGTGACTTGCCACTCGATGTGCGTTTATATTGCATCCACTTTATTTATGTACTTATTTATCTCTCATCATTAAATCGGATCGATAATGCCTTTACCTCCATCACTCTCCACCGAATCGTTCGAAACACTACGGGTTATGGGGTATGTTCGTATATTTTTCGGAAAATTCTATTAACAAATCTTGAGATTATTTTATGATTAAAAAAGAATTATATCTTAATTAATTACATCAGGCCTTAATAATATATTTGCTCAGCATGTGGTGACGTGCTGTGGAAAATACTAGGTATTTTCCATTTGTCCAGAATCGTGCCGGCCTAGTAAGCTGAAATGGTAAATTATTCATCAAATGTGCTTAGACATGATCTGGACATATAAATGTTAAAATGGTAGTGCACCACGCATGTACTAACAGATTCCAAATGCGGGACTTTAAATATAATAAAAAATAAACCACACTCACATTTTGAACCAATGATATCACATGACGTAAGCTTATTTATAGATGCCCATTTGCTTGATATTCTGTTTAAATGTATTTATGTCCACATTATCCCAGTCACAAGGTTCAAATTTGACTAGACTCTAAAATTTACTTTAGACCTTTTTTGCAAGCTTGTGTTTATATATAGACAGCTACGTATAGTCAGCATCATTCGTTTGTATACAGATCACTACCTTGTCACATGAAACTTGTCAAATAAATAATATGCAGTCAATTACCTAGTTAACTTAATGGGACAAGGTACTGTCAAGGAACTTTAAAGATGTTGACTTTACATAATTTGTTATTTTTGCATGAGACTGAATCTTTGATCGAAGTAGAGAAGTAAGCAGACGCGAATTATGTGACATATATTGAGAATACATTTTATATAAACCTAATTATAAACACTTTATAACTGAGGCAGTACATTAAAATCATGAGAGCGCGTTTGATAAATGTAGGGTAGGCTGAATGCCATGCTGGTCCGCTGTCGCTGCAAGACTCAGAGTGACAGACGACTCTTCCAAATAGAGGAAGAAGGGGGGAGGGAGGGGATGAGGGTTTCTTTAAATGAATAAGGCCTCTTCCTCACACCATGGTTCTCTTTTTACGAGGACCATGGTGTGAGGAGGATTCCTTAATACGAGATTTCAGTTTTAATCAGAGACAGGAAATTGTTAAATCACACAAAACAATTCTTTGGAATGTTGCCAACCCAAAAATATTTTATTACGTACGTTATCTAAAACATTAGCCTTCTTAATATCGTGTTGACATTTATTTAGATAAATTATTAATTTCATTTTTATTGATAGGAACAGTATCTGTATAATTATTTTAAACGTTACAGATTTTTATATGTCACTATGTTCTTACATTAAATAACTACGTAACAACTTAAATCTGTCTTAAGTTGTTACGTTATTTTCCAACTTCAAGTAGAGACTAAATAAATAACTGACTTGGTATTACATAGAACCCATAACTTTTACGCTGAAAACTGAATTATCGATAAAACGACTAATCAGTAACCATTTTCATCGGAAAGATTCGTTTCCAAAATTGTCTGGACAGAGAATCGGCGCCTATTTTTGCCACTACGATTCTGAGGTTAGCAAAGAATTAAAATAGAACAATGAAAATAACTAAAATTATAATAGTATATAGAAAACTATTAAAAAGGTCTGCGGAATACTGAACACGTTTTTATCGTAGAAATAGAACATTTTTTAGATCCCCATTCCATAGAACCCCAAAAACGTATACCAGGAGCGTTGAGAGCTGCTACTTTCATTTTTATGCAAATAAGCTTCCCCTTTACGTTTGAAGTCACATTGTTTCAGTGCGGTGCATTCGGGATTTTTATTATTATTCCCGAATAAAAAGGTGCCAGGATTAGGCTATAAATTTTGAACGGGGTTGTTTGTTTACAAAGCATTTTGAGCATAACGAATGTGATGGGCGAAACACTTTGAATTTAATGCATACGTAATCCGAGCCTTACCATGAGTGGCCTTGTTAAGTTGAATTATTAAGTTAAATTAGTGGCGTGACTTTAACTATATCATGTTAATGTCATACCACAAACAAAGTTCTTACCTTTATATTTTTAGAATGTTATATAAATATAATTCATCATATAACTTAATATTATAAAGGAGAAGAGTTTAAACGCACTAAGCTCAGGAACTTCCGGCTTAAATTAAAAAAAAATATTTCTATTAGATAAGATATTCACTGAGGAAGGTTAAGAGTTCTATAATTAGTGAAAAATGTGGAAATAACGAGGTTCATTTTTATAAAGTTCCAAACTAAACTACACATTTATGGCAATAATAATAATAATAATTTATTCATTGCAATATGTGGTTACATAAGGTCTTATTGATAGGTAAAAATAGTTCTCACATAAACCCTGCAAGGGCACAGCAATCTTAATTTAATTAGGCGACATATTAAATAAAAATTTTACTGCTAGCTACTTACAACTTACAAAAATAATAATAATAAGGCGTTTAAGTTTTTGTTGAGAGGTCTAAATACTCTTGAACACTATAAAAACAATGCATACTTAGAAATTGTTTAGTTTGCTTTTCAAACTCTAATATATTTTCAATTTTTCTTAATCGACCAGGGAGTTTATTATAAAAGGTGTTTGAAACAAGCATCCCAGATATTTATTTGTTGCAAAAGAATAAACGTTGTTCAGTATAAGTGTTTTTATTTTCTTGTAAATTTATTAGTTATGCTTATCCAAATTTTTTTTACTAAATATGAATCTAACAGAGGTCCTATACCATCGAATTAAACATTTTAAATACAATAGCAATTAAAATAACACAACACGAATGATGATCAACTGGTGCTTAATAAATGCTTGCTATATATAATGACCATTAATTTTATCTCATCCACATTCATCTATGGTAGATAGTAAGAGATCATTTTGTGTTTTCTGTATAAGTTGAGACGGTTATTTTTTTCTCTATTACAAACATGTGAAACAAAAATATAGCTATGAGAGATACTGATAGGCAAATTACGGCAACCATACCTACTCTGTTCAATATTAGCTTGCTTCTGAACAAGATACACAGTAATAATAGAGGATGCTGTGCCTCCGAGATACTGCTCGAAGCAATATTGTGTTACTGGTAACTAAGCCGCATATCACATTGATTAGCCTGACTTAATACGAAAACAGCATTTAACGGATAGCAACAGTCACAATATTGTTGATCAAAAGCGGATTTAAGTTCCAAAGGGTAACCTTTACAAAGTAAATCTTATTTTCCATAAGATCTCAGTTTAAAATTGTTAAATGGATGTAAATTTTATCAGTATTATTTATAAAACATCTATATAATCCAAATGAAGTTACGAAGTCATATAAAAAATGATTATAATGTATTAGATAGATACAGAATTTTTTATCTCCCCTTACGGTGCGGGAATTGAACCCTTCAAATTATTCTGTTTCTAATATTTAAAGTTCGTTAATACGGCGTAAAGTAGTATAAAAATAATAAAATCGACTATTTATAATGCTTAATTTATTGTTGTGTATATATTATGCTTTGTTTTAATTAAGTTATTTTCGCACTTTTTCAATATTACAGCACCCATATACGAACTCTCTGCATGATACAAAGGTTGTCTGGTAGAGAATACCCCTAGCATTAAGTCCACCAGTTGTACTTTTTTGTGAAATATATTTTTTTAATAAATAAAATAAATTAATACAGATAGAACGTAAACGTAGGTTTGTTATGAATCTGTTATATTTTTTGCGAATCTTCGAACTGAAAAACACAAGAGGTATTCATTTTTCCGCCGTGCGTAAATGTAGAAGTTTCCCGAGATAGAAATAATATAAATCATCTGATAAGCGTGAGAAATAATCAAAAAGCGACGGCGACGCGTCGACAATCTGCACGCGGCAATATCAGGGGAAAAGTCGGCGCGGTATATTCTGGACTCGCTCGAGACACTCCTACTGGATTTATACTTTGCTATAATTTGTGTAGTATCTATTACATTATCTATTAATTCTTCTACCTGCACGTTCTCTGTAAGAAATAGTTTCCTAGCGAAAAGTCCGCCTAAATGATTTTGTGCAGTAAGGTATATCTACGAGTACTTATCTTAGTAACTTTCCTGCTATCTTTGAAATAGTCGATCTCAGCAATGTTGTTAGAATGTTGTCTATACAACATAGGGCTATCTAGTACGGCTTTTGTCTATAAGAGTAATAATATCATGATATTTGCATCAACGTCAGGCTGAGATTTAGAAGACAGTCATTTTTATGAACTGGTAGTGACTACAGGTTGAAAAATGACTTTTGATGTTTGAACAGAATAAGAAATAAAGTAAAAATGTTTCTTTGCTTTTCGAAAAAAAGCATGACAATTACATGGCATGACGTAACAATAAGGTCCACGTACAAATAAGTGCACGTGTCTGTTCAAGAGTACAGTCGCCGTCAGATATATCGGAGCAGACAAAGTGACCAAATACTTTTGAACAGTTAAAGTGTCAAAAAGTTCCATACACTACAAGTTACCATTAATATCTGAACATTCATTACTTCAGTAATATCTGAGCAGATGCCAATAACATCTGAACACTCATAACGTCAAAATGTGTCACGCACGTCATGTGTCTCATTTAGCTACCTGTATATGTGTGTTGAAATATTATTGGTATGGTGTGTGTATAGAAGTTATTGACTAGCATCTGCTTAGATATTATTGAAGTAATGAGTGTTCAGATATTAATGGTAACTTGTGTTGTATGGACCTTTTCGACATTTTAACTGTTCAGAAGTATTTGGTCACTTTGTCTGCTCCGATATAACTGCCGGCGACTGTACATGTTAATATATTGTGCTTCTCAAAGTCGACATTGGCACACTGACACTCTACCTCTATTCCATCGACAAAACTTACCCTAGCATCATACCAAAGTAGATAAAAACTAACAAAAAGCGATGTATCACCACGCTCCACCAATCGAGCGGTGCCCAAATGCCGCCCGTTGAGGCCTCGTGACATTTTAAATAATACCTCACTCTTTCTTACCACAATACGAGAATATCACATACGAGGGCCGCATACGTAACGGGCTTGTCGTGACTAGGGCTGGTGTGCGCCGTTTTTTGAATATTGTATCCGCTAAATGATTGCCGGAGGACCGGGTGCTGAGGGCAATTTGAGTGAACCATCTCCCTGATTACGAGTGTACGAGGACCTGAATTCAAAGTCAAATATTCATTTATACAAGTAGGCTAATGCCCGTTTCCAATATTAGAAAAACGATCCGTTCTAATTATGGAGTTATAAATTATACGAGGCGTAAGATTTTTATCTTTATTTTTAGCTGTCATCAGTCGTTAGTTTTTACTAACGACTGATGACAGCTGAATGAAACTGTATTATTTAACGACTCTTAGTAGGTTGAAGAAAAATTGAAGAAAATTGGAATGTCATTTTTAACACATTACAAATCGTAAAATATTGAAACATGTACTATGGGTATAGGTGATATATTTTATAACTTACTTATAAGTCTTTAAAAAGTTGGTTCTTACCTATCAAAAAAAATCCTGAAACTGACACATCCATGAATAAAGAAAGCAAGCAGCGTTTGTTTTTTTGGGATAGTGGATAAAATAGGCACCTTATTTTTCTACATCTACACTAATATTGTAAAGAGGTAAGATTTGTATTTTTGTGTGTGTCTATGTTTGCAATGAATAACTTCAAAACTACGGTGCCGTTTTCAAAAATTAATTCACACTTAGAAATCGACATTTACGCAGTAACATTTGAAATTAAACAAAAACTTATAGAAAAAACCCTCTGCCCGGAATGTGGGCTGTCAGAAAAAATATTTATCACGCATCCCCCGGGATCATGGCATTTTTTCGGCAAGATCTAGCTACTGTCACTCACCCTCCGACCACTACAAAAACTTACGTAGATCCGGTGCACCGACCGGAAATACAAGAAATAAAGGCCACTATTCGTCAAACGTCCGCCGACGTGACGAGTAATTTCAACGCAAAAACGTCCATGTCACACGTATTATTAAGTTTGTCGTGTCGCAAATAAAACACACACCGTTTAACAAATTGCTGTGTTGAAATAATGGTTTACTTTTGAATTTCTTCAAAGGTTTCCTCAATCACTTTTGAAGCCAAATGTTTGACAGACGAAATATGAAAGGATAGGTACTTATTTTAAAACATTTAAACTGCCAATCCAACACTGGTTAGAAACTCAGCAGATTAGTTACAGTATCTAATTATTGGTATGTGCAGCTCACTTTGGACCTAGTTTAGTTTGTTTTGATGAGTGATAAAACAATTAAGTACCCAAGTAAGTATTTACTTTCGAGAGGTAAACTGGCGCAGACCAGCCCAAAGGTGGCACCTGTTCACAACCATTTCCATTGATGATGATGATGCCATTTTGTTTGTTGGCAAACTCTGTATAACGAGAGAAGAGCGGCCGGATTACCGGTCGGGTCAATGAAAAATGAACTTTTAATGTCTTGTATCTGGATGTTGTAGTACCATCGCTGTTTCTGATTACTGTAACACAAGTGCTTAAGCCACTTACTATAAATGCACACGTAAAAGATGTTGGATGTTTTTTAAGTTAATTAAGCACGTAAAAGCTTAATATGACGACCTCCGTAGCCGAGAGGCGAGCGTGCCGGACTTTGGTGTCGCGCCATCTCTGAGGTTCCGGGTTTGATCCCCGGTCGGATCAATATGGGAAAACGAACTTTTCTGTATTGTCTCGGGTCTGGGTGTTGTGGAACCTTCGTTGTTTCTGATTTCTGTAACACAAGTGCTTTAGCTACTTACCATAGAATCAGAGAAATGTATGTGATTTTGTCCAATTTTTATTTATTTATAAATATTTTTGATTCCAACAAATTTATGTACTTGCTTTAGTTAAGCATATTTCGGGAATTCTTTCAAGCGTTCCTTATTACCGTTAATTATGAAATATTATTTCACCAAAACCTATTTCTCAAATTCTGAACAGAATCGCCTGAAGTTTCGAAGGAAGACGCGAAGCTTTCTTGATTCGTATTGAAATTAATTTGCGTCACGCAGCAATCGGCTTAAGGGATTTACCTAGTCGAATAATTTTGATTTCTGACGAGCTCTTACTGGTATTATAAACAAAAGGCAAAGAATTATGTTCATAAATACCTAGAAGTGATTCCTTAACGATTGGATAGATCTTACATATGCTTTTTGTGCACAAAAATTATTTAAAAACTTGCCACGTTCGAGCCGGTCTCGCACTCAAAGGGTTCCATATACCCGTTTTTTTAATATTATAAGCATTGCCGTAGATCGAATAAATTGCATCTATAAAAAGAGGTCAGCAAAAAATATATATTTATTTATTCTAAACGTGTTTCATCATGCCTATATTTTTCATTGCTTTATAATGATTATAGTATGATCAATGGTAAATGAACCAACTACATTAATTACTACCTTCTTCATACAAGCTTCATACAAGACAAGCAAAAAAAGAACATTTGTGTTAATAATCCGTTAAAATTTAATTTAATAATACCAAGTTAGTATCTATGTGGTTGTGCGTTTTTCAAATAACACGTTAAACAACCTCATATATTTTAAAACAGTCCACGGTTATTGTTTTCAATTAAATACCATCGTTAACAGTCATGTGGCGCATCTACACATACCCGCCGATATAGGCAGGCGGCCAAGCCGACGGCACGAGCGGCTCTCCAATGCCGGCGGCATGAGGCTTTGACATATAGTAGAAAAGCCGGCGGCATGTGCGGATGCACCAATAGATACAGTACTCAAAATTGTTCAACTTGAAAGCATTTTACATTTTATAGTGCTTATGAGGATACAATAACTCAAACAATTATCGCCTACAATAACTTTCGATTAGCTCAGTTGGAAATGCAGCACGCACGATACGTAATGGAGATGAAATTTGTATATTTTTTTAAATAAAGTTTGTGTTCCAAAAAAAATATCACAAAAACAAAACACAAACCACTCGAATCCAAAAAAATAATCGAACAGTCAAACAAAACACACACGCTTGACGTGTCTCCTTGCCCACCGTTCCTCAACACGACCGCACAGTGAATAATGTATATCACTAAACGGCAAAACAAAGGGAACAGCGGATAGGTACACCGCACCACGCGATGTTTACGAGCTCCAGGGCTTGATAGAAAGCCGTGTGATCATAAAACGGGCGGCCATCAACGGGTAGAGCGTTCACAGGCTTTTGCGGAACACCCTACTGTGCGGACTTGATCTTTTGAGTGGAATGGAATGTAATGAAAAACTTGCTATGTTTGGGAGGAAAACTGTAATGTAGTTTTACTAAAGTATTCTTATACAGATAGCATCATTGTTTTGTTTGCACCTCAGTACCTTGTCATATTAAATCTGTTGAATTGGATATATATGTACTTAATTACTCAGTAAACTTTATAACAAGGTGCTGAGTTTGTACAGACTATAAGTAATATTATTTGAGTATGATTGAATATATTAAAAACACTGGAGCATTACTGTGTATTACATTGATTAATAGCAAATACTCATAAAAATATTATAGTAACATAAATTAAAAAAATCGAAATAAGTTGTTACTTAAAAACACTTTTTAAATCGTCCATTGTACACATTTTACTGTGTAATTTAAATAAAAAAAATAGTATAATTTGTTCATGCGGGTTATTTAAAGACACATTTTAATCGTCCATCTTTATTTTTTAATGTGCTTAAATTAAAAAAATAAATGATAATTTGTTCATGTAGGTTACATACCTACTATATTTTACAATTGTCGATGGTTCAAATCTTTTTTCAAGCAAGGTCGTGGATTCGATTCCCGGATAAACACTTTTACTTTGTACCCTTCCCATTTGCTTCAGGCATTAAAGGCGTGTTTTTCAGTAAAACATTGTATTGCGAAAGACACGTTAAACCTGTGGCCCAATAGAAAAATGAATAAAGGTGGTCTCGATTGTGGCCTTCATAGGCGAAACTTCTTTTGTAAGATTTCGGAGGTTAAGTGGTAATTGGTCCTTTAAAATAATTAAATTAGATCAAGAGCTCATTGTAACTGATTACAAGCATACACTCTAGAAGACAGAAAAAATATCAATACGAATGCGGACTTACACCTTTGGGAGCACACAAAACATACATTAAGTTGGTCCCTATTTGTAATCATCAACATGTACCTACCAAACACATTGCTCATATGGCACTGTTGTATCCCGAAACAAACCTCAATGCCCGCTCCATTCACCTTATAAACGATCACACATTAGTCACGGCGTATCTCCACCACTTCACCCACATTAACAGACACAATAAGTTTATTATTATGAAAATGAGACGTAATGAGACCATTTAGAATTCTAATTCATGTGCATACATGAGGTATGGTGTTACACACGGGAGGGCTGTCACATCGTCTTCCACAAGTGCCGCAGTGGGACAGTTATGGATAAGATACAGATAAAGATATTTTATTTGTTAAAGCATGCGTAAACACAGGTGTTTTACGAGGGGTCCACAGCAATAAGTCAAAGTCAATATTTTTTATTCACATAGATTACATTAGTAATACCCGGTTCGGAACTTATAACTAAAGAGAAGATACCAGCAAGAAATTCAGCAGTTTTTTTTACAAATGAAAGCTACATTTATTACTAATTTTGCACTAAGACACACAGCTAGTTTGTCAATAATAATGAATGTCCAAAATATTAAAATCGATGTGATCAACGTCATTCGGTCACTTTATACATGCAGCTAGTGATTCTGTTTCTGATATTTGACTACACGTCTAGAACGCTCGGTGTCCCAGGTATTCACGGCAATGGGGCTGAATTTTGGACAAGGTTTATAAAGTTAACACCCAAATATCTCAAAACAAAAAACAATAGACGCTTATCATTATTGCAGTGAACCCTTCATATTATATACTAGTGGCCTGCCGCAGCTTCGCACGTGTAATATCCCTATTATTTTTACATTTTCCACGGATTGGTCGGTCCTTTTGGTCAAATCGTTATGTCATATAGCCTATAGCCTATCAATAAATGGACTATGTGACATAAAATATATTAATTTTTTAAACGAACCCAGTACTTTTTTTTTATAACGCACATCAAGATTGACTTCATCCCACCTGATGTTGAGTGGTAATGAGTTCCTAGCTTAAGGGCAAAAAGTAAAGCACAGTCAAACTGTTACTAGACTTTTCGCCCTTCCTTGAAGGCTTGACCCCTGCTACTGATGTAGCACCCCTCGAGAGCTCTGGAAACCTTACATGCAGGAACACAACAACACAGAAGTGATTGTTATTTTGCTGCGGTCTTCTGTAAGGTGGAGGTATTTCACCAGTCGGCCTGCTCCAGTTCGAGCGATAAATCGCTTTGCCCTGCCCCTCTTAAACTTAACTTCTTAAGATTAGCGCGTTTAAACAAACAAACAAACTTTTCATCTTTATATTATTAGTATAGATAATTGAAGATTCGATATGCCCTACCATGACGGTGTACGAAAACAATGTTCAATGATAATAAGACAGTAAACAATAGAAACAAAAGTCATTTCATAAAGTAAGTCTTTGGTTTATCGTTATTTATAATATCATGTCGAAATCTTAAGTTTATACTTGAAATTAGACCCCAAGGAAGTCCGTCAAATTATAAAAGCAAATATCTCCTCATTTTTTTAAAACTTAATTTCAAAATTAATGATGATGATATCAATATTTACGGTTAGAGGAAATTAGTAACAAATTCTTGACGCCAAACACACCTCTGGTATGCTTTTATTCATAAATTATGTTTTTATTTCAGTGCAGTTTTTGTGTTAATTATAAATTCACCTTTTTACCAACATCTTCCAAATTAATAATGGTTTTTTGTTTTAAAAAAAATAAAAATATTTTTATTCAAGTGCATTACATTTTATAATCGTCGTTGAATGCAATACAAAGTGACACTGGTTCGAAAACTGATTCTACAGACAAGATACCGAAATAAAACTAGGTACGAATATGTTACAATTGCAGTATCTAACTTATTTTACTAAATAGCTATGTGACAATAAAAATTACTATGTGTAAATTACTTATAACGAATGACACAACTTAGGTGCGATGCGTATGTGTGTGAGCGTGGTGTATAATAAAATTTGTAGTTTTAAAGTAATCTAAAGTAGAATAGAACTGATCTTAATTTTTTTTATTTACCTATTTAGAGACCTACCCCGGCTTTGCACAGGTGCATTATAATAAATCCATAGGTAATGACTTTGTAAATATTGATTTAAATTTTTAATTATACTGTACACTTCCAAATTGATATTTATGAAATGAATAACGTATTTCAGGCGCGTAATTGGGTTAGGATGAATGCTGTATCGTTTAAAATTAAGCCATGATATTTCGTTTTAAATGAAAACGTGAAGGAAAAATAATTGTTATTCCTAAAAGATACTTATATCTAATACGGACATTTTGGTTTACTTGTGTGTGGTGGGCAATACTGTGTATTAGGCATTAGGAATCTCTACAATAATCTGTGATTCCCTATTATTTATGAATGCACATAACATTCACTAAATATTTATTAAAATACTCATCAATTTCATTTCTTAGATTTAAAGATCTAAAAAGACATAGATGCAAACAGGTGGGGAACACCTTTGTTTTGTATCATGATAAAAGTAAAATTTATTTAATGATAACAAACCTGTACTCAATAAAAAACCTAAGAAGCCATATAAAGAGCCTTCAAATAGATTTTGAAGTTTTATTGACTTAGTATCAAGAAAAACAGACAGAAATGATCTAAAACAAAAAAATAAAAAAAGAAACACTAAATGGACATGACGGGAATACGAATTCATCTATTGTAAATATATTCTCAGAAATAGATATCTTTTCATTTCAAATACGAAATATGACATTGCTGAATAGACGCTTAGAGCATAAAAGTTGGCTAAGTAATTTGATACAGAAAAGGCCGCAAACATTTTGTGAGATCTTTTCACAAAATATATTATTTACATTGAGCAAAAATGGGCTCTAAATTTAAATTTTACTCAAGACAATATATTTGTGTTTCTTTTTGTACACCCTGCGTAAAAACGTCGGGGTGCAATAAGTTTGACTTGTCTGTCTGTGTTTGTACAGTCACCGTCAGATATATCGGAGCAGACAAAGTGACCAAATACTTCTGAACAGTTAAAATGCCAATAAGTTCCATACACCACAAGTTACCATTAATATCTGAACATTCATTACTTCAATATGTGTCACGCACGTCATGTGTCTCATTTAGCTACCTGTATAGATGAGTGTTCAGATATTATTGGTAAGTTGTGTCTATAGAAGTTATTGACTAGCATCTGCTCAGCTATTATTGGAACTTTTGACATTTTATCTGTTCAGAAGTATTTGGTCACTTTGTCTGCCCCGATATATCTGACGACGACTGTTTACTAGCAGAGAGATGGACAAACTGCTCTAACATAGTAGCTTTCATTCGAAGGAACCGATTTTGGTGTTGTTTTTATTGTTTGAAAGATACATTAAGCCTGGTTCCAGTAGTTACGGGTAGTAAAGTAAGTCATACGACGCGTAAGCTCAAAACGAGTGATGACAGCTGATATGGAAAGCAAAATATGGAACGATATCACGTAGTCGGATGGAGATAAACGGATCATCATTTTTGACACATTACAAATCGTAAATCATTGGAACTTAGTCGGTAGTGTTCTTGGCTATGTTGAATGAAAATCGATCCAAGTTTGCCGCCGTCACAAAATGTCGGATTCCATATTGTGACACAACTTCCTAAATATAGGTACCTATCAGCTAAATTAGTACAATACAACATGATAAGAAGCATGAAGAAACATCCTGCGGGCGTTGAGGAACCAATATAATGTAATTTAATAAAAAAAATACAAATTTAAAATCCAAGATGGCCGAAAATACAACTGGCGAAATTAAAATCTTATAGGTAACAAGTCAGATTTTAACTACTCTTAAGGCATAAATCTAAGCAAAAAAAAACAATTACTTTTCTTAGAACATAATAATTCGTTACCTCACATTCTGCAATGTATTTTTTATAATTTCTAAGTGTAATGTAGTCGACAACCCTATCCCATAATGAGTTCATACTCAGCAATGCAGTGGGGGTCATAAATCATGACGCGGAAGGTAGAACCCGTCACGACAGTAGAACCCGGTCCCGACGTCAGACGACGCAATAGCTGCATTTGTATGCACCCGACTTTACCTGACCAGAACACAAGACTGTTAATACGAATTTCTTAATACAGAACTTAAACGCTCGTTGCTGACAGAGCTGGCCACACATATTTAACATACATTTGTAAATATCTATTATACATAAAGAGAAATAAATGACTTGCGATCTTAATAACGCTAACATAGGATATTGTAAATCTAAAAGAAAACCGGCAAATTATGCTTAAGTAAGTATATTTTCGGTCTAAGATAGGGAGTAGTGAAAGATTCTGCTAATAATATTACCTAAAGAGTACGGGACAAAAGATCAAACTATACCTAATCAATTTTAAAATCAACTATAATTAAAGATGACTAGTTTCTACGTTTGTAGCCTCTTTATAGGTGCAATAGAGTTTTTAAGAATTTTTAATTAAAACGGACCCAAATTTGAAATTCAAGAATTTTAAACGCCCTTTCAGTGTTTAACAAAACAAAAAATTAAAACCAATTTCATCTGCATTTGATGTCAGTATCAGAAAATTCATACCAAAAATAAAAATTGGAGTTACACTTAATTGAATTATGTCATGCAATGGAAAATGCGATGTTGATTAAGATTTATTTTTAATTCAATAAAATCCTGAATGAAAAGCTTTTGAGTTTTAAAAGCTTTTTTACACTAAAATATTGGAAACAGTGGGAGTAAAAACTATTTCAAACAAGAGATTTATTCAACTTATATCACAAAGAAAATATTAATAAACAACCAAGTTACTGGGCACTGGTCTGCTTCAGCCTACCTCTCAAATAGAAATATTTAATGTTACTTCACTCATCAAAACAAAACTATTTGAGTCGTCTAAAGTGGTCTACACAAAGAACTAAGTTAGATACTGCCACTGTAACAAATCTACTGAGTTTCTAACCGGTATCTTCTCGGTAGATATAGTTTCCGAATTAAAAGTAGAGCTACTTGGCATTATATTAAATGACGATACAAAAGTGTTTTAAGTGAGCTTAAATAAAGAAATATTTGACTTTCACATTGACTCTTTGTATACAACTTGTCCTTTACATAACCTTTGACATTTCAGCTTTAGTAATAATTCGAATAGTGCTAAAGTTATACAATAATAACTTCAAGACTGAAATTGTCTTACAGGCAGATTCCATCACAAGTTTAGACAGACTACGGTGCGTTAATTCACAAAGACCCGTTAAGGAGCAAGAGCTAAAGACATTGAGTATACGCATGTATAAAATATGTTGAATAATTATATCGATTTGGGGCACAAAATTAAAGGTCTGTCTGATTCTGATTTTAATTGATAAAAAGGACATTTTACAAAGTTACGCTTAAGGAAATACAGATGTCTGATACTTAAAATCGATTGCAAAGTACCTAATAACAATAAAAACAGGCCGTTAAGTGTATTGTAGATATTTTAATGGTTTAAAGTTCTTTCACTTAGAACCTTAGGTTGGGTAAATACTATTTTTTTTAATTACTTGGGTAACTTTCGCATTTACTTCCAGCAGTACTTAGAATACTTGTTAATCGAATCCCGCCCAAGTCTCGATGAGTTGCAGCAAAACAAAATATTTCACCGAAACGCGACCTCAGTTCAAGTTAATTCACGTTGCCACAATGGTTAATGTTCCACTGCGTCAGTCAATTACTGAAATAGTAACATCCTAAGTGTCAGTATCTCTTGTACTGTAATTCTGTTGCATTATGTAGGCAACAGTAAACTTGCAAGCTGCATAAGATATGTGGCGCTCAGATTTACGGCGTGCGTAAAGGTGAACTGTGGATTACGACTGTAGTGACGAGTAAACGCTAAGATATCACACGTACTAAACACTTTATGGTGTAGTCCTATGATACGGGTAAAATGAACGTATCTGTAGTTAGGATTAGCTGAAAAAGCTTTTCAAATTTTGGTTAATGATTCATCGTTTAATAATTACTAGATGCCCATGTGTTTATATTCTATTAACTGATGTATTCACCGTATAATAATAATTATTTATTTATTTAATAAACAAAGTAGTCACACAAACATATTTACATAGTTCGTCTGTGGAATCATGATAAATGTACTTAAGTTGCTAAGCTAAATTAGCTAAAAATACTTATTTAGTTTTCTTTTCAATATTTTTTCCATTTTGTTCCCGGCGAATTTCCTCGGGCAAACTATTAAATAAGTATTACAACCGTTTCTTTAATGTTCTATTACCAAAGTACTCGTAGTTATTTACTTTAGGTAAATCAAATTTGCCCGCCGACATTGATCGGGTATAATTAACATGATGTTGGGCTATTCTTCTGATTACTATTTCGGGATCTTAGATCAGGAAATGTCTCTTCTATGTAGAGATTGCAAACCTGGCCCTTGTACAAGTTAGGGTTTTCATGGCGCAGTTTTTGTACAGACTCAAACCGACCCTAGTACAAATGGTGGGGCCCTATGGATGTCTAAGGCACCGAGCCCAGCTTCTCTTTGCATTTTCCAATCTCTAATTTCAACTTTAATTTAGTATGACAGCTCTCTTCTTACCAAATTTCATTAAAACTTGTTACGTATTCAAAAGCCGTTACATTCCCTTCAATATGGTTGAGTGAAGCGATGGCTGTGAAAATAGTGGGATTCGTTTTAACATCCAAAACGAACTAACAGCTTAACGTACCTCTCAAAGCTCGCAGATACTCATGATAAAAGTCATTTGACGACCTCGAGTCATTCGGAGATTTTGGTGTCGCAGTATCTTTAAGGTCCCGGGTTCGATTCGCGGTCGAGCTAATAATGAACTTTTCTATATTGTCCCAGGTCTGGGTGTTTTGGTACCATCATTGTTTCTGATTTTTGTAACACAAGTGTTTAAGCTACTTACCATAGAATCAGAGCAATGTTTGTGATGTAAATGTCACCGTAAGATTGTTAAAACCGTTAGATTATAATCTATCTCGCGAGATTGTAAACTGTCGACAGATTGTGAACCGTAACATTATGATTGCAATTTAACGCATTATTTTTCGCTATATTGTAATCTATACTGGACCTTGTAGGTATGATATAAACCCTTGAAACCGGTATCGTCACAATTGCACAGCGATCACCTATTCACGCTATTAACAAACTTTAATTCACAAACACATTCCACATAACAAACACAATACACAAGTACGATAATTCCAGTGACGGCGCGGGAGGCGCACTGCAGTAACGCGCCAAGTTCCGAGTTTAATTACAAAAGTGCTTCAGCGCCTGACGGATCCGCGTCGTGCGAATCGCCGCGTTTGCATAATTGCACTTGCACCGAAAGAAGCACGTGCGTCCTGACGCTTAATTAGTAATCTTAGTTCTTGTATTCTGGGAGCGCGTGCCAGTTGAAGTAGGTGAGCGAAATTAAATGAGATGGCTCCTTAACAGAATGCAGATTGTTCAAGAAAGAGATGAATTCATTTGTGTGCTAGTAAATGTGTGCCAGATATAAGTTATTTCTAACGAGCAAACATCATAAGCTTTTGTCCTGTAACAAATAGCAATTTATTATTTTCTTATTTTATGTTTGCACATGTCAGAGGATTATTTATTTAATTTTTGTTTACGGTTCAAAAAATCACTCATATCAATTTATTATAACATTAAAAAACTGAAGGGAATTCAAATTAACACTCATGTGAATATTGACCAATAAGACGTAATTTTGAACTAATAATTTTTATTTATTGTATTTTGGCAACAAACAGTCATTATAAAGAATAACAATAATATACAAGATGTGTTAACATGTAAGCAGACAAGTAGTGCCGAGATGAGCTATATTAAACTAATACATAGTATAGAGCTATTTGTTAAACATAAAAACTTATATTTGTTATTAACAGTGATAAAAAAAAACTAGGCAATGGAATATCTTGTTTGTAGATTTATACAAACAAGCGCACAATAACTTATAAGCTAAAAGAAAAAACGTATTTCTATTTTTTAATGCAACAAGTACATGTTTGTTCTAAGATATCTTCATGAAATATTAACAAATCAAAAGGTTCAATTTCTTTTTGAATTCAGTGAAAGAAGATCCGAAAATATCCAAATCCAAAAACCACTTGTTATAAGATGACAATGAACGTGAGATAAAACTCAGATAAATTTTTTTTTATGGAGATGAGGAGCAACGAAGATGTGTACTTTACGTAAGGAGCAAACTGGTAGTCTAACACGCGATATAAACGAAACTTTTGATAAAAGGTACGAAGAATCGATTTTATTGTGTAAAATTTTATAAAGGAATAGTATATCTATAACAGTACGACGATCTTCTAAATTAAAAAAAATGTGTTTATTTAAAGAATCTTTGTAGGATAGATTGTTGCAGTTGGTACGAAAATTGAGAATGTTTATGAACTTTTTTGGACTCTTTCTATACGGTTAATATGTGTTTTATAATTTGGGTTCCATGAACTACAACCGAATTCCAACAAAGACCGTATAAAAGAAAAATAAAGTGTTTTAATGGTAGTTACTTTTTTAAATGTTTGCTTACTCTATTTATAAAACCCAGACCGCAAAAAGCCCTCTTCAAAATTGTGTCTATATGATCATTGAAAGTTAGTTGACTGTCCATAATAACGCTAAGGTCTCTTATTGTTTGTTCGCGTTTCAAAGTACTGTCATCTATTTTGTAATTAAATGTTACTTTTGTCGTTTTACGAGTAAATGTTACTACAGAACATTTGGAAATATTTAAGAATAATTGATTATTTGAGCAATATTCACTTAGATTTGTTAAATCTGACTGTAAAGAAAAAGCAATCATCAATAGTTTTAATAACTCTAAAAAATGTTGTGTTATCAGCATATTGTAAGAACTCAGAATTTTTAAAGACAGATTCTATATCATTTACATACAATTATTCTATATCATTATAAGTTCAATTGGCACGTTTTTAGTGCTGTTTCTATACGCAACTAAAATACTTCGCCATACATCGGTATCAAATTAAGCGATAATCTAAAATCAGTGTTTCAGAAGCAGTTTTAAAACACAAAAATATATAAGAACAAGCAAACATCAGGTAGATTTATAGAGATCCATCTTATTAACCAAACAGGTCGAAGAACGAAAAGTCGAAATGAATCAGGCCCCCCACCCTTTCACGCCCGCCATCCATCGCTTGCCTCTTAAACTGAGACGTAAACAAATCGGCCAATATCCCCCGCTGTATCTTAGCGCGTGATATTTAATTCAGGGCACAGAGTCAATATCGTTAGAGAGCTCGTGACTGGCGTCGCGAACGCGGACTTGGCTGTATCGCTGCCGTACACGTACAACGTAACTGTATTTTTAAGATATTTTAGCTAAACTAAATGTGTCCATCGGAAAGGGCATTGATCTTTGGTGACATTTGAAATGAAGCTTATTTTAAGCGTGTGGTTTGTAAGCAAATCAAGCGCTATAAATAAAACAAAGGATATCATACTGTTTGTAAAAGTAGTAAAATATATGTATGTAGCTTCTAAGTTCATATTTCACCTAGTCGATTTTGATAGACAATGATTCAAACACTGGACAACAATAAAAACCTGATAACGTGTGTTGAAAATTCTAGTCCCAAAGTTATGGTTAGTCAAAATTTTACTTGTAATATCGGACGCTATTTTGTAGCCCACCAAATTTTCAGCTCAAATATATATCAAAGAGGAATCTGCAATTGATTTTCAAATTAATTCACAATTCATAATTATGTATTTCCGTAGGTGCCACAAAACATACCTAAATTAATATAGGCAAGTAAAACAAGCCTTCAGCACCATTATTATCACTTATTAAATGTATTAACATATTTAATGTTTAAGGCATCGTTTATGCATTTTATGACTATTTAGCTTCAGCTAGTTTATACAAGCGTATGTCACATCGTTGTGACATTAAAAACGGCAAAATATCATGTTTTAAAGGATATGGATTTTTATATTAAGACTTTATCATGGTGCATGCTTTAACATTATATTGTCACTCTTAAGCTAATCTTGAACTGTAATACAAAAAAAAATATATCACAAGACTAATTTAATCTCAAATACATAACTAGAAACCAACAACGTAAAAAAGAGTAATTAAGTGAAACCTAAAACAGAATAAGCCTTCAATTCATTGCAGTTTTACTCTCTAGTTCTGACGCAAGCAGCTCAGAGGTCGCACAGAGGGATTTAGTTTCGACACTCGAGGAACTCCGCTTTGTTAGGTTGAAGCATTTTAAGATTATTGTGCTCCGATGCAATGGCGTAAGGCTTCAGTTGCTTTAGCTTGTTAATCTGTGCGTCAAAGCAATGATATTTTATGCTTATAAGGTGGAACACAGAGAAACCTGTAAATTTACCATCTGGTACTGTGATTCACAATAAAGATTATTCTGATTCTGATTCTGAAAGTTTCAAATGTTTTTTGGTGATTCAAATAATATATCTTGATAACTTTAGAAAGGAAGACTACTTGCAGTTGCACCAAATCACTCATCTCTGTAAACATTTCAGACTTAAAATCTCACTTTTACGTGTCGTCCGAAATGTTACATACTTTTTATAAAACTGCCAAACGTCAAACAAGTAAATAATGTGCACAAGAGACAATAAGAACATGTCCATTTCTCGTGTTAACATCTACCGTTATGATATTGACTTACCGAAGAAAACGAATGAAAAGTTTCGATAATAATACCTCAAACAAGTATACCGCATTCGATTGCATTCCAGACAATATCAGATGGTACGTATTGTGTCAATCACAGCCAGTGTTATGACGCCCTCTCTAAACCGATCGGGGTGTTGGAGTGGGATCCAGTTTAGAGTTCGACGCTCGCTGTGCGGCGTCAGACGAGCCCGGAGCGCTTAGTTGGATTAGAAATGTTCAAAGCTTCCGATTAAAGAACGATGACGTCACTCGTTTGTTGCAAAATGCATACGCTGCTGTTGATAACCCTACACTGCAGGCATCAAGAATATAAGAGATGAAGGGCATAGCGATTTATTGCTCAAACTGGAGCAGCTCGACTGGTGAAATCCTTCTACCTTACAGAAGACCGCAGATAAATAACAATCAGTTGGTTGTAGTTCTGTTCCTGCATGTGAGTAAGGTTTCCAAATAGAAAAAAATAGAAAGTAGAAAATGTCTTTATTCATGTAAACTTTTACAAAAGCATTTATGAATCGTCAAGTCAAGTAAACTACCACCGTGTTCGGAATGTTGATTCTATCGAGAAGAACCGGCAAGAAACTCGATAGTTACTCTTTTCAAAAACTGACACATATGGTAAGTATAAATAATGCAAAAAAAAAATGTATTAACAATATAGCTTATGTCTAATGTACATATTTAATGCTATCAAGTCCAAACATCTTTGTCGTTAATAAAGTCCTCTATTTTATAATAGCCTTTTTTCATTAAACATTTTTTTATCAGAGACTTAAATCTATGCATAGGTAATGCAGTGATATTTTCTGGCAGCTTATTGAAAAGCTTCAGACTTAACCCCACAAAAGAGTTACTAATTTTATGAAGTCTTAGATGTGGAACAGCAAGCTTATGTTTATTTCTTGTGTTGAAATTATGGCATTCTGAGGAGGAAAGCTCCTGGGAGGTGCTATATTAGTAACAGGGGTCAAGCTTTCAAAGTTAAGGCGAATAGTCCAGTAACTTTATTATGCTGATCTTGTCGCCCTTAAGCTTATGACCTTATTACCACTAAATATCAGGCGGAATGAGGTCAATCTTGAAGTGCAGTATAAAAAAAGAGTATCAGATACATTGATTCTCTGATTCTGTGGTAAGTAGCTGAAGTATTTGTGTTACTGAAATTATAATGACGGTACTACACACGCAGACCCGAGAAGACATGAGTTCGTTTTCCGTATTGACCCGACCGGGAATCGATCCCGGGACCTCAGAGAAGGCGTGAAGCCAAAGTCCGGCCCGCCTCTCGTCGAAGGCGGTCGTCCAAATATAAAAAGGGCTACTTCATTCATTAGATGATCACTAAAATTATAAAAATATATGGATCTAGAATATTACCTTCAATTATTTAAAATCGCACTTTGTATATGTATAGTATTCAAGGACCTAGTATAAGGAAACATTGTTATATTTGAAAAGAGTAATGAATTTCTAGCCGGTTTCTTCTCGACATTTTCGTTTTCACAGTTGAAAGAAGCGTGAGAATGGAAGACAAATGATTTTAAATAGTTTAAGCAAAGTTAAGTACCTATTATGTAATAACAAAGTAGAGAGAAAGTGATCTATACAGCATACTTGAACATGTCATATGTTCAAGCCTTAGATTCGAAGACAATAAGTTTGAATCTCGTTTACACGACTATTCACTTCTAATTTGCCTAGCCAGACTATTCCCCCATAAAGATGGTGTTTGTTGTATTATGTGAGTGGGTAGACCAACTACAGTTAAAGAAAGTGTAAAATCTGGTAACGAGCTTGTTTAAGTAACGTAAGCTAGGGACACTCTCTAGCAGTCAACCCGTGGGTCATTAAGAGATTTTCATAGATCGTGCAAATATGATAAATTTACAAAAGACTGAAAACATACGCTCCTTGTCGCTCCTTAAATACAAAAGGGCCACAAATAGAACAAAATGAAAATCGTTTCATTGCAAAAAATATACCCAAGATGAAAGCATTATCATTGGAAAAACATAAAACAAAAATAATACATTCAACTCACACTTGACGACCTTATTTATTTTTAATTAATAAATTCCTTTAATTAGCACTGTACAAACAGATTAATTAATATACAATTTTCAATTAAAACTCGCCCGAGATCAAAGGCCACGTTTAAATATTCAAAAAACATTTTGCAGCAATGACATGATATTTGTTAAGTGAGACCGGTCGACAGCAGATCAATAGCTTTGCGTCTGTAATGCGTTTTAAATTGAAAACGACGCAGCGCACGGCGTCTTGTGCGGCCGTTTATTTTGCTACAATATTGCACCTGCTCTATACGATGCATGTCCGGGATGTTCCAAGTTCTAAATGAGAAAAGGCTTTGTCAAACATGATGTTAGTAGAAACTATTCAAATTAAGCTTATTCTGGCCCTCATAACTGTTTGGCCTTATTATTCTAGCTTTTTAATTAAAAAATCCCTTAAATATTAGAAACAGAAAAATGTTATCTCCCCTTGCGGTGCGGGAATTGAACCCACGACCTTCACGTATCGCGCGTGCTGCTCTTACCAACTGAGCTAACCGCAAGTTATTGTAGGCGATGAAATTTTTCTGCTGTATCAACCTTTAGCCTTTCGGTAAGTGCCCTCTGCCGAATATCTTAAATCTTATCGGCCCGTGGTACATAAGTATGTAGTTCTAAACATATTCGGGGTTCAGTTCCCGCACCGCAAGGGGAGATAAAAATTTTCTGTTTCTAATATTTAAAGTTCGCTAGTACGGCGTATAGTACTATAAAAATAATAAAATCGAAAAAACCCTTTGTAGAGACGATGTAACCGAGGAGAGCTTAATCCATCTTCATTCACCATCTTCGGTAGTGTGTACGATGGAAACGCGGAAAGTTCTATGCTTGCGTCCGTTCAGTAGGGCAGACAAAGTTTCGAACCAAGTACAGACCACTCCCAAGCGATGACAGCCGTTTATGTCATAGCTTGACGTTTCGCAAGGCATCAAAGATAGATGTAAGCAGATTATAGGTATCTTTTGCACGACCGAAGCGCCAACTCGACAATTTGTCTTTGGGTGATTACGGTCAATATCCGAACTTAGCTCTTTATATATATTTTTGTGGAAAATATACAGTGTACTCATAAAATAGAAGCTACAATAGCCCACATTAACATTGAAATGTTTGAACATTTTCATAACGGCCCCTTTTTTCTTTAAAGGAAGCTTATGACACTTCTTTAGACCAAACATGCAATTTTGTAAATTTGAAGTACAATTCGCATTACAAAATAATATTTTTTAAGTGTTGATGACTAATATTATAAAAGTGAAAGTTTCTAAAAATGTATGGATGGATTTTAATAAAAATTGAGTGAGATCTACATGACATACCTACTACTTCTAGATTAACATTTAGGATAACGAACTCGAGGATAGCAGCCAATTAAAAATAATTTCCTTGTCTCTTTAAATTGCAAAGAACTTTATAAATCCCATCGTTAGTTACCACGTGGCCTACCGTATCAACTGGTATCAACTGTTCATTTATTCAGGGCGGGGCTCCTGCCGCTTGAACTAAGTGCTGCGGTGCAAAGTTCACAGCAGGTGCATGAATGACCGGTGTGATTACAAATTGCGCTAAAAGTCGATCGCTGCGGGATTAGTGCTGACAATCTGTAGTCTACTATCGATACCCAAAAGTTCACAAGAGTATCGATACACTCAATTCTAATGAAACAACACTATCTGCTTAATATATAAATGGCTGGACTTTTTTTTGTTGTGTTTGTTATTGACAGGAGAAAGTTTTTATAAAAGAAAAAATTAAAAAAAAATCAATTAAATAGTCATAGCTAAGGCAGGACAATGTTAGTCGGGTTAGCTAGTTGTAAATATATTCTTAGCTATCAATTGTTTTGGTACTATTTTAAAGAAACAAAATTGTATCTCCTTTCCATTTCAGTCGGAAGAGCACGCACGATGCGTGACGTTCGTGAGTTTTCCCACAACGTAATAGGAAATTATTTGTTTCTGTATCCTTAAAATACTTAAAGTTCTATACTTAAAAAAGCGTAAATATCTATTCAGATATCAATGTTTTAAATTCTGTGGATTTCAAACATATGTGCAACGAATGGACCACGGATCAATAGGTATGTAAGAAGAAATATGACAGGAATGATATGATAACGATGAATTCATTGCTAGTGATGAAGATATCGTTGATATCGATACTCTTAATAGTATTGATATCAACCATAGAACAATCAACGCGACCGTCTTTTTCAATACCGATGTTATCGATAGTTCAATCGAAATATTGGCAACACTTTGGGGAATAATGGCGGCAAATAGCTATTACACTGTTAGTCTTACACGCGCAATCGAGGTGCCAGACACGAGTACTTCGCTTTTAACGCTCAAAATACCGATCAATTCAATTAGCCTCTGTGCAGCGCAGACATAGCCAAGTACTCATTTTAAAAACTGCCAAAAATCATTTTAGGCAACACCCTTATTTTGGACTAAACGACAGAACTAAGGGTAAGAAATGATGCTATGGTTACTGAGAGAGGCGAGCGGGCCGGACTAGCATCACGTAGAGCGGGTTCGAATTCATGACGGGTAAATATGTAAAAAAACTTTTATTCACGAGTTGGTAGCGTCATTGTTCGATTTACGTAATATCTACAAGTGCTTTAGCTACTGAATTTTTAATCTGTTTGATATCTGATATTTATCACATGGAGTAATCTACAAGCAATATTCATTGTACACAAGTCCTTTTATACAGTAAAAATAAGTACTTGGTTTTTATCACACTTGATAGAAAGTCATAAAATTGTCAACAATATATCATCTCTGTCTAGACAACATTATCACACGCAATCCTAAGCTCGACGTATCCAAGTAGTAAAATCCCACAACCATGTACCCTTTGATATCAAAGACAACACATGAAACACAAAATTAATAAAAAAAGTTACGTCCGATCATAGAATATAATCGTGGCATACAAATTACCCGAACACACCACAAGGCGTAGATTAAGAAAGATTTATTCGCGTTCATCATGCAAGCTAATTACTTTTTAATTACCAGTTTTCTCAGCAACCCTAATATATACTGTGTGGGATTCTTAATTGTCTTTAAAAACTACTTAAAAAGTTATTTCGTTTTTAGTATGAAGCCCGAATGAGTTTGCGCAAGGACCGTGGGAAATAGCGCAGTAAAATGGTTCTCCGCTCAAAAGTGACTGGCTGGATCTAGTCTGGTTTCCAGGACGTAATCTGGGTATCTGTGCATGGAGATTAAGTGTTCTAAGATACGACAATATCAAATGTCTAGTAGAAGCCTTCCAAGTACCTTTCAGAATTTAATGGTTTGGGTTTTTTTAAATCTAAAACCATGCTTTGTAAGTCACAATATGATTTGGTGTAAAAAGTAGAGACTTTATCACGCGGGTACCGTGCGTTTCTCTTCCCTACCTGACTTTCGATCTTGGCTTCGAAGCCTTATCATCTTCACCGAGCTTTCAAGGGAGCGCAGATAGCTCTCACCCATTATAAGGCACACACTTCTAATTGGTGGAAGGGTGTACGCAACCAAAGTTACCAATCCTAGTAGAGATCAGATGTTGTTAGGCCGTGAAATAGAGTCGGACTAGTTTTGACTTGAGTCTTGGTGCTTTTACGAGTAAAATGACACAAGATTCACTTGGAATAGTTGCCAATTCAAAACCAGGCTGAAGTATGCGTAGATTAACTTTTGATATCGCTAACAACCCGTTTTTGCTATTGGATCATTTGACGTCTCAGTTATTCAAATTTAATTATTCACCGCTTCATCCTATGCAGTAATGTTCAGCGCAACCATTGCAAGATGTACCATTCAATTGAAACCAATCACTATCCAGAATATATAAATATTGTTCAGTTTATTTTTGTTCTATTCTTAGTTTTAATCTCCAGTACCTGTGTCTCTTTAAACAGAACTTCATACGCCACTCAAAGTCAAATACGGAGACAACGATACGACGAGCAAAATAAAATCCAGAGGAACTCGCCTTTTGACTAGTTTTAAATGCCACAACTTCAAAGCCGCTACAACGTTACAGTTCACACAGTCTAAATATCGAAGCAGTCGGGAAATGAGCAACAACAAAACGGTCGAAATGCAATACTTAGCACATCACGTCACACGTGTGCTGATACACATTGATTAATAACAAAATAAGATGTGCTTCGGCATTTCATAAATTGGCATGCATTTTAATTTTCCACACAATGTAAATTGTTTTTGAATAAATAAATTCAAATTGAATTGAAATTGCAAAAAAGATTACCTCGTACTTATTATGTATGCATCTGACCAGTAAATTATTTTTACTGCAAAAAATAAATTGCGTTATTTTGGTCATGTTTCTTTAACAAGATATTTTAACTAACAAAAATAAATAAAATAAAACGGTCGATGATTCTTTAGAGCTCAGCTCATTGTATTCAGAATGCCCATTTGTTTTTATAACACCATACAACACAAAAACTACTTTTTAGAAAATCTTGTTTCAATTTTATTCAATTATGCTAGTATATTTTCAATGCTACCCTTTAATGCTGAAAACATTTTTCTAAAATAGGGTTAATAGACAATTTATATTCTAGACAACCGTCGGTAGAGGAAATAGTGTAATTTGAAATACTTTTTTTCGTGAATTATAATTAATCTTAGCTTCCGGACTGCATTATTCTACGCATTTTGCCGCTACGACGTCACAGTTCCGACTTTTTGGATAGGAGTTGACTGCGAAATGAAAGAGACGGCTGTTTTCAGCGGATCAAAGGAGGCACGTACCTGCCCCAGCAGCTGTCAATCAAGGCTACCACTGGATCGAATGGAGCCAAAGGGCATTTCGGAATACCTACAGCTACGATATGACTACGATATGACACAATGGATTTTGATGTCTAGGAGTTTTTAGATATGGATGAGTTTTGAGCTTGGTCGCGATGAGGGTTAAAGTAAAGTCAAGTCTTTTTAAAGTCTTTTAAAGAAAAACAGTTCTGTTATCCATTGTGTGGTATCTTTTCGAACTGTGATGTCTCCGGAGCTATAAAACGTTTTTATTTTGTTAAATTTACGAAATAGCGCACTCTCTGGAATCGAAACCGTCTGAAATCAAATCCTTACTTCGAGTTCAGTGTTATGGCTACGATATTATACTTCGGCTGGACTGGAAAGTGAGTGGTTATTATCTGACATAACGAAAGTCTCAACTGCCGAAGTAGCTAAGTGGACATTTTATGTTAAGTGCAGTAGTAAGTAATAAACCTTTTTGTTATTAAATTACAGTATTAAGACAAATTCACAATTAAGACAAAGATCTGCAAAAACTTCGCTTAGTATTTTTAACGTCCGCTTCAATAACTCCATTTGTGGAATTAAAAGTGATTTCAGAATACTTTATTATTGTATCTGTGAGGAGTTATTGTGCTTAGACTACCAAATATTCGCCTTCAAAAATACATAGTTAATTATAACTATACCTACTAAACCACTGTGTGCCACTGTAATATTATGTTAACGGAATCCCAAATCCTCTTTGACAAAGGTGTCAAATAACAAAGAAGGTGACAAAAAAGGCTTTGTAAAAATAAACTCCAAAATGTTGGAAGAGCCACTTTTCAATAATGATTCAAAAGAGTACGTATGTAATAAATACTTTTTATTTTTAAATTACAGGAACGTTAGGTACCCTACATAGAAAAAAAACTTTTTATTTTGAGAAAATATACAATAATACAATTATTTAATTTTTTCTTAAATAATACAAGTTAAAAAGTTTTTTTTCAATTCAAAATCATTATTGTGAGTCAGCCAACTAACAAAACGTAATGAACCTCTTTACTGAAACAACAAAAAGATGACCTCTCCCTTTGTCCTCGACCTTTTGTAAGACCGAAGTACCACACTATTGTGAACGGTTCGTATAAGCAGTTATCTAGTACTCCTAAACAAGAGCTAGATTTATTTGGGCACGTTTGTTCGAGGCATTCGTGCATGTAACAAAATACTTCCACTATTTTATTACATACGTACTTCGGAGCGAGAGTTTCCGATTTTCATTTCTCCTTTTTTCCAGTAAATTTTGGAGTATTGCTATCCGTTCCGTAAATTACTCCGCTTCCAAAATAAGATCGGGTATTGATTAAACTTAGTCGTTAGTCTTTTTTTGGTACTACGGAATTCCATTCCCAGAAGTATCATTTAATAATATTTGGGTTCATGACAGGCAAATATAAATGAACTGTTAAATTTTGTTTTCTTTGATGGGAATCCAAAATTAAGGACACCTTTATATCTGCTGGTGAATTATAGATAGTAATAATAAACAGTCTCTAGTAAATTAGGCCAAGAAATTGGTCCAGTCCAAAACTTAATTTGACACTGCAAGGAAAAACCATTCGTGTTTTATGACGCGGATGTGCAAATAATACTGAATATGGGGGTCTAGAAAATAATTTTGGCTGACAGTAGTTTTTAATATTCGGAATACCATTGATATTCCTTTTAAATATCTTTTAATACTACTGCACCTACAAATTTTGCTCAAATTATCGTGAAACCGCTTTACGAAAAACCTTTCCATCATAAAAATAACTTCCCAAATATTTAAAAAAAATCTGCCAGTAATCGTTTAACGTTCATCAAATACATGTCTAACGAATTGAGCACCTATTTTTTTTCATTTGAAGTTGGTTCAAAAGCAACTTCTTTCTTAACTTTAAGACTTGACAATGATCCAGACTTTGTTTCATAGCAGCACTCCGCTTATACTAAGCCCAGATCGAGAAGCAATACAACGATGGCCTCCCATTGTGTCCCGCTCTGAAGAAAATTGAGACATATCGAATTTGATATTAGGCGCAGGATCCGGCTCTGGCGGGATTTCGCAAATCCCGAGCTCGAACACAAAAGATCCCGGCGACTCCCGGGATTGGCGAGCGAGTTGTCAACGAGCTACACTCAGCTAGTTCTTGGAAAGTACACCTGAGAAATTTTATTAGTGAATGTTTCAGCCAACAACCTGATACCTAGTAAAAGAAATATGATTAACTAGCTGGCCTCCGCAACATTGCATGCTATTCAGTTTTTTCCACATTTTCAACTAATACGTCGTTCTTATGGGACACAACGTTAAGTTATAAACCTTAAAGCTTTGCTCAATATTTTTTTCCTATTCAAATTATTTTGAGGCTCAAATATAATACAAGATACCAAAACAAAGAAAAGTGCAATAGTACAATATAATAAAGGCCACGAAAGTATTAGGACGAGGTAGACTAGACTATACCTATAATTCATATAAGGAGAGAATTTCACTAGATGCAGTTCCTGTAGACGCTTTCATAGCCCAAAAGTATCCTGCTTTGATGAAACACACTAACATTGTTGATGATCATACAATATCTATTCGTGAGGAAACTGAATGCTAAAAAAACTGATTGACTTCTTGACCAAACCATCAGTCAGCTAAAAATCTACACAGCGAACAGCGCGGTAAACAAATCCATTTAGATTTTTACGCTACGATAGAAACGCTAGAATATGAAATCCGCTTCAAACCGAATATGTAATACAAAACTTGTAAAACCGTTAAGAGTAACTGAAACTTCATCTCCATAAAGATGCGCTCAACACCCACCATCCATGCTCTGACTGGTGGAACAAACCTTTATTGAAGAACTAATATCCTGCCGAGCTCGCAGCGGCGCCAGTTTCAAATGCAGTTTCCGAGTTATGAAACTCGCGCGGACAAATATCCGACAGACGGACAGGAAGGGATAGCCTAGTTTCGGGCTAGATTTGTTTCAGTTTGTGGCCGGCGCCTACAAAGCGGCCGGTGATAGTGAGCGCTTTGTCGCTGCTGGAGTTTCTCTTTGATCGAAATGTACATGGGCTGAACTATAAGCGATGCAAAAAGAGTTGTATTTTTTTTTGGATATGATAATTTTTAGAAGCATTGTTTAAGGATTTCATATCATTGTCTTTATCAGCCATAAAGTTAACTTTCTCGTTAACGAAGATCATGAATACAATCCAAATAAATGTACCATCATTTGTGCTGTAAATGTCAGATGACAATCACTTTAATGTTGCTAGACTCATCAAAATTATAGTCACAGCTGGCAGTGGGATCCAAAATAGATACCAAATTGCAAAACATGTCGAAGAAATAAATAGCGACAACTTAATTTTACAGATATCTCAAAATCTTACCAATAATACTGTGAGTAATGATAACTGATGTTACCTGTAACAAAAAAATTAAAATTAGTCGTTACCGTATTGACTAGATATCAAATCACAGCTTTATGGTAAGTTGGCTAACTGTTACATTTAAAAATATTATTGGATATTTGTTTTTTTGTTATGAGTAGTTTATCATTTTTATAAACCTGTATGTTTGTTACTCTCTCATGCCAAAACTACCGAATGGATTTGAATATAATTTAGTACGAATATAAGTTAAAAACTTGGGTACGTGAAGAACACTTTTAATCCTGCAATAAAGTCGCATTCTAACTCCAGCTTAAAGTGTTTAGATATAATATTTTTTAATAGAATCTGCTTCTTTCTTTCACCAGTCATCTTTGCATTCTGCTGGATGTGATCCTTGAGTAGGTTTGCTGAGTTGCGGTGTCCATTTCACAGCACGTTTACCTTAGTGGTTGTCTAGATCATCATAAATAATTACGTGACAATTTACATACATAAGTTTTACTGACATTATATTATTACATTTTCCCATTACAGACAAATTTTAGAGATGAAACGAATGTCAAAGCAAAAAATCTTTTATTCAATCTGCGAGTTACGAATGTAAATTTAATTGGGTCTGGATGTCAGTCGCCGTTTCGTTTAGAAAGATTAAAAATTATGTCCACCCAGTCTCGCTACGTCTGCGTTTGTTTGAGCAAATCAAGTGTCAGCCTAGATTCCGAAATCATGGGCATTTTACTTTGAAGAATTACTTTGTCTCAATCGGTACATTCTACTTTTTCTCGCGCCTCTTCTGCTTACTTTTGGAAAAACATTGTGTAGTGTATGTTATGAATATTTTAAAGAAACAGAAGAAATCGAACCAGAACCACATAATGTGCGTGCTGCTTTTTTAACTGGACCTTTCGATAAGTAGGTATGTCTAAAGTAATATGATAGGCACTTAATGTAGGCTAAGAGGTAAATTTAACCAAAAAAATCATCGCATACTGTAGTTTGCGGTTATTTCCGTCGGATGAGCAGCAAGCGCTTTTTCTGCTAAACACACCTTTAAATATTTCGCAAATTCACGTAGAAATAAAATGCAGCTTAGCAGAAGGTACGCCATCAGCGACTGCCTTGGCAGGTTTAACGACGGACTATCCCACTTAAGCCTCAAATCGTCGACGGCCGCGTCACCGCCAATGAAACCATCCCGACTGCGAAGAATGATAAGCCAACACCGCTTCATTAAAATTAGCATAATACGTTCGGCTCCGGTGAGGATAATCCAGCCGCCATATTGGACGCGCTGACGTCACGCGATCGCCGTCAGAGGTGTTGCCAACAGCACTCATTAAATACCACTAATATTATAAACGTGAAATTTTGTAAAAATGTTCGAATGTAGAGACGACTGGATGTGTGTTTGATATAATCTTTTACGTAAAAGCTACTGAACGGGTGTTGATTTAACTTGGTTGAAAGATAGATTGTATACTATATTAGCGTATAAAGATATTTTTTATCCCAAAATAATAATAGCTAGTTTGATCAAATCCCAGAAATCTAATATGTTAGGTAGGCTTACACTGACACAGACAGGGTTAAAATGACATAAACATGCAAAATTATTAAAAATTTTACAATGACTGGCTTATGCGTATAAAAAACTTATTACGACCCTAAAAATAAAAGGTTTTTTATCAATAAGGCTACCAAAATTAAACTCCTAATGAGTATATAGTCTTTCTATGGCGCTAAGAGCTGCTTGAGTATCTAAATGGATAATAATGATCAGGTTTTTGTAGTTTCATTTACGATTGGCTTCCGTGCATTCAATGATAGCGTATGCCTCTGCTTATAAATATATATTTTACATAGAAACATAATTTATAAATACGGTACATTTTACATCGTCATTCCAGGTGCACCGTCCAAATGGCGAATTCTGTATCACTATCAACGGACGCGTTATACATGGAGCCATAAATATTAAACAGCGACCAGATATAACGATCTCCGTAGAAGGAAGGCGCGTGTGCCGGACTCTCTGAGGTCCCGAGTTCGATCTCCAGTTAGGTCAATGTGGAAAAAGAAATTTTCTGTATTGTCTCGAGTCTAGTAGTTGTACATTATTTTATATAATAATATATATTATATGACATTGATAAGTTCAGCATGCATAACCTCTTGATTATTGTACTTGCAAGTTAGTAACTATTTAACGTTTAGTAAAAAATACCAGCCCTGGTATCATCGCATCGGCCACCACTGTCGACGCGCTCCACCTCGCGGTCGCAATACACCTAAATCCGGATTAGGCTGTTATTAAAGATAATTCTATTAACTCGTCAGTACTAAAACATTTACTGGAGTCAAACTGAATAATTTACGTGTGCGTTATTATACGAGTCCAATTAGTAATTTAACTGGCACAGAGAGGCATTTTAATTTGTTTGATAGATTTAAAGAAACGAAAACGCAAAAAGTTAACAACAGGCAATGCGCAGTTAAAATTATTATACTGGGTTGTTTTACGAATATTAACATCGGAATCATTTTCAAAATGCTATTTTGAAAAACTAACATCGTAGAATGAGGTGTTTGGTTTCTATTGACTGATAAAGGACAAACTTTTTTACAAACTAACTATAATATGTATCGTCTATAATCTTGGATTGAAACACATCAAATATAGTAAAGAATACTTCCGAGTAGGTAATTCACCTTTCAAATTGCTCCATTCGTCACTTTGTAGAGATTTATTAATTTATCCCGAAATCGGCCAAGTAGTTATTAGTAAAACAAACAAAACGCTCTGATCATGCTTTTCTCATGGCCCACCACTATACCTATTCTTATTTAGTTTAACATTTTCAACATTTAACGCCATAATAGCAGTCCTGTAGAAGACAACTAAGCGACCCTGTGGAATCGGCCGAACTTCATTATCAGCGCGGACCGAAGCAAAAGAAAAATATCAGCGAACGTTGTCGCCCCTAGAGCACAACGTCCGTGTTGTTTGCACCAGAGACGTAGTTAGGACCTCACCTGGGAGAATTGAACTATTTCTGTATTTAATTTAACTTTAAATGTTAAGTGAAAGTATAAAATATTGACAATAATAACTATTAGTAAAGATTAGTATTATATTTTAAAATAAGATTTATCTGGTCGCCTACATTTAGTTAACACTAACACTAATGCAATGTTAAAGTTAAAATGGAGCCAAATACTTTTATTTTGTGAGATTTTTCAGTTTAAAAAAGATATCTCAGATTCTGTTGTAAGTACCTAAAAATTTGTACAGAATTTCGCGACGTTAAAGTACAGCCTGCTTTCCTATAGGTATCCTAGATAATTAAATTTAATGATAATTTAATTACATTATTAAATGGTCTTACACAATTATTTGCTTTATAATACCAAATTGCTGTAATTTAAATACATACGTCTTCTTTACCTTGTAGTTAGTAGTTCTAAAATATGAAATCATTTTACATCTCAACTCCGTCAAATCAGATCCAACATTAGCCTGATTTTTTTTGAAAAGTTTTATGTGTCAAACAAATTTGTCTAGAAAAATATGCATTTTTTAATTTGATTTTAAAACCTTTACAAGTAATAATAATAAGGCTAAAAAGTTAAAATATTCAGTACAACTCGAGCCTCTCTAACTCCGCCTCTGTCTTGTACACCGTTGTACTTTTTGGTGCAAAGCTCTTGAGTAAGGTTCGGTGTAGCCGGGCTTAGCTCACAACACGTGCAGCGTCCGTCCCTGATGGATATCTCATGGTGTTTTGTTTCTCGCGTTTTTCCGACCTGCAAATTTGTGAAGAGAAAAAATAGCTCTCCACCTCAATTAGAAAGTATTTAGCAAGAGCCTGTGCTCTTGGTTAACTAAAAATAATTCAAAAACGTAAATAAAAATAGCTACAGAGATACGTCTCGACAACGTATTTATGAAATGTGTTATTATTTTCAAACTAGTTACATTAAAGCATGAATATATACATTTTATAAAAACATATTTACAAAAAAATAGTTAATGGAAATAAAATCCATTCAATACTTTTTGTATGAAAAAGTAACAAACATCATACAAACTCTTACCTTAATAATGTCAAAAAAATTCAACCTTTTAGAGATTCACAATTAACAACCCCAAATTTCATTTGCATCGATTATGTACTGACGGTTGCACAGTTGTGAAATCATAGTTGATTTGACAGATTTAATATAAAATATTTCATTTGCATCGATTATGTACTGACGGTTGCACAGTTGTGAAATCATAGTTGATTTGACAGATTTAATATAAAATATTTCATTTGCATCGATTATGTACTGACGGTTGCACAGTTGTGAAATCATAGTTGATTTGACAGATTTAATATAAAATATTTCATTTGCATCGATTATGTACTGACGGTTGCACAGTTGTGAAATCATAGTTGATTTGACAGATTTAATATAAAATATTTCATTTGCATCGATTATGTACTGACGGTTGCACAGTTGTGAAATCATAGTTGATTTGACAGATTTAATATAAAATATTTCATTTGCATCGATTATGTACTGACGGTTGCACAGTTGTGAAATCATAGTTGATTTGACAGATTTAATATAAAATATTTCATTTGCATCGATTATGTACTGACGGTTGCACAGTTGTGAAATCATAGTTGATTTGACAGATTTAATATAAAATATTTCATTTGCATCGATTATGTACTGACGGTTGCACAGTTGTGAAATCATAGTTGATTTGACAGATTTAATATAAAATATTTCATTTGCATCGATTATGTACTGACGGTTGCACAGTTGTGAAATCATAGTTGATTTGACAGATTTAATATAAAATATTTCATTTGCATCGATTATGTACTGACGGTTGCACAGTTGTGAAATCATAGTTGATTTGACAGATTTAATATAAAATATTTCATTTGCATCGATTATGTACTGACGGTTGCACAGTTGTGAAATCATAGTTGATTTGACAGATTTAATATAAAATATTTCATTTGCATCGATTATGTATTGACGGTTGCACAGTTGTGAAATCATAGTTGATTTGACAGATTTAATATAAAATATTGATGTGACTATATTGTAATGTATGATATTACTTTCCTTTTACAACTAATATGCTGTCTCATTCTTTCTCATATTGTGTTGTTCGTGTTTGTTTTAGGTAATGAAGACCTCAATTAAGTAATAAATAGCTTATAATAATATCGCTGCGCAGTCTCTTTTACTGACGTGTTTCTCTAAACACTGGACATTGGCGAAATCACTGCGTTGTTTTTAAACGCATCCCGCGTCAGAACGCAGCAGAGTCCATTAAAAAAAATTGACAGATTTGACAGCTGTCAAATTATTAGCAACATCAGTTAAAATAGAGCTGGTCCAAATCAAAACACACTGACTATTAATTGTGAACGTTTTTACTCCTGTCACTCCATCGTTCTTTTCTTTTTTAACCCCGTTTGAAGCCGTATTTAGTCTAGGATTTTCATTTCACAAAATTACCTTTTCCATTTTGAGCGAAAATTCGTATTGCCAATTAGTGTACGGCGTGTACTTTTTAATTGCTTATTTAGCGATAAGATTTAAAGCCAATTAAGTATTTATATCGGCAAAAAGTGAAACGCGCTAAGCGTGTTTGCTGGCAATATTTTAAACGGCGGAGCCAAATGTTGCTTTTCGCAGCCGAATATCATTATTACTAAGGTTTAAGGTTGGAAGATTAATTGGGACTTAAAAATGCTTCCAAAAGTATTAAGAGGGTATTTTTTTGGAAATAAATTGAAAAAAAAAATCCAATGTGCGCTTGTGCGCACAAGCGTGATTCTCCCACATTTATAGTTCATTTCATCAACAGAGTTTATAAGAAAAAAGAAAGCAACAGCTGGTAACTTGGTTTTGGCTAGGCGCAACTGTCCAATAAAAATCCTGGGAAGATCCATACTAATATTTTAATGCAAGTATATACATACTCTACATAATCCCGAACTCTGCTTATAATTATACTTTTGAAGTCAAACTGTGAATCATGTGTTGATCATAGCCCCATAGAAAAAGCTCATTTTGTCATCCACTTTACACCCCAAGCTTTTTGCTACCCCCGTGGTAACGCCATGTCCGTCCACAATTCAACCCTACTCGATAATTTAGCAAATGACAATGAGTGGTGGAGAGATCTTTTGGACCTTAGATGTATCTGCCTGGAGAGGCCGTTACAGAAAAAAAGAAAGAGGCGAACATTTTTAAACTATGCATTGGAACATGTTTCATTAATTTGCAGTATTTAAAATGTTAATTGATTTTGCATTTGAATTATTTTATAATAACTCATTAGAAAGAAACAGAAAGAAAGAAAGAAAGAATTTTTGAATCTTAATTTGACCCACTTTCCGGTCTTTGATTAAGATGAAATTTTGCACACGCTCTGAGTTCTGATGACAATACATGACTAGCTAAGAAACGTCATTACAAATCCAATATGGCGGCCTCCCCAAGATGGCGAACTGACTGTTTGAAATGCACTTCCATGATATGGGTATCAAAAGAAAGGGTTTGCTGTCAGGAATACGAAAAAAATAGTCACGTGATTCAAATCCAATATGGCGGGCGTCCAAGATAACGGACAGGCTATTTGAAATGCACCCCTATGATATGGGTATTAAATGAAAGGGTTTGCTGAATGGGATACGAAAAAGAATTATATAATTATTGATACATGAGAAAACTAAAAAGTAGAAAATAAAAATAATAGTTTAAAAAACTAAAAAACACGCTTTTAGCTCGCACTAAAAATTACAAAATAATTCAGACATTTAAGAAAGAAAGCGTGGAGCGTTTTGTCCAAAAAGAGTAAAGATAACATAAACGCTCCACGCTTTCTTTCTTAAATGTCTGAATTATTTTGTAATTTTTAGTGCGAGCTAAAAGCGTGTTTTTTATTTTGGAAAAGAGATAACTTGACTGCTGTAGAGTCATACAGAGGAAACTACGAACAAAAACAGGATCTTAAGATGACGACCTATAAAAATTCAGTGGAAGTCGGTTTCCCTCTGCTAAAATTTTTATTAGTAATTTATTACTTCGGTTTTGAAAATATTCTCTTAATCACCAGTTACCAGCTACTGTCGTATTATATTACCTTAGCTAACATATTGAATAGGATCACGTTTGGCAGACAAAGTCAACCATACTACTAACTCTCTGAGGCATAGTTGAAGGGCCGAAGGGAGGGAGGGGGGTTTAATGGGGTAAATGAGACCCCCCTGATTGGGCAAAGTGATTGACGGAACGGACGGTTTCTTGCGACTCCACGTAATAGTCGGCATTCGCAACGCTTTTGGGCGAATGGGCGTGATATATTGTTTTATAGTGCAATACGTATTACTGCTAATGAGTTTGGTTACTGCAGGAAACTCTGTGAATAAATAAACAAATGACACACAACATTCTAGGTCGGGTCAAAGTAGGAATGGAAAGACAAGCTTTTTTAAGTTCAGTTGGGTATGGGTGTGCTCTTAATAAGGTATAAAGGAAAAACCTTAGATAAATACCTAACACAATATAAGTGCTTTTAAAGAGATGGTAACCTTGCGGACTGATCTACTCTAGCTTACCTCTCAAAAACAAAAAACAGATTTTACTTCATTTGAAAAAAGAAACTATATCTCTTGGTATAGAGTGGTCTAAGCATAGCAATAAGTTAGATATTGCTACACTAACTAATCTACTGAGACTTTAACGGCGTCTTTTCGGTATATATAGGTTTCGAGCTGGAAGTAGAATCAATTGACATTGTATTCAATGATGATTCAAAAGTGTTGTATGTAACCTACTGAAAAAAAGAAATATTTGACTTGTATTTGAAAAATGTTCAAAGTTACTACCTAACGCAATGATGCAAGGTTTGTATATCGCGCAACGCCACTGCTCCTAATCTTTTTCGGCCTAACAAATGCCTTTATATTGCAAATTCAGCCGTTAAAGTGCATGCAACTCCTTTGTGAACTAAACCAAATAACGCAGAAAATGAAACCGCGCACGAAAGTGATACTTAAAGAGGTATAAAAAGGAGAGAAAATAAAATAGCTGGTAAAAAGTTGTTCATGTGGGAGCGTAAGTGAAGGAAAGACGTGGCTGGGTTCTTGTCACATATTTAATAGTTTACGCCTTTTATTATTTAGAGCAATTACACCAATCAACTCAAACAAGTTCCTTTGCATGATCCTTGGTGGTTTAGTGGTTTCAGTACCTGGTCTACTTCCAAAAACAAAACAAACAAAGGAAAGGTTTTGTTTTTGAAGATAAATCAAAAGTTTGGGAATTAAACCTTCTCAAAAGGCTTCTCTCTTTCATACTATAAAATCTAAATAGGCAACCTTAGAACAAATTATTAGACGTCAACTTTTTTTTTTTTAATTATGGACTCTGTTCCGCGTTTACAAACAACGCAGTGATTCCGCCAATGTCAAGTGTTTAGAGAGACACGTCAAAAATGGGACTGCGCGGTTTAGACGTCAACATTCTATGAGAAATTTGACGTACTGTTACGGACTCATTTGTAAGGAGCCTTTTTATAGTTTTTATATTACTTTTAATATGTCATTGTTATTGCTTTGTTTTTGACTTGTCATTGTACGTTTCTACCAAAGCGACCTTTAATTGCAGTCCACGTAAATAATAAAATTAATTTTTAAAACGTACCTACGTGCTTATACACGCGAATATACACAACCTTTAAGACCTTTTTTTAAAAGAGGTAGGGCAAAGCGATTTATCGCTCAAACTGGAGCAGCCCGACTGGTGAAATACCTCCACCTTACAGCCAAATAACAATCACTTCTGTGTTGTTGCGTTCCTGCGGGTGAGTAAGGTTTCCAGAGCTCCTGGACGGTGCTACATAAGTAGCAGGGGTCAAGCCTCCAAGGTAAGGGCGACAAGTCGAGTAACAGATTAATGCTGTACTAGTCGCCATTAAGCTAGGACCTCATTACCACTTATTATCAGGTGATATGAGGTCAATCCTGAGGTTTAATATAAAAAATAAAACCTAGTTTTAAAATGAACCTTATGTTAAGGTCGTAGAAGCTCACGAGTTTACATTGGATTGCTCGTAGCTACACTTCAAGTGAAACGGCATCGCTATTAAAACGTTATCCAGACAGGTAATAAAACTCTAATAGCTGCTGCTGACATAAGATATGGAGTTCATATCATTTCTAAGCGAAGTTCAACATAGATTTATTTGCTCTTGTTTTTCTAGACACACTTGTTATACGAGTACTGCCATAAATTTGTTTTGTCTGTGCAAGAATAATAAAGCGTAAATTGGTAATTGTATACTTAATCTGAATATAAGGAATGTATGGATGCTGTGATCTGTTGGAGCGTCAGAATGAAGATTCATTTTAATTTTTTTTTATATTGAACTAGCTATATTGTGCAGCAGTATTAAAATATCAAGAGCACGTTTCATTGCAAAATAATATTGTTTGAATTCATGTTTTAATTTGTTGGAATTTTTAACGATAAAAAATTTCATGTTGCTCGCGTGAAATATAATATTCAAATAGAGACGATTTCTTTAAATGGTTCACTTTAAGTTTATTCGTTATTGGTGCAAATAAAAAAACAAAAATATTTAAATTTCACAAAAAACGCATAATTTTCTTATTCTAAAAGTGAGCTTTTCCGTTGTAAACCTAACCTGATAAATTGAAATGGAACATGAAATAACATGCAACTAATTTATTTTAAAGAGAAAACTAAGTGCAATGAACCTAAGCATATTGCACACTAACATTGTAATTACGCGAAAAGATACTGCGAAAACAAAGTAGATTTAATTACAACGTCAACTTAAAAGTAAAGTGAGTCAATGAAGACGTGTAACAAAAAGTACATGGAGCCCTCAAAGTGAGCACTCGGATTATACCAATTTGCGACATGCAACCGTGCACACACGCCTTGCGTGCCGACCGCGCCACACATTTTGCATACAAAAGTGTCGCGAGTTTTAGGACGTGACGAAATAATGTACACTCGCTTTATAGTGCAGTGAAGTTTTGGAGGTTTCATCAAAACAGTTTTTAGGGCGATGTAGCCAAATGGCGAAATACGGAACCCTTATGGATTCGTCATGTCTGTCTGTCCGTCCGTATGTCACAAACACTTTTTTCCAAAACTAAGACCAATACTGTTGAAACTTGGTATGTAGATGTATTCTGTAAACAGCATTAAGATTTTTTACATAAATATAAAAAAACAGTAAATTTTAAGAGTAGGTACCCATACCCCCAGGTATGGGTACCTACTCTTAAAATTTACTTAAAACTAAAACATTTTTTTTCTACATACCATTACGTGTAGGGTATCAATGGGAGATCTTTAAAAATTATATTGAGGTTTCATAAAAATCAACCGAAAATTGGTTTAAACGAGATCTAGTCAGTTGATTTTTTTAATACGTCAAAAGTAAACCGATTTTTTTTTATAGTAGCGCAGTATATTGGCTCTTATGGTAAGCAAGAGAGGAACCCACATCGCGATGACAACAGATTTGATACCGAAATATCATATCCGTTAGCATCGCCATACTGGCCCGCAAGATGTTTCCTCACGCTCCTTTTGAAGGAATCAATGTCAAAGGAAGGAAACACATGAGCCGGCAACGAGTTCCACTTCTACTTACTCACTAAACATTACTAGCTGCTATGGTACCCTTCATGGGCAAGTCCGACTCACACTTGGCCGGTTTTTTTGTGTAAAAGTATGATTGCAACCTGTACAAATGTGAAACGACCTGGGCTCGTAAACCGACAACTAAGTTAAACTATGCACGCTATCTACAATTGAGAATAAAGATGAGATAAAAAAAAATCAAGTAATATTTAATAAAGAGTCTGTAACTAATATTTTAAAGCTAAAGACTAACTAATATTTTAAAGAATTTGATTGTTTAAATATTAGAAACAGAAATTTTTTATCTCCCCTTGCGGTGTGGGAATTGAACCCACGACCTTCACGTATCGCGCGTGCTGCTCTTACCAACTGAGCTAACCGCAAGTTATCGTAGGCGATGAAATTTTTCTGCTGTATCAACCGTTAGCTTTCCGGTAAGGGCCCTCTGCCGAATATGTTTAGAACTACATACTAATCGGCCCGTGGTACATTCGTTGCAGAAATGTTTGAAAACCACGGAATCGAAGACACCTTGGCATCTTAATCGATTTTATTATTTTTATAGTGCTAGTACGGCGTATAGTAATATAACAATAATAAAATCGATTGATTGTTTAAAAGCGCTAATTTCTGGAACTTTAGTTCAAATTGAAAATAATTTTTGTATTAGATAGTCCAAATAATATTTTTGACTTACAATAGGATAGATCCATATTTTTTCCTTTTCAACAACAATAATATTATATCCGTGGGGTGCTAGCTGACTCCATTTGTAAGTACTTGCATACAAAGCACCGAGACGCGCTAATGCCATTTTCCATCGCAGCAAAAACTCGCTATAAAACTATTATACAGCGCAAACCAGCTTATCGTATGCAAAAGCAAACTCCACTCTCAAAAATAGCGCCTCTGAAAATCCAACTGCAGTAATAAACCGGGAAACAAAAGAAGGAAAGCGCTTTATTGTATGAGCGGGCGGGATAACATCGAATTGTATCAAATTACGAATGGATTAGAAATTGCCGGATGGCCAATGGTCGGTAGTCACGAAACGAGTTGCGGCTGGTGATTGAGGGTTATGCTGAAGCATCGAGGAAGTAGCCGGCGTTTACACGTCATAATATACGGGTTTCTTTTTGGTGCTAAATACCCTATTATTATAGCTGTAAGTCCATGTATGCAGTGTTTACCAGTTGACGTCAGGACTGTTAAGTTTTGCTATAGCAGATTTCGTTAGCCTTAATTGCGATGTCAATTCGCTATCATTATAACGACATCGAAAATGCTCTTGAACAAGGATTTGTGGTTCCTATTTTTGATTCCAGTACATAATTCCGAAGAAAGCACATTAGTAAGATCTTGTTCAATAGCCATCATTCCAAACAGGCTAAAATGTTTGTTTTCTTAACATTTTCAGCAGATTTGAGTTAGTAATTCATGTAAATGCCGATCAAAGTACATAACATCGTATTCACTTCACATGCAAAAATAAACATTTCTTCATACATTCGATTATATAGATGCCTAACTTGACTCAATGACGATTCAAAAGTGTCATATGTAACCATTTAAAATAATTTAACCGGTCAAAACGCGACACCATTTTTATTTAGTAGTTAATACGTCAGCTCGTGACCACGGTTGGTGCAACCTAACCGAAACGTCGGGTAGTAAGTAGTTCGTATTAACTACTAAATAAAAATAGTGTCGCGTTTTGACCCGTTAAATTATTTTAAATGTTTAAAATGGAACGCGAAAGTCTTAAAATGTATATGTAACCAACTTGAATAAAGAAAGATTTCATTGATTGATAAACGACAACAATTAGTGCGGTTAATCGTGTTTGCTAAGTAAATTACTTACCTTTATATTATTTTTGAAACCGCAGTTTTGATTCTTCCAACTAATTTTATTATTTTAATAAAATTGCAAATTTATGGCCTAGTTAATGGAAGCTACGATATTTGCAAAATTGTAAAGCCAGGGCTTGGCTTTATGAAACTGATTATCATAAAAATGTCTAAGTTTCATCGCGGTTAAAATTTCGGTCTTGTATTTCTAAAGCGATTTCAAAATGTCGACATTCATTTCAATGGATGTCAAGGTTATGAAAAAGTGAATAAGTTTTTTTTAACGAGTTTAACGAGTTAGTAAGTCAACACTCACATTTGGATATATTCGATCCCCGACTACATATGTTCAAAGAGTCTGTCATGCGTCTCTATTAAAATATGAAAGTTTTGTATCTAAGTAGTCACTTTGCTTTTGTTTTTTAACTTAATTCTCAAAAGTTCATAACGATGTGTTAACAATATTAGGATTATAATCTAGATGTAAAATCTATTTGTCCTTGTATCTAACATTTGTTTTGATTGTAATCTGTTTTGTTTTCCAAATAAATAAATAAATAAATAAGTGGAACATTTAATACTCATATAATCGAACATTTTAAGGTAAACGTATACTATTTCCTAATGGAACTTAATCACTGGGCGGAACGTTTATTCGCCATTAATTCGGTCAACCTATAAATAGGTAACAATCGTAGTTTGATAGTAAATTAAAAGCTTAACGCAGCCAATAAAATAGGGCATAAAATACGTCACAAATGCCGTAAATAACTTCAATAAAAGCAAGAAACGAAACATTAATTCGGGACTTAGCACACGCGGCATACGTAACAAGGGTTCATTGAAAAAACAGGCACAGCGTGAGAGTGACTTGTGTGTTGACGAGTCCGTATATGTATACTTAGTACCTACTATAAACATAATTTTATCTAATCAGTTACTTACTGGTAAAAGTAATAAATAATACAGTGCTACTAGTCTACTTAAATATGTATAAGTAATTGTATTATAAAACTAGCGACCCGCCCCGGCTTCGCACGGATGTAATGTAAATACTTAGAAATATTGGCATTTCTATTATTTATTGCAAACAAAAACCTTCCTCTTGAATCACTCTATCTATTAAAAAAACCGCATCAAAATCCGTTGCGTAGTTTTAATGATTAAAGCGTAAAAAGGGATATAGGGACAGAAAAAGCGACTTTCTTTTATACTATGTAGTGATGTGTAATGTTTAGAATTATTGCAACGCCCTCTCTACAGGGCGTCACACTTGTTTGTACTTAGCCTTAAGAATGTCAACTTTCATCCCATGTGACATGCAATAAAGAATTTGAATTAGAATTTCTTCTTACTGCAATATACTTAACAATTTATAAAAATCTTTTTAACCTCCATTGCATTGTCTGTCTCTGTGTATGTAGGTATATAGGTGTCGAGCGCACCGGACGTTGGCGCCGCGCTATCTTTGAGGTACTGGGTTCGATTCCTGGTCGGGTTAGTGTGGAAAACTTTCTTATGTGTATTATCTTGAGCCTGGGTGTTGTGGCACCATATTTGTTTCTGATTTCTAGAATACGTGTAAGTTACTTACAACAGAATCAGAATCATTGCTCTCATAAATTTAGGGTATGTTGTCCACTATATACTCATGTACTAAGATATAAATATCCAACTTTATTTTTAAAATAGGGAATATTATTTGTATTGACAGCTACAACTTGCCAGGAAAGATACAAAATTAAGATAATTATGCACCAGCTGTGTTTTGATATTTTTATATAGAACGAGGGAAATACTTACTATAAATACAGTTCCATCTCTTAAATCGTTTGACCAATTTAGATTCTGCATTTACCAACAATAATATTTTGTTTGATTCATAAATAAAATGGCCGAAACATATTTCGTGCCTATTCCTTATTCATACATTTTCTGATTTTACCTTTTGGCCAGAGAACTCTAAAAACGCGGCTCCAACGCGTTTGAATTACAAATCACATCCCGCTTACTCAAAAGGAATGTTGATTTCAATTTGAAATATTCTTTGGCCAGCTGGGGTCGGGGCTTATAATTATCAAGCAAGACTTAAAACCTTTCACAAAGGTCACGCCTTGGGAAAACCGAATTTCACGAGTATTTTAAAATGTAAAGCTTGTACCATAAAGTACATTTTATCGGGTCTTTTTTCAAGGTCTAAATATATCTACATTTTTAGAAATTTAAGTTGTTTAAGTCATACTTGTACTATTATTTCTGGCTTTTGATGATCAACGATGCATACTGAACAAGTAGAATTGTGAAAACTTTAAAATTAATACATCATAAACTATTTTTAAACGTAGTAATTTTTTGCAGCCTATTTTTCCACATGTATTGCAGACCATTTTTATCTACTTATATGTAATATACCCGTATGAAAAGAAAAAAAGATCATTATTTGCAGACGTCTCATTAAACTATGATGAATAATGCCTATCAGGGATTATTCTCAACGCCTGGATGATATTTGAAATTAACATGGGAACTAATAAAACAGTCACTTGCAATCTAAAACTCACCGAGATATAAAATATCTGCAAATCAGAGAAATAAAAGAAATTTGGATGTTAGAATCATTTATAGTAAAATAAATAAGAATTGCAGAAAAAGAGAGTTTTCTAGTGCCAGATTTGAACCCTAAATGTGATTTTGAATAATTGCACATTTAAGCCCAACACGGTTTCCTAACGAGTGCATTTCCGTTTTCCTGCATCTCGAATGTGCCCCTATTAACTGTCGTCTGCGCATTCATACCCGCAAATGCGGCCTTTAAAATTTTCTCAATAAATGAACAGCCATTGCCAGACGCTTCGGGTGATATTACAGTCAGTAGGGATGTGTTTCAATAGGAAAACCACTTTTAATGGTGGTCCAATTAGTAAAGTCAATTTTTTTTTAGATTCCTCGCATCTAGAGGTACTAGAAAGTTCCTGATGTATTGTGATTTTACTTAGTTTTGGAGTTGTAATTTTTTTGCGTATTTTTAATGATTTCTGGCAGCGAGGTTTAAAAAAGTCATATTTTTTTCGTAGGAGGTATTTTGTAGTTGTTGTTTTAGTAAAGACATTATTCCGCTTCCTGAAATTACTTAAATATTAGGCTTGAAAGTTCTAATTTTTAAGTAATTTCATAATTTTTCACAAACATTCAACTTCTATTAAAAAAGGAATTGCCATAGCTCCTGGCTAAGTTTAAAAACGCCGTATGCTTCTAAACTACCAAAATCATAAAAAAATACCTAAACTGCCGTTTTATGTTGTAATCGGCCTTTGAAGACGCTGCTTAAAAACACGATTAAAGCATTTAAAATATTATATCTAGGTACTTTTACTTCTTGTTATGGTAAATTAACCTAAAACCCTAATTTTAAAATAAATTTAATTAAAATTTTGTCACATTAAAAACGTAATAAACTAGGACAAAACTTCAGTTGATTTAGTTAGTTAAAGTACAGAGGTATATCAAACAACTGATAGCGACCGTATCATAGCAAGTTTCCATTTCTTTCCGAATCCAATTAGCAGCATTGGCACTCAAAATTATTTTACTGGGATTCAGCAAGCAAATATACCACGGAAACTCCTCATTTCTAAGAAAAACGGAGTTTCCTTGAAATATTCATTAGACTATTAAGGGTTATTTTTGTTTACGCAAAAGAAATATTCTGTTTTGTTTGCACACATCCCTACGAAGAGCATTTCGTTTCTAATTGAACAACACAGCTTTGCCAACCCCACTTACGGATATGAAATTTCAACCCTACGAGTATATTGATTTGTTAGAGAAACAATTTCATGCTAGTTCGTAGAATATTTATTAATATACAATAGGGTTCTTTAACTTTTGTAGTATTTTTATTCATGTTATGTACAAAACTGTTATTGTATTGAAAAGAGTTTACTGTGATAAAGATCTTAACTTCAAGCTTACTTACCGTTAAATTATCACACATTTTAGCTCCATATGAGCTAATTAACTAATCCCTACTAATATTATAATTGTGAAAGTAACTCTGTCTGTCTGTCTGTCTGTTACGCTTTCCTGCTTAAACCTCTCAATCGATTTTGATGAAATTTGGCATAGGTATACGTTGAATCTCAAGAACGGACATAGGCTACTTTTTATTAGAAAATAAGGGGGGGGGGAGGGGGGTAATACCACCTTTGGAAGTTTATATGGAAAAATGTTTATTTTTGAAGTTAAAGATATGAAATTTGGCACAAATATAGCTCGAAACTTGGATTGAAATATATACTACTTTTTGTTTCGAATATTAGGGGAGCTTTCTCCCCGTAGGTCGGGTAAAACCGACCATGAGAGGATGTAGTCCACGCGAACGAAGTCGCGGGTACAGCTATATGCTAATAAAACTAAAAGAAAGCAATGGCGATATCCAACATGCTTCAAAAGAATACCAAAATGTTTGGCAAGGGACAACACTAGTTATACATTTATCTATTTTTGTTAAAAGGATACAATTTTTCTTGGTCCAAATCTCTAGGAAGTATCTTCCTGCGTGTCTTAATATTGTTCAGTTTAAAATTATTACCATGGCTGCATGTATCAACGTATACCAATTGCACACACTTAAGACCACAAAATATTTATTGAAACTGAACAACCACCCAATGTCTGATTAATTACAAAATCTTAGAAATTATAATATCTACAAGTTGATATTTAAGGTTGCTTATAGGGTGTTAACAAATGATGACAAGAAAGTATTTTTCTCTACTTTATATAAAAGTCCTGCTGAAGTAAAATGCTTTGTATTTAATTTGGAGGTAAACCGAAAATGCCTCTTAAGAAATCAACCCCATATAGGGGGGTAAAGAAGAAATGGTAGGTTAAATTAAAAATTACTTGCAAACAACTACCTTCACAAGTACGAAATAGAGGGCGAGCGCTTGTAATGAAGAAACCTCAAATCAAAACATCCTTTATGATATTGCTTCAACCTTCCTCCGAATTCGATAATTAAACTCGCGAGTTATCAAGTAACAAACCATATTAGTCCAATAACTGTTTTCGCGTCGCCAAAGTCGGAGCCTCAACCAAATGCCCGAATATTGTAATTGCTTATAATAATTCTCAAGCCCGCTCGTTCGGTAGTTCTGACAGTTTGCTAGTTGAGTTATGAATGGCATATGTTCGCGTCTTTGTTCCACGAACAGCCATCAGCGAGATTGGAGAGGGTACCCTTATCTGTTGAAGTTTTGACCTAAATAAACAATGTGTATGCCAAAATATTAAATCTGTTAAAAGACTCTTTACTATTGTGGTTATGCATTTTAAATTATGCACGCAATTTTAAAGCTCATTGCGCATTACGACCTATTACGATTCCTTTATCAACTTTCGTCAATCGTGAGGATTTTTACAAGTGAGACATTACACTGAATATTCATATTGTAGCCATTGTTCCAATAAAATGAAATGATAAGGTTGGATAATTATCTTCCTGCCCTGAAGCTTTTTAAATTTTTAAACCATAAATGGCTTATTCATAAATATGAGTACGTACAAGTTTAAGTGGTCTGCCCCGGCTTAACTAATGTAGGATTATTTAACCATACCTACTATTGTGTAGTTCAGATTTTTCAAGTATTTTCGGAACCCATTTTTTGCAAAACAACATTTTTTTTTTAATAATTTCCCTGCTAAAAGCTTTGCATCTTTCATTCATAACGTGAAATCCATTGTATCTATATTGCTAACTGATAAAAAAGAACTGTCAATGTATGATCCATAAAATTAGTAAATATATATAAAAGTCGAATAATATTCAGACCCACCATGGCTAAGATAGATCCATTATAACTCATTTCAGTTACAAGTCTTTTAAAGAAGAAGCTTTCCTAAAAAAATTTCCGTGAACCCACCATTTAAGATCATAACTGAAAAGTTGGGAAGTAATCAAAAAGTGGACGATACTCCGCTCATTACAGAGTCCGGATGTGAGGAGGCTCTATTAGGAGGCTCGTAAAGCCTTTATTGCCCCGATAGAGGACACAAACTTTCTGATTTATACACTCGCGTAATGCCTTGCACTGGCTAAGACAACGGTGCGGTAGCGAAAGCGATTAGCGTTTTGCTGAAGCGATCACTAGATCATCAACAGACTCAAATTGATGAATGAATTATTATGTTTTGTGGAGGGAAATATATCGCCGCACCGTACTATTTGTGGGACTTACAGCCCTAACAAAGTCAGGAATACCCACTAAACAGATATCCACTGAGGGTGGATCCCCTCATCGCCCTAATTGTGATGCCGTGGGAAAAGAAGATGTACCATAGCACTACCGATGGAATGGCCGCTAACTAAGCAGCCCCACCATCTCCGGAATGAGTTAGGGGACGAGGGAGGATGCCCGATCTACTGGAGCATCCCAACTTTGCAGTGGGGACCATGAACGCAGAAGTTACCAGCATTTTAAACGTCTTCTAACATAAATTGTGTCAATAAATCATGTTATTAAAATGTTATAATATGAACCATTTGTGATTAATAACATAGTTTTCAACACATCACTTTTTAAACTTAAAATAGATTTTCCAGAATCCATATTAAGGTTATTTTATGGTTATTTAAATTTTTGGTAGTATTTTTTGTGATAATACATTTAATGAATTGTAAAGTGTACTACATTGATATAACCTTGTATATGTCGCAGTCATCTGGTTTAACCAGCTATTTGATTGGATCACTAGCGCGTTCATTGAATGACGACGTTTAATTGAATGACTAAAGGACAACTCGTCAAATTGTTTAATATAACGTTCAACTTCTTGACTGAACGTCATTTAGCATCGTCGTTGAATGGGATATAGCTGACTTTGTAATGTTTGATTAGGGTGATCATAAGTTCGCTACTTAAAAAGATAACTAAATTTAGATAAAAAAAAATGAAGACATGACATAACACACCTTAATAAGATTTTTTAATATGTTTTAACAATTCTAAGTCTTAAGACAATTAGACTAAAAAAATATTTTTTTACGAATAAGTCACTTTATATCTCAACTAGCGGTCCCGGCGAACTTCGTTTCGCCTTAGAGAATTTTTCCCGCTTTTCTGTTGATTTTTTTCAAATTTTACCAAGGATTCCTAATTTTGTAGCCTATGTCAAATTCGAAGAATTTAGCATTCTATTGGTGAAAGATTTTTTTAAATCGGCCCAGTACTTTTTGAGCCTATCCCTTACAAACATACAAAAATACAAATCTTTCCTCTTTATAATATTAGTATAGATATATATTTTTATTTTTATACATGACCACTTCTAGCTATATCTAATATAGCGACCCGCCCCGGCTTCGCACGGGTGCAATAGGTACTAAAATATGTACGTATTATACATATAAATATTGCAATTTGTTTTATTACATTGACTCCTCCCTTACCCCAGTGACGCTTGGAGCCTACATCGCATGCTGGCTAGCTGAGCGCGGTGAGCGGCAACCAAGCGACTTTTTTCTAATACTTGCATTATTAAACTCATGATATCTTTCGAATTAAATGTCCGAATTGAATAATTCAAAAAGTTATATAAAGGTATTGAAGCTATCTTGAATATAAAGTAATTTATTTTGATAAGGATTAATACCAAGGTACAAAGAAAGAGCCTTTAAAAGAGGCGGCATATTAATAAATTTTTTAGATTAAAAAACCGCTTATTGTGACATAACTATAATATTTAGTCATATGCTATCCCGACACTTTTTGTAGATAATGATGAGTTCTGCAAAGTCGTAGTGCATGACTTTGTTCTATCATCAATAGTTTTCGCAGCGCACGCGATGTAAGGAATTTTTCAGGTCACCTTTAATTACATTATTGAAGTTTTAGTAAGGATCCCTAATTTTTTTGAAAATATAATATAGCCTATGTCACCCGTAGATAGTGTAGCTTCCCACCTGTGAAAGAATTTTTCAAATCTGCCAAGTAGTTTCGGAGCCTATTCAATTCATACAAACAAACAAACAAACAAAAAATCAAACCTTTCCTCTTTATAATATTAGTATAGATTTCACTCTAAAAATTATCAACACAGTGCTATTCGATTATATCTGTACCAGCTGTTTGACGCCATCTTTGTTTTGATGAGCACTAACGCCGCAGTGGAAATAAAATGAACTAAATTACAATCACCTGACTGATTACGTCCGCTATGTTCAAAGGGCTATGTTACAATCCGCTAACTTGTTGGACGTTCAGTGAATCTTATTCATTCAACGTTCGGCCTAGTCATTCAATTAAACGTCGTCATTTAATAAACACGCTAGTGATTCAATCAAATAGCTGTTTCAACCAGATGACTGCGGCATATATATCTACAAACTGAGTTAAAATCATACGTACACATCACACAATGATAATCAAGACACTTATATACTTTTTAAAATATTAATAAATAACTAGGTATTTGCGAAACGAATTTGGTACAAAGATAGATAAGACACAAGTATGCAAGAAGAAATACATTAGGCTCTAATTAACATATACTTAACTTATTACCTGGAAAAAATACCTAGTACTACATTTATTCCATCTCATAGTCTTTGACCGCCAGCGCTCACCACTCTGGTTCTAAACTTAAACGAAGACGCGAGAGTAATAGGCCTTTAATAGCACCCTATAACAGCGATCGGATTGCTCGCTTGCTCAAATTTAGCCAGTTGTATGGAACTTGAAACGTTTATTTGCTTCGGGCCAATTCGTCGAGTTCGTAACGCAGAGGCGATGGATTGGTCTCGGGGGAAGTTCGCCTATAAATAGATTTGATTTAGCAAATTGATTGCGTATGTTGAATGGGACGAATAGCTGCACGATCGCGGGGGTGCGGAGTTTCGTGAGCACACAAGTATATTAATATACTCAAATTAATGTTGCTTACAAAACATTATATATTGTGTCATGATGTTACATAGATATTTTCAAGTAGATTGACGATTGTTTGTGGGAAATTTAATCAACAGTGGTATTTCAATTGCATTTTTTTTAGTAGCGTAGTATATTGGCTCCTCCCAGTCTGATGGTAAGCAAGAGAGGAACTCACATCGTGATGACAATTGATTTGATACCGAAATATCCATTACATTGCCACACTGGCCCGCAAGATGTTTCTTCACGTTCCTTTTGAAAGAATCCATGTCAAAGGAAGGAGTTTGTATCTTAAATACAAATAAAAACATCTATATACAGACGAAACACAAAAGTTTACGATGATTTTAAATTTCTAGTATTTACTTGGTTATCAATCAATCAGTTTAAACAAACAAATTCTTAAGCTTTATAATATTACTATAGGTTGAGTCACGTTTGACCTTAATCTCGCTTGATAGAAGGCGTAGATAAGGTCTAAGAGGGCTCGATTTCTTACAAGATGTCTGTTCACTTTGGCTTTGAAGACTTCCTGATCAAAAAAATCCTGGAAAAACTATCCTCGGCAGACTCCTACTTGTTAGCCGTACCTACGCGTAAATGATGAACACGGCTATTACAAGAATTTACCATAATTTTGAACCATTTTCTATATCCGATGCCCTCCAAAATACTCCTCATCTCTATAAAGCTAGCTAATCATGAAAGGAAGCGTCCTTAACTGCCTTTTAACCGACTGTAATAAATCTAAAAGGAGGTTATTTCTTCTGAACTTGCTGATCCGTTATAAATGTTGTAATTGCCTCGTAAACTACTTCAACTACTAAGCACTCTCGCTTGTCGATTACTATCACTAAGCTGTATTAAACTTGTAGTAGCAGAAAACTATAATATGAATGAGTTTGTTTGTTGAAGGAGTTTGTTCGTAATTGGGTGATTAGCTTTTGAAGCTTCCAGTAATGTGTTAACCGGAATAAAACAGAATCCAGGTTTTATGCGGTGATTCTAAACTAGCTAATATTGTGAAATTTATCACAAGTTGATAACAAAATGATATGTCATAGATTTATAATAATAAGGTGGTGAAGTCATGTCTTAATTTATTATTTGAAGTCTTGACTAGTATTATAAGGAGGAAAGATTTGATTGGTCGTTTGCATGTAATAGGGTCCAAAATTACGGAACCGATTTGTAAAAATCATTATATTAATAATACTAATAAAATATTTTATTATTTACAAAAAATTCACATTAGAACAATCTAACATTCACTGTTTGAAAGCTTCTCCGGTCGACGCAGGCTATTTATAGGGTTCTATACAAAAACAAACGTAACAAATAACGGAACCCAATGAACAAAAAACTGTCGTAGCGTGTAAAATTGGGGTGGACACTGGTAGTTTTATAAAATAGCTCGAATTGAAGTCATTATAAAAAGTGTGATTATATAATTATTAGAGACGACCTCCGTAGCCCAGAGGCGAGCGGGCCTGACTTTGGCGAGCGCCATCTCTGAGGTTCCGGGTTCGATCCCCGGTCGGGTCAATATGGGAAATGAACTATTCCATATTGTCTTGGGTCTGGGTGTTGTGGTACCGTCGTTGTTTCTGATTTCCGTAACACAATTGCTTAAGCTACTTACCACAGAATCAGAGCAATGTATGTGATGTTGTCCAATATTTATTTATTTATCATTATTATAAATCTATAAAATGCCCGACTGACCAATAAAAATTAGTCCTTGCTTCGTAGATTACCTATTTAAAATAAATTTAATATATGTCTAAAAATGAAGAACTTCAATGCTTTACGCGAATTATTCCTATGTAAGCATTGTAAAGACAAACTCAATTTTAAATTGTAACTTATATTCGTAAAACATTCGTAACACAAACACAGCGTCATCTGAATGAAATCCGACCAAATCTCTTACTCAAAACTAGGTCCCGAACTAGGAAAAACAAATTTCACCTGAGACCCGTTTACGCAGCACATATTTCTCAAACAGTCTCAACTGTGAAGTCACGTTTTGATCGACGACACTTTGCTCTTTAACTGCGCGCATAAATCAGGATCCGGCTGATATTGGGCAAGTTCACGCGATCTGTGCCGACCTCTTAATTACTTCTGCCCTCCTGGTCTGGGGTTCTTGCATGTTTTTGGGTAAGTATGTAAATTTTTCTTTGGGAACATTTTAAAAGTAAGCAAAATGGTTTTGGTTCATTATTTCGGCTCGACTATGACAAAGTTAACAAGAAGGTTAAACAAGATTTAACAAGATTTTGAAAATCTTTGTATGTTTGTATGTATAGTTAGCGGCACACGTTCTACCCAAGTTTTTTCCACATTTTCCACGGATTATTTCCTATTGGATGCAGTGTAATATTATATAGCCTAAAGGATTAAATGGAATTTTTAACACAAAAGTATTTTTTCAATGCGATTCGATAGTTGATTTTATTATTTTTTACAGTACTTTACGCCGTACTATATTATATACGATTCAATAGTTTTTCAGATAACCGCGTTCAAACACAAACAATCTGTTTGTTCCTCTTCAGCTATGTATGTTATAATAGTATAGATTGTATGTTCTATCACACTGAATCTAGTTTGACGTGTCCGTCTATCTGTCTGTTAGTCAATGTGCGTGTAAGTCTATGGCATCGTAGCTCCAGATGAACCAGTTTAAATTTTGTTTTACTTGTTTGATGGTAGTCAGGAATGTTCTTGATTATGGCCAGCACAAAACGTCGGATTATATACTCTTACTCAACTTCCGCAGTATAAGTATAATAAAAGTTTGAATAACTCTGCTAAAATACAACTGGGAGTTTATGAAAAAAAATGTTATTTCATTATTTTGTTGTCGATAGTTTTAAAATATTTTTCATAAATAGGAATGTTTTTGGAGAAAAAGTATATAAGCATATTATAAAATGTGGGCACTTATAGTCTTTTTGGCTATACCATTTGTGTCTTTGGGTTTTGGTATCATAAAAAAAATATTTTCTTGCTTCGACTTTTTACGTAGGCATTGCTACATGATAGCAACGGAATTGACACCGAACAACATAATAACTATTTGATTTAAAAGCTCAGTAAGATAACAATTTTGTTACTTAAAACTGGTTGCATAAAATAACGCAAAGTTTTTCATTCGCTCAATCGAAAGAGAGACAAGACAATGTAACAATCCAACGACGACAAGCCGTGCCTTGCGAACCCCTGCCCATAAAAATGATGCTAATTTCAGTCGCTCTTTAGTAAGAACGCTTCTTTAACAACTGCGTTTATCTTTAAATGGCGATCTTGAGCCACTACTTAAGTTAACCCTTAAAACATTTAACTTGGCTCTTATATTTATGTAATTCTGTACTTCGGTTACCAGAACTTTATACAACGTGTAACGGAAAGGGTATAACAATATCAAAAATACCAAAGCAGTTAACGGTTACAAACTGTATGGGACCATTTGTAGCTGTGTACACGCATTTATTGATTCAATATTTTTTTTTGAAATATCAGTCAAATACAAGTCAAAATTTTGACTAAGTCACGCTTGCACAACACTATCACAGTATTGTTGGATTTGGACCTATTATGCTATTAATTTAAATATCACAATGGTGGTTCATCTTTTAGTGTTTACTGAATCACATCTGAAATTTGTTGGTTTAGCGTTTCTCATTTTGACAATTCAGTTAAGTCATTGAGTTGTCGTCGCCGTGACAACATCTTGTGTTTTTGCCTTTCTGGATTACCTACTTACTACGGATAGCCTAGTGATATTTCGTGATGTCTTTGAGCAATCAAGAATATTCGAGATGATTCTCTGTGTCGGAGCAACCGACGGCAGCGTGATGGCCGACCGAGAGCTAGAGAAAGAGATTTACGAAACCATCAAAACGCTCGTTTCCATCTGTGGATTGGGCGAGGAGGTCGTATCACATGGCCAGCTCGGTCACCAGACCTCACTCCGTTGGACTTCTTCTTGTGGGACTAATTTAAAAGGAAGGTGTACGCTGTAGCATGCTCGTCAAGGGAAGAGATGATAGAAAGCATCAAGGCCGCGTTCTGTACAGTGACACCACAAATTTTGCATAATGTTCGCGCATCTTCTAAGAAAGTACTAGGCGCGCATGTCGAGGAAGGAGGTGGAGAAATTCAGGATCGCAGTGATTGTCGTGAAGTGATAACGTGATTTGGGGTCGCTGACCTCAATAGTGTTGTGATGCGTTTGTTTACGTTTTAGTCAGTCATTATAGTTAATCATTTTTTATTTCATAAAAACAATAAAGTGTTTATTTTAACTCAGGATTTCGTATATAGAATCTATACAAGGTATAGTATCCACCTACTTTACATTGTTACCCCCTTTCCGTTACAGGTTGTATACTTAACTAATGCTCGGTTCCAATATTTTACAATTCATAATATGTTAAAAATGGCTATCCGTTTTTCTATGAGTCGTTAATTTCAAATTTACTTTCTATTTTTTTTTCTATAGTGCACTTCAAGATTGACCTCATCCCACCTGATTTTAAGTGGTAATGAGGTCCTAGCTTAAGGGTGACAAGCACAGCATAATAAATCTGTGACTGGACTTGTCGCCCTTACCTTGAAGGCTTGACCCCTGCTACTAATGTAGCACCCCCCAGAAGCTCTGGAAACCTTACTCACACGCAGGAACACAACAACACAGAAGTGATTATTATTTGGCTGCGGTCATCTCATATCAGCTGTCATCAGTCGTTTTTAGCTTACGCTTCGTATAATTTACTAGCCACCAGCCCCGGCTTCGCTTGGATGTAATGTAAATACTTAGAAATATTGGCTATTCTATTCTTTATTGCAAATAAAAACCTTCATCTTGAATCACTCTATCTATTAAAAAATCCGCATCAAAATCCGTTGCGTAGCTTCAAAGATTTAAGCTTACAAAGGGATATAGGGACAGAAAAAGCGACTTTGTTTTATACTATGTAGTGATTACTAAGCGTAACCAGAACGGATAATTTTTCAAATATTGGAACAGAGAATAAATCATTTTCGTAAGTTACAATAAACGAAGCTGCATTAGTAAGTTGACTTGGTGTTTAAAACCAATCAAAAAGACTGCACCTCACCATCCTCTATAAGCTGTTCTAAACTCTCCACAAAACAAATTGCGCTCCACCTCGAACGGCCATCGAGCATCGAAACTCGAATGAAAAAAGTTACAACTTAAACGTCTACAAAGTCGAGATTGTTGCAAAGTTGATTTATATGCGGGCTACGGTGTACCGACTTAGTAGTGGCGTGATCGCCGATGCGGTACAAAGTTGTAAGGCAAGCGACGCCCGATGCCTCAGAATTAGCATTATCTTTATGGCCTGTGCTTTGTGGGACTCGGGCTAAATTGATTACATTGTATGCTTGCGTTTTTAATTGTTTCTGTTACGTGAACGAATATTACATAGTCTTTTTAAGGTTCCGTAGTCAACTAGGAATCCTTATAGTTTCGCCATGTCTGTCTGTCTGTCTCTCCGTCCGAGGATAATCTCAGAAACCGTTTGCACTAGATAGCTGAAATTTGGTACAAATATGAACTTAAACTTTTTAATTTTCATCCTGACTAGTCAGTATTTGGATGGGGCCTTTGAAATACACATAACCAAAAATTATTTAGGTATTCAGCAGTGAAATTCCACCGAATAGGATATTGAATACACGATATCAATTAGATTTCTGCGAAAAATAGCAACAGATATTCAGCTGGTATTGTGTTAAACGTGTTTTGAATATTAAAACTAAAACATGTGGCTTGTCAGGCTCAAGTCAATACACATTTCTAAATATTCATGTATTTAAAATATAATTGCGGGATCATAATTAAACGAGGTTAACCGGCTACTGAGTACTAATATTATAAATGGGAAAGTAACCTTGTCTGTCTGTTTGAATGTCCAGCTTTCACGCCGAAACCATTGAACCTATTTTGATGAAATTTGATCTTGTTAAATTTCTATGACAAACGTTGTGCCAAGCCGTAACATTTTGCTCTAATTTGTGGGGTTGACTGGTAAAGAATATCACTAGACGAATTTAAGCGATTTCTGTATTTTTAAATAATAAGATTATTAAGTAGTATGACGTAAGAATCCAATAAATAATTCCAAATAAAAGTATTCTATAAAAATTAAACTAAATATCACCACATTCCTTTTCAATGTCAATTGATGGATTAAGCCAATGCAGATAAATTATACCTTAATTATATTAAAGACAAGAGCAAATTAATTGGCTTTTATTTTTCCAGCTAACTTCATCCTCCTCTTAAAATGAGAAATAGAAAACAATCGCTGTTTAGTATCAACGACAAATCACATTATCAGGTTAATAAAGTAATCCTTTGCCCATTTTAAAGATAAGAAGTGCAGCAAACAAAAAACCATTAATTCCACACACAACTTTATAAAAGTGCACCTTATTTAAAGTAATACTTTGTTTAATATCCGTTAAAGGAAATGGTAAACGAAAGTCTAAATAGAATTCAATTTTCTAGGAAATACCTGATGCAAGGAAATTAGTTCGGTCAGTTGCAGCCGTTTCTAGTTATTTGAATGTCTAGGTGAGCTAGCGCACTTATTGGGTTTGACTCAAGGGGAATCTGAAGCAATTCACCGAGTTCTTATTTATTTTTTCGATGTTAAAGAACGAGTTCTTGTATAGAAAATACAATGCATTTTAATTCTTAGATAAGATGCAATTTTAATTACCTGGCTGAGTGTACGAAATGTAATTTCAAATTGATAAGATTTCTATTTACATTTTGGCCACAAGCAAAAGATGCGACAAATCTCCAGAAATATGAGAAGTTAAAACGGCATGAAAATAATACCAAATTGAATTAAGTATTTAGTAAGTGTGATTTAAAATAAATCTAATGTAGGTATGTAGTTATGTTTAATTTTTATATGTTTTGAATGAAGATACTGACTTGTTGTATGTTCTTACTTCTCTTCTTACTAAAGGCCATTAAAAATATTTAAAATGCCTGAACTAACTAATCTTCATGATACTTAAACCTACATATTTTTTATCATACTTAATCAAAGTATAAAGTAGTTTAGGATCTAATAATGTAGTAAAATAAAGTATAGGATCTATAATTGATTTTCGGGATATGATACCTTAAAAACAAATAGAATTTTGAAAAGGTTAGAAGTTTGAAAAACGCTGCGAAAACTGTTTCAGTCTCGTTACAGCGCTATAAAGTTCTCAAATAGGCCGCTACGCTTTACGGCCCTATTGGAATTCGGCGATTTATGGCGTGAGATTATTTTTAATAAGATCGCCCTCACAATGAGTCGTAAGTCATCGTGAATGATGAGATTGGTCGATAAAATTGGCTTACGTTATATTCTTACCATACGCCTATCGCCTATTTCATATTTCTGGATTGCTTTTTACCTGAAAAAAGAGAAAAAAATGTTTTTATTGATAATAGTTTTCTTCACGTTAAGTGATACTTAAACAGAGTATTTTTATTTCTCAAGGCAATATAAAAGAAAAATGTTAGTCATTTGAGTCTCAAATTTGAACAGTAAATAATCATTTTTAGCAAAAAAAAAACCATCATCATATCGTGGTCTCCGTATTATGGTTCAATCGTCAAAAATTCTCTTTTCTAACAAAACCATTAAAATTGGTTCATAAATGATGAACGCAAAAATATATATATCTTCTATTTTATCTACACTCAAGAAGTTCTTTCAAAAAAACTTGGATCAACTTGGACTAAATTTACCCAACCATTTTAAAAGTGCATTAATATGATAACTTAAGATAAAAAATTTAAACTTTTTAATGTAGTTGGTTAGTGTTTAGGCCAACCTTAGCAATTTTTCATATTAAAAAACAAAGCTTCGTGGTCAAAAAAAGAACAACCTTTGTTTGTCAAGTCTAGACATAGGCATTTCGCGTCCACTTCTTTCAGTTAACACGATCAATACAGATGCAAGTACAAGCTTATGACTGTATTTTTTGTGAGTAAAATATCAGGCCTGCGTCATAATATTTGAACAGTTTAAATTCTACAACGAATGGGGCCACCGTCCGTACCCAACAGAGAAACTAGCGCGAGCCACAAACTGATGTCTCAGTTGATAGGATACGTCCGCAAGTTCGCTTTGAAGTCAGTGTCGCGTCTAGATCGGGCTTGATGGAACTCGACAAGTCGAGTTTGATACGTTGATATGACTCCAAATGACAGATATAGTTTACGATTTGTGCTAAAACCGTACGCGTGTACCGTGTGTGTGATGTGTTTAACATTAGCATAATGATTCGATTTATATTTGACTAGCTGTACCCGCGACTTTGTTCGCGTGGACTACAGGGTTTTCCAGTTTTTTCCTGTTAACTCCCGTTCCTGTAGGAATTTCAATTCACTAAGGTACCTGCTTGCCGAATTTTAAGCTTCTAACTTCAGCAGCTTAGATTTTTCATACAAAAGAATTTTGTCGCTAATTCCCGTTCCCGTGGGAATTTCGAGAATTCCTTTCTCAGTGCACCTCTACGATACCTAAGCTACGTTCTTTCCAAATTTCATGTGCCTACGTTTAGCCGTTTAGGCTGTGCATTGATATGTCAGTCAGTTTCTCCTTTTATATATTTGATGTATTTTTGGAATCCTTCAAAATGAGTATGAAGAAACATCTTGCGGTCCAGCATGGCGATGCTAACGGGTAGGATATTACGAAATCGAACCCGTTTACATCGCGATGTGGGTTCCTCTCCTGCTTACCATCAGGCTGGGAGGAGCCAATATACTGTACCTACTATAGAAACCAAAAATACTAACTTCTGTCCGGCGTTTGTTGATACGTATTGAACGAGGCATGAGAATAAAATACAGTAACAAGCGAACAGACAATAACGTTATTTAAGTAAAAGTATTATGAAGATAAAGATTGCAAATTCGATTCATAATTGTTACCATTATTTTGTACAGTCATGACATTTTTCTATTACAATTGTTTGAATATTTTCATTTTATTCTCGTAACTAACTATTCCTGTCTGTTTTTTAGTATTTGTTGATGAAGCTGGAACAAAAATAAATCATCTGAGAATATCTCAACTAACTATCACAAATATAGTCTGATTATATAAATAGATAGTCGGATGGATAGCGGATTCTTAGTCATAGGGTACCGTTTACTCTTTTTGTGGGGAATCCTAAAAACATTCTTTCAACTTTTAAGCAAAAACTGTTGATTTAGGCTCACTTGCAAACAGTGTAAATCATAATTATAAGAATTAAAAGATAAGAAAGTTCTGGACGGCAATCAAGTTGTTTTTTATTTGTTCATTACGCTAGGGGGACGTTATCGAGTTACATCTAATGGGATTGTGTTGTAAACCGAATTAAAATTTCTTTCGTTAACTAAATTAGGAGTTAGGATTTTAGGCGTCCATTGATTGTGGCGTGGATTTGTTTCGCTTCCGTCTTTGGATAAAAGAATAATAGTTTGTTGAACTTTTGATTGGTTTTACGACATGATACGGTAATTTATCGGTTTGATTTTCTCGTGGATTTGATGTGGGCAGATTTGTAGTTTGTCTAATTATTACACTTTATTATATTTATAACTAGGTGCTCCGGGGAATTTTGTTCCGCCTTAGAGGCAATAAATCAGCCAAATATGTTCACAAACACGACTTTCTATTATATATATTGACCTTTAAAAAAATCAAAAAGAAATTAATAATAAAATATCCTATGTCCTTCTCCTAGTTTCTGTTCTTACAAGACGAAGTTATCCCTGATTACATATTAAGACCCCTCTCATTTTTAAGTCCATTCATATACTCAATACATAACAAGAGCAGAATCATAATTGTTTTATTTTTATATCATCTCAGTAGATTAAAACTCAAAAGCCGTTATGCATGTTTTTACGGTTGTAAACGTTTCTTCAACAACGAAATTTGTAAATTGATTGAATAACCGTTTTATGATAATACTGAAGATGAGTCTCTCCGACTTAGCTGGTGACACCGAAGACACTTCAAAGCCGATATTAAAACGTGACGCCCGCGTTTAGTGTTGGGAAATGGTGGAGTCTTTTAAGAGGGCGAATACTGTTAAAAGAATTCATTTGATAATTTAAACCTTGGAATTCAGGACTCGTTAAGCACCTAATGCTCATCTTAATGTTGAGCCTAGCCTGAATATTGTCTACACAAATATGATAAAGAGGAAAGATTTGATTGTTTGCATTGAATGGACACAAAAACAGTTTAAAGATTTGAACAATGATATCTCTGTTGGAAAGCAACTTTGTAACCAAGTGACATAGACTGTATTTAATTTGCCAAAACTGTAACCTAAGGTGTAAAATCTAACGCGCAAAACCGGACTGGAACAACATTTTTAAACAAATAGTAAACACGAAAGTTTGTAAAAATTTCTCCATGCACGAAATTTGATAGAAAAGTAAAAAAAACTAGCTTTAAATTAAGGGTTATTTAAACAGAGATATAATTTTACTTAGTCAAGAAACGAAAATCGAATTGAAGTTAATTAATTAAATAGACATTAAAATTCTAATATTATAGACATGAAATGTTGAATGGATGAGTGCATGTATAGATCTACAATATGTAGATGATGTTCCAAACTATATCCAGATATAATTGTATTGATGGATAGAGAAAGAAACTAAAATAACATAACGGATATTTTATTCCGAAAGAACGCGAGCAAAGTCATCACAAAAAGACTCGAAGCCAAGATGAGTTTTCAAATGGTATTAAGTTCAAACAAAATAACTCCGACCCATCCCTTCACTATGTTCATCGCTCAAGCGTCAATTACGCTAAACAACTCTCAATTAGTCCATTTTCGTCAAAAATGTCGCATAATCATTATTAGCATTCGGTACGCGTGTAACGGAATATGAATAATGAATTACGGCGTCTTCTAAGCCCAGTTCATGGGGAATTTGAACTTTATGACGATGGCAGTAAAGTTTACGAGGGTCGCCTTTGGGCATGCAGATGACGTTGGTACATTTGGTCGGATGGGTTCGGGCTCGGCTGTGGCTGGAGACGTAGTTACGCCATGGTTTGATGTGCGATGGTGTGGAAACGTCTTGGGAGTGACTTACGAAGGACGGGCCATGTTCTAGGGAGGGGTCGTAACATTTAGGGCGTTTGGATCTGTTTCTGGAGTTGCTGGTACAGTCATGGGAGTCGATAAGAGCTTTAAACTTTAGAACGATTACATTGAATAGTATTTACGTCATTTTATTAAATATCCTTGTGTACTTAATAATGATTTCAGGTTTTCTTTGGCTTACGAAAAAAAAGGCTAAAATGATTTATTTTTACTAATAAATAATACCGTTAGAGCTGGACACTAGTCAGGTTTATTAATAATACAAATCAAAAAAATATTTTATGATTATTTTAGAAACGAAACCAATCTACTTTTGGTTTCCCCCTCCATTGAAGAAGAGTTGCCATGAAAAACACTTTAAAAAAACAATTAAAACAAAGGTGCAGATAGGAAATTATTTTGTATTAAGCCTTATTCATATTGAGTAATGTAGGTATATACATTTTTTTTTATTTATTTATTCAAAAACAATACAGTACTTCATGACACTTTCTGCCAAACTGCATGACAGTTTGTCGGCAGCAGCTCTCGTGGATGCTATACAGTTTATAAGCACTTATCCGCTAGATACTTAGTATGCAATTTAATGTTTATATTAATTTTCTTATATAACCTTAATAAACTGTGTTTACATTTTTTATGAATGTCTATCTATCATGCAATAAGTTTATATATATATATATATTTGTACAATTTATTTATGTATTAACTATCTTGTAACAAGATTTGATACGTATTTGAACTAGTTTATTTTGGTTCATTTAATGTTTAGCGTGTTGGGTTGTCTTGTGCTCGATTTTAAAGTTTGATCAGGTGTAAATTTTGTGAATGCCTAGTGAATAGTTTACCTTAGTTTTAAAAAAAGCTGCGCTGCGCCATTTATTTCAATATTAAGTGTATGTATTAATATTTAAGTCTCATTTTAAGTGAACTGTATTTTTATAAGTTCGTATGAGAATAAATTCTTTAAACATAAATTCTTTAAACATAAATTAAACAAATTACGTTTATACATTGTTATGTATAACCAGCTGTTGCTGGTTAGGCTCGTACGGATACGGAATTAAATAATATAAGATAACGTTGAAAGAGATCTCTATTAGTGTACCCACTATTATGGGCTTAGTATTATGATAGTGACGTTAAGGACACATTGACAGGTAATGCTTTCTAAGTATTACCTTTAGGTGATTTTTACTTATTACATTACTGATCATACAGATTGAGGGAGCTCATTAGTGTAGGTAGGGGTTAGCCATCGCCCTTCACGCTTACCGAATTAATAATAAACCTTTGGGACTAACAACGAATATAAAATGAAAGATGGCTCTTAGTTTCATTGAATAGGCTCTAAAGTGAACCATTAAGATTTTTTAAAATCTGCATTAATCTCATGTATTCACGACATACAGCTTAATAAAGGCATTCTGACTAAACTCCAAATAAAACCATGTAAAAAGTATCTACTCGTGCGAATAAAGAACATTCATGAATTTTGCACCGTCAAACAGTTTGTATGGTTTTTAAATACTTTAATGTTTATTTCTTCAAAAGCTCTTTACTAGCGTGAGTCTCTTTACTGTTACCAAGCGGCGGAAAATCACGAAAGCTTGCGAAATGCCAATCAGTCCAAATACTAAGATAAAAGAAAACGGAACGTGAAAACTAAGAGATCTCAAGATGTAGATCCCGGGCTCCGATAAGCCGGGGCGCAGCTGAGCGTGCGTTAATATTTCACCGGAGGTCGCGGACTCCGGCCGCTCCATAAATTAATTCCGATTTCAGATTATGAAGCTCAAAATTTATCCGGAACTCGGAAAGTTATTGCTGTAAGATTTGGACGTCGAAATTTCACAAGCCTTACGATCGGTTCCCGCCGGATAATCCTGGTCATTAATTTGGGAGGACTAAGCGCCGCGGTCCTCTCTCAATTCGATTATGTATTTCGGGGCTCAGTAGCCCGTTTTTCATACTGGGTCTAGCCTTTTCAATCTGATCTTCCCGTTGTAATTTTGGCTGGTAATTAATTAGCTGTCATTTCAGGGCGGCTGAGGGGTTCATTTGAAGAGTAATTTGATATAACAAATTGTTGGACGTATTGTATGCTTACCCATGGTTGGGGAAATTTTGAGCTGAAATTTCGGAAATAAATTTATTGATTTTTCACATTTCATTTATAATAATAACCCAATTTTTTTGTTATTGAAGAACATTCATATTTATACCCTATTAATGTTTATTTCAAATAAAAATACCAAAATACTAAACTAGTTGAAAACGTTCCTAAATATAGGACACTCAGGTTAACTCGTTACATGATATCTGCTACTACTTTTTGAGAATTCCATAAAAACAAGTGATCCAGTAAATGCTCATTTTAGACACTATGGGGTCTAATGTAAGTTGGACACGTTACAACTTCTTTATACACTTTGTTTATATTTGAAAAAGAGCTCAAATTTAAAGAGAGATTATGCTGATTTTCATCGATGTTCCAAACTTTACTGATCAATACAACTCAAAAACAGACAAAACTCCATTATGTAATAAATGATATCAATAAAAATACGCTGAATCAATCGACTAATGCCTGTTTCCGATATTTTACTTTAATGTGTCAAAAACGACAATCCATTTTTCTCCAACCGACTACGAGTCGTTAATACCGTTGCGTATTTACTTTTCATACCAGCTGTCATCAGTCGTCCGTAGGTCGTTTATATATTTTAATACAATCCGAAACGTATTTAATGACAATATTTTCCAAAACCGTAATATAAGGCAAAGTGAAATAACATGGACAACTAATCATTTGTCACAAAGTGGTACTAAATTGACTGTACAATACATGGGTAGCTATGTTGAGCTATGTTCTACCTAGTCCTATTATAAGTAAATTGTATTACTCATGGCTTCCTAGCTTACATGTTCCCGAATGTTTCTGACGGATACGTAATAACATCGCCTACAGTAATTTCGTGCTTACAAGTCAGGTAAACGCTTTTTACTTGTTCAACTTAAATGCCAAAACATGCTACCGAAGTCTCGAGGGTAGAAATATGATTCCGTAATCCGTATTTATGATACCTAATTCGCAAAGCTTGAATGTGTTTGAAAAATTCTTATTGAAGTAACAAGTGGTGCTCATCTACCTATTTACCAGTGCCTGGCTTGAAACTGACAACTTTTATATAAATATTGAAAGTAATAGTTTAAGTCAAAGATTCGATTTATATTAATGTTCCATTCCAAGGCTAAGGTGAAAGTAGGATAGTGATCACAAATCCGAGCTTCGTTCTAAAACTTGACTTTACTGATGCCGTGAATTGAGAAACAACGGGGGTACCACACCACCCAGACCCGAGATAATTTAGAAAAATCCGTTTTCTATATTGACCCGACCGGAAATCAAACTCGAGACCTTGTCGCTCTGCTACGGAGATCGTGGATGATGGTGGTAAATATTTGATTATACTTAATTATCTAAAGCAGCATATTATTTTCAGATGTTTTAAAAATACACCATAAAGAACTCTTTTGGCTAAGTTTTATACAAGAAGGACGAAAAAATTAACTCGTCATAAGATTTTAGCGCAAAACAATTCGTTTGGAAACAAAAGCGGTTTGGCGACAAGCGAAATGATCGCTCGGACCAGCCTGATAACGACACAAAGCGCCACAATGCTAAGACAAGTGTGTAATATATATTTTTGTGCCGCATCACCACAATATAACATAATACACTCCAGAAGCTAGAAAAAAAGCTGACATGACGCACTGCGATATTATATTGATGGCAGACATATTAAGAATATGAACCAGCCGCTTATCTGGAAACTAACGTAGAAAAGCCAGTCACACGTCTTGAATCACATATGGAGATAGAATAGAATAGAAAATATCTTTATTCATGTAAGCTTTACAAAAGCACTTATGAATCGTCAGTACAAATAAAGTATTCTACTGCCGAGTTCGGAATGTTGATCCTGTCGAGAAGAACCGGCAAGAAACTCGACACTTACTCGCATGACGATAATTTTTTATTTATTTTTTTATTTTATTTATTTATTAGGTACACCAACGATTGTTACAATATAAAATATATACCTAAATCTAGCTTAATAATACCGCGGAATAATTGCACAATCACTTATAGGCGTACACTGCATGCTAAATTGTATCTGGACAAATTGTTGTGTAACAAATAAAACTTAAACTAAAACTAAATTTAAATAGTAATTAAGCAAAGAAAACTTAAAATCTACTCTCTTATAATCTACTGATTTCCCTTTGAAGTATGTAACGATACTTGCCAAGCGACATGGAATGAACATCCACATCAACTGATACATTGCACTTGTTGAACAGTCTACTTAATCGTGTTATGGGCGAGTTTGCTCCCAAGGCTGTTCTTCTGAGTGGCGGTGACAGGAGTTGGACAGGGTTGCGAGGCAGACGTGAGGGCACACGAAAAGAAAAGCTTTGCAATAGTCTAGAGCAACGGATATGGTTATTGAAGACTTTATATAAAAAGATCAGATCTATTAGGTTACGCCGTTTCTCCAAACTTACCATCCCAAATTTGGACAGTCTATCTTCATACAAAAAAGATCGTCTCGCCCTACCAATGCTGTACGCCAAATGACGATAAGTAGCAAACGTAGGAAAATAATCATAAATTTTCTTACGTTTGCAAATTTTTGTATATATGGCGCCTGTCCTACCGCTATGGCTAGAATAAGCGCCATAAATACAAAAAATCTCGGGCTCTCTCCTCCAGTCAAGTCAATTTTGGAAAATAAGTTTACTAAACGTCTTGGTGTACTAGATTAAAGCCCCATGTAAGTTCGAATCCTACGAGGAAAACTTTCACTTACTAAAGCTCACTCAAAACATGAAAATAACCTACCTATACTTATACCTATATCTACCTATATTGTTGCCAACTGATCTGGTAGCTCAGTTGCTAGGTACTTGTTGTTTTTCTTGTCAATAATTTTCCGCTTGCAACGGGGTTTAATAAGAACTTTTTCGTATTTCTTCTATTTTTCCAAATGCGTCTAAATAAAAATCTTAACCTATTATCTGCTTTTAAGTTTAAAATGTATGTGAGAGGCCTTTACCCAGCAACGGATCAGCTTATAAGCTATGTGAAGAAAAAAAGTCTATAAAACAAATATATTAGACAACATACCATTCATTTGGAAAAGCATTTGAGTTACAGTAATCAGATACGACACTCAAACCCGAGACAATATAGAACAGAACAAAATAGAAAACTTCGTTCTCCATACTTACTCTGACAATTGGACCTCGGAGATGGCGCGATGCCAAGGTCTGGACCGCTTATCTCTTGACTACGGAGGCCAATAGCTATAACGCCAATAATTTAGTTTCTCTTCAATCGCTGCAAGGAAAGATTGTGCCTCAACACTAGACAGAAAGAATAATATAACTTAACTATCTATCTCACTAAGTAGACGTATCTACCATTTCTAGCAAGCTTCCGGACTGGCAATATTCAAACTGCGGTTCCGCGTCCGGCGCTTTGTCTCGCGGGGTCGTTAATCACGCTCGCGATAAGCTGATGACCATGGCAGTTGCAACTATAATCTAAGGGCATTAAAGTCGAAAAACGCTTTTTCATCCATTTATCATGATGGGAGAAACACTGCCCCTGTTACAACATGGCGGTCATGCGGTTATTTTCTGCGTCAGATGGGATTTTCAATTAAATGAGAACGTAAATACTGTAATCGGATAATGATAATGTAAGTTAACGGGTCATGTTCATGCTCAGCCAACCAGTCAGGAGTCAGCTCGTGACCACGGTTGGGTCAACCTAACCGTAACGTTGGGCTGTAAGAAGTTCGTGTTAACTACTAAAAATAGTGTCGCGTTTTGACACGTCAACTTATTTCATATTCTATATGATATTCTTAAATTCTATATGATAACCTAATTCATAAACTTAAAACTAAATACAATAAAAATAAAATTAAGAAGTCAATAAAACAGCCTAGAATACTTTGGCAAACAATAAACGACATTACAGAATACAAACCTCCTAAAAACTCAAATGATAAATTGCTAAAAGCAGGAGCTTGTCAGCAAAGCTCTGTTAATAAAGTCAACAAATTTTTTGTCGACATTGGGCAAACTTTAGCTGACAAAATAAAACTAAACTTTAAACCAAAAGATACTCATCCCAGCATTACAGGAGAGGCGCAGCCCTTCTCCTTTGTTATACTGGATACCCACCCTCCGGAGGTAGAGAGCGTTCTGATGAGTCTAGATTCTGAAAGTGCGCCTGGATGGGATGGAATTTCAACACGCTTCTTAAAACTTTCAAAAGACTTCCTTGTTCCATTAATCTGCAACATGGCCAATCTATGTTTTGACAAAGGAATTTTCCCTCAGGCGCTTAAGCGTTCTGTGGTAACCCCGGTTTTCAAAGGAGGAGATGGCGAGGACGTTAATAATTATCGTCCAATTTCTGTGCTTCCAGCCATTTCAAAAATTGTTGAGAGACTTCTTAACACCAGACTAGTAACATACCTAAACAGATACAAGATCCTCTCTAACAACCAATATGGTTTCAGAAAAGGTATGTCAACAGAAGACGCTATCACAGACCTTACGTCCAAAGTATCAAGCGCGGTTGATAAAGGTCACAAGTGCCTAGTAGCCTTTCTCGACCTAAAAAAGGCCTTCGACACAGTGTCTGTCCCCATCCTTATCCGTAGGCTCGAAAATATTGGAATCAGGGGCTCTGCTCTGTCCCTTTTTGAAAGCTACCTCTCTAACAGAAAGCAAGCCGTAAAGATTGGCCAATACCTCAGTGAAGAAGAAAAGATTGAGTTTGGAGTCCCGCAGGGCAGTGTACTCGGTCCAACGCTATTCTTAATCTATATCAATGAGCTATGTAACCTAAAAGGTGTTGGAGGGAGTATACTGTCTTACGCGGACGACACCGCCATTATCTTTACCGGCAAAACATGGGATTGCGTAAGGCTGGCAGCTGAGAGAGGACTTGCCATGGTTTCTTATTGGTTGAATATGAATCTGTTGACTTTAAATGTACAGAAAACCAATTTCATTTGCTTTGCTCCCTACCAAAACTCCCAACCAGACCCTCACTTCGGCGTAAGACTGCATAGCTGTCCCTCCCCTGACCTCCCATGCAACTGTCCAAATCTGAGTAAGGTCAGTTCCACAAAGTACTTAGGGGTTATTGTGGATCAAAGACTGAGCTGGCACCCGCATTTGGAACTGATCTCGTGTAGGGTTAGAAAGCTGATATGGATTTTTAAATCACTTAGGCATATAATGAGTAAAGACCTATTAACAAAAATCTATATCGCTTTAGCGGAATCTGTCATTACCTACTGCATCCCCCTATGGGGAGGTACCGACAAAACTAACTTTCTACACATAGAAAGAGCACAAAGATCCCTCCTTAAGGTGATGTTTTTTAAGCCTTACAGATACTCAACTGAATCCCTGTACAACGAGAGTTCTATATTATCCGTTAGAAAACTGTACATACGTAATACATTACTCAAAATTCACAAAACCTTACCTTTTAAACATGAACGACTGAATAGGAGACGGAATGATATTGTGGCAAATGTACCGAGAGTACGGACCGTGTTTGCTCAAAGGCAATACACCTCCCAAGCTCCTTTCTTGTATAATAGAGTTAACAGGCATTTAAAAATCTACCATATGATCACGCACACCTGCAAGCAGTCCTTGACCACGTGGATGCGGCCGTTAACATATCAAGAGATTGAGAAGCTTTTACTGAGACCTGTATAGATTTAGATTTAGGCACACGCACAGACGCACACACACACACGCATACACACACTCACACCCACACCCACACACACCCACACACGCCCACATACACATACACACACACACACACACACACACACTCAGCACATCTGGACTTTTTACTTGTACTCATGAATCCTAATTTTAATTTTAATTTTATCCTAATTTTAATTTTTAATTTTATCCTAATTTTAATTTTAATTTTATTTTGGTTTTGCTTGTTTGTACATGTAATTTTATATCCTACCTGACCTTACACATTTTACCTAATCCAATATATAAACCTGTGGATAGAGCGAGGCACTCCCATCACAAGTGTCTTTATGACTACTTACCGGGAGGCCCCGGCAATAATAATGTAATGGATTTTTTGGAAATAAAGTTATTTTTATTTTATTTTTATTTTATTATAATGTATTGCAAAATGGCAACACTAATAGTGCAAGCCTCCATTATTGAAATTAAGTCATCGTTACACAATGTTGTAACAATGACTGGCTATTGGAGTATTGGTTACACCACATGAGCTAGTCCAATGCTAGAAGTGTGGTTATAGATACCAAATTGGAAGTAACTTAATTTTTGTCATATACATGATTCATTAATGTTACTGATGTCATTTTGCTTTTTTTCAGACACTGGAATAACATTAAAAATCCTGTTCATTTCGATAAAGGTAATGTGAACAAAGCCGTGAAAAACAGCCAGTTATAGATGTAGCTGAAGACTAAGTTATCAAAGTCACTATTGTGACATTAGGCGTTCTTATTTTACAAGTGTCATCTTTCTCTCTATGAACTATTTCTTCTACTTGGAATTTAATTGGAAGTTTTTACTGTAAAGGCCATTTTATCAATAATTTTGTCTATTATACCAATTTTCTCTTATACCCTATATCATACAGAATCTTTTTTATCTTTTCTGGACCAAATGGTCCAATGGCTAAAAATTTAGCAAATACAGATATTACAGACATTGATATTCTTAACACATGCAGGTAAAATCACCATTAATATTGTTTACAAATTAATTAGAAGTAAATCAAATTGAATAAGCTTCCTTTACCTAGAAAAGAAAAAGGCGGAGTTAAGACAATATCCCTAGACGCAGGTCATGTGTACAAAGGATAACACAATGGTCAAGCCACGTATGTGACAAATACATTTATGCCTTTGCGATTGCTAGCTTGATAATACTTTTGTCGTGAGAGGCTCGTTTATGACGGGTGTGTATAAAAGGCCGGTAACCGAATCGATTACAGTCGTAATAAATGAGGAAATAGAAGAACTTCATTAGTCAGTAGATGATGCTGTCATGCTCCATGCCAGCGAGAATAAACAAACCTATACTGATATTATAAAGCTGCAGAGTTTGTTTGTTGATTTGTTTGTTTTAATGCGCTAATCTCAAAAACTACTGGTTCTAATGGAAAATTGTCTGTGTGAGAAAATAAATTTATTGAGGAAGGCTATAGAACATTACTACTATAATCAATAGGAACGAAGAATTGATGGAAAATAGGCAATAAAATGGGGATGGTAAGCGTGTGAAGCCGCGATGGTCCGCCAGTTAATTATAAATCTACATTTTGTAAATAGTCAGAGTTATCAATCTGTTGTGGTAGTGGGTGTGAACTCTTTGCTGGTAAAATAATTGAAACTCTAGAAAAGGAATTATATTAAAAAACGCAACATTACACAAAAAGACGCAAGACAATAAAAACCAATGACAAACAATAAACAAAAGATAATAAGCTAAAGACAATCAGACTTAAATGAGGTGCGTTGTGCACATCTGTTTCAGAAATAATAATAACTAGGTATATAATAATAACCCGGCGAACTTTGTTCCCCCTTAAAGGCAATAAATGACTTAAAAAAAGCAAAAATAAATTAATATAAAAGTATCCTATGTCCTTCTCCTGGTTCTAAACTACCTCCCCACCAATTTTCAGTTAAATCTGTTCCGCCGTTCTTGCGTTATAAATAGTGTAACTAATACGACTTTTTTTTATATATTTAATAGATAATGATGGGGTGGTGTAAGTTTTCATGGCGATGGTATATTGATACACACAACTATAAAGGTAGAAAGCAAAAAGATTTTAGGAATCTGCTCCAACCCCTTAAAATAATAGGGTGTAATTTTATATGGAACTTTTCGCAGTAAACAAGGTAGGAACCTTAAAAACGATACACAGACTCTTTCTTACCAACGAAAATCGTGTTACCCTGAATATACAAGCAAAGCCACGATCAAAAGCTAGTGACAATATATTTTCAATGGCCACATACCATAGACCGGAATTAACGATGTGCCCGTTCCACCGTAATGATGTCGCATTTAACAGAGACATTACTTACTGTCGGACGTAGATAGACGCGGCGATAACGCGCCAGGAAACGAGCGATGTGTCATGTCGGCGCGAGTGGCGCCGCAAGTATTTTTAAATCCGCGTTTGTTTGTAGCGGATTCATATTCTGTATACCAAAGAGCCCGGGATATTGCATCGGCATTTTTAGATGTGAGCGAGAGGAAAGGGACATTTTTCACTATCAACAATTTAACACAAGAGGACATCTTAAATTTGGAAAAATTACTTGGCCTAATGGTTAGCTGGTCTGTCTGTTGAACGAAGGGTTGTCGGTTTCATCCTAATTTAGGAGAAGTTTTCATGCAATGAACGTTGGAGCATATACTTTTATTGATATGGTTTCAAATGGTTTTTTTCCCGAGAAGGAATTTTGTATTTTTGTCCAATAGGTACACGTTTTCTAAAGATTTGAGATGTGACAAAAATATTGTTTTAAGTATTTACTCGCCTAAAGATCCGAATGGTCCTTCGAGCCGGACACACAAGAATCATTGTTTATCCCACATCATGTAGACGCAACGTTACGTCTCTCAGCGTATTTTAAAGCTCTGTTTACCCTCAGCATGTTTACCGCGAGTAACGAGGGTCAACAATAAACGCGAAGCTGACGCCTCTCGGCGTTCCCTCTGCTTTCTGTTTACGCAACAAGAATCTGAGAAGTGGGTGTGCCAACTATTTGTTTTGTCCGACGTATTTCTTTGTTAAGTTTCCGCGTCTGTGTCGTTGTATGACTCTAACAAGACTGTATAATAAAAAAGCCGCTAAAATTTTATTGCCGAACCTTGTTTTAGCCGCTAAAGATGCGCTAAATAAATGCGAATACATACTTCTGGTGCTGGGCTGAAATACAGTCAGTCTCGTAGGTTTAACATTGTTTTAGAATGAAAATAAGCGTAAAATATTAAGACAGAACTTTAAATTGACACTTTAAGGTAGCATAATTGAAAGCAATGATGTTAATAAAAATTATTAAAAAATATCGGTCAATGTCATAAATTTGATCCAGTAGATAAAGCATGCGTGTTTGAAAAATAGTTAAGTTAAACCACTTACATTTTATTACAAGTACACGAAATATCCAGATTAAGAACAAACAGATATATTCACTAATGGATCAAATATCCGACCTTTGGTTATATAGGTCTTGTCCATTTTCGAAGATTCCGGATGTTACATAGTCTCGTTACTTTCTTTTAAAAATATAATACCATTGCTATGATGAAACATAAAAAAATAAGAGCGGCGCAAATCTGTTATTACTAAGATTGTGATCCTTGAAGATCTCAACAATTTTACATAAGCAAAAAGAAGATAGAATTATTAGTAATAAAAACCAAGCTCCGAATAACCCAAAAAGCGACAAGATATCTAAACCATAAAACCCATTATCAAATAACATCACCTGAAGAGCGGCACAGCAAAATTACATTACAAGGAACACATAAACTACGCCCGGCTGTAATACCGTTGCTTTTTAGTACGATAAGACGCCATCTACCGGATTATTTCGTAATAACTCCCGGAGAGGAGAAACTTCCAAATCCTAATATTATCTTTTGATAAATAAACTCGGCCGTTGTCACAGCTGCGGCTCAATTATTATTTCATTACAAAGTGGGGTGTTGCTGTATCATCACTTCGTAGCGCCGCGAGATTAGGTGTACTTGGGTTTTGAAGAAGATCGTTTTATTACCTATCTGAGGAAATTTAAAAAAAAATGTGTGTATTAAAATAAAAATTTGATCGTCTCGTGAAAGAATTAATTAATTTAAATTATTGAAAATTACCTACATGCATTTTTTTCATTTTCAAAATTGTAGAATTACCTTCAAGCGTTACTAAATATAAATTATAGAGAGGTAGGGCATAGCGATTTCCAGGGGGGGAGGTGTACCCCTACCTGGCGCGTCCCCCGGTGGCGGATAGGGGAAGCCGTCGGCCGCCGCCCGGAGGGTACTCCCGCTTACAGGGATGCCCTGCGGACGGCGGCCGGGGGTCGGAGCGTAGCTCCCGCGGACCAAACGCATTGGGGGGGTTGGGGTAGGCGGGTTGGGGTAGGCGGGTTGGGGAATGGGGAATGGGAGGGTGGGGAATACCGTCCTCGGCTGCTCTTCTCGGCTTTGAGAAGAGCAGCGGAGGGCGAGGCGTTAATTGGGGGGGGAGCTCGCCCGTAAACGAGCAACGTAGAAAAATGGCTTCGAGGAAAAAGAGTACATTACCCCAGGAGGGTACCTCCGGCTCCGCCGGAGGAGAATCCCTCGGCGTCACCCTTTCGGGGGAGACGTCCAAGCCCCGCCGTATTCTGGGGGGGGCAACTCAAGCCACGGGACCTTCGGGCCCCTTAACGACGACCACAGCAGACGAACAATGGACTTCCGAGGAGCTATCAGAATTGGAGTTCACCGACTCCGAACCCCATACGGGAGACAGCGAGTTCTCGTATGTGACGATAGAGCGGAGGAGGAAGGATGAAGCGATAGCGAAGGGGCGACCATATCGACCCAGGCATCCCAGGTGTATGGACCTGATAGCAGCGGGTCTGATGAGGGAATCGGATCTGGACGAGAACACCTCCGACGGGTCCGGAATGGAGGTGTCCGAGGTGAAGGCGCGGCCAAACCGGCGCTCCCAACAAGTGCGCCTCCGGCCCCGAGACTCGAGTGAGGAGGCCCGCTCCCCTGCAGGGTGAAAGAGGCCCAGTCCTGCCGTAGACGACCAGGGGAAGAGGGGTGCTGGCTCCAAAAGAGGGCGTGGCCGGCCGCCAACTACAGGGGAGTACATTGGTGTGGCGGCGGCCAAAAAAGAGATGAAGCAGAAGCTGATGCAGGAGGAGAAGAAACAAGCCGCCCAGCTGAAAGCCAGAGAGATCGAGGACGCACAGCGTGATTTGGAGGGTGCCATCAACGACGTGGCACAGGCCCGCTCCATACCCAGCGCGGCGTATCGGCTCCAGGAGGAGGCGGGGAATATAGACGAGCGTCCATCCTACACGCTCGTCTATCTAGCGAAGATGGCAGCGCAACTGGTGAAGAGCGTTGCCAAAAACTCTGGGAATCTGAAGGGCACACATCAAAAGGCCCTTAACCAGGCGGCATCACAGGTGGAGTCGGCGGCAGACCTCCTGTATACCAGGAACTCCAGTGAGGAGCTACGATGCCACGAGCGGGAAGCCCAAGAAGTTCGAGCTGAGAACAAAGGGCTCAAACAGGAGGTGGCTCGGTTGAAAAAGGAGTCGACGCGGCTAGCCAAGGAGCTGGAAGAGGTCCGCTCTGAGGTGGCCAAACTCAGGGCCATGCTACAGGAGCAGAGGCCCAAAACACCGGAGACGACACTCGCGACTAGCGAGAATACTGGCGCTGTTCAGACCCCACGGGCCTGCGCACAGCACTCCTGCTGTGATGCGAAAGCCCGACGCTCCAGCCCCTAGTAAGGAGACCCCCCCCTCTAATAAGAAGGGAAAGAAGGCCAAGAGGACAGCTAAGGCAGCACAGCCTCCAGCAGGGGAATCCCGGCCCCTACCGCCTCCCCCTGCGTCCATGGACGCTGGATGGTCGACGGTGGTCAAACGCGGGAAGAGGAGTGCTGCAAATGCTCCCGCAGCGACGACGGCCCTACCCGTCAAAGGGCCAGCGAAGACAAAGAAGCCAGACCTCCGCCCCGCCAAAACAGCGGCAGTAGCACTCACACTGCTGCCAGATGCTGTAGAACGGGGCGTGACCTATAAATCAGTCATCTCTAGGGCCAGGGAAAATATTTCCTTGGCAGACCTGGGGATTGAGGGGCTTCAGTTCCGCGTAGGAGTGACAGGGGGAATCATCCTCGAGATCCGTGGCTCCGAGGATGAGAGTCGGCCAAAAGCGGACTTGTTGGCGGAGAAGCTTCGCAGAGTCCTCTCGGCGGAAGGCGTCAGAGTTTCCCGGCCAGAGAGATGCGCAGAACTGCGTATCTCTCAATTGGATGACTCCGTCACCGCCGAGGAGATTGTTTCCGCAATTGGGAAAGTGGGGGGGTGCACGACGGACTCCGTCAAATCGGGTCCAATCCGAAGGGCTGACAAGGGAATGGGGTCATGTTGGGTCCGTTGCCCTGTACAGGTGGCGAAAAAGCTGGTCGATGGTGGCCGGCTCCTCGTGGGATGGTCTGTAGCACGGGTAGTGCTACTTGAGACCAGGGACCTGCGTTGTTATCGGTGCCTCGAGAGGGGGCACGTCCGATTGCAATGCAGGTCGGAGGTCGACCGTAGCACTCTGTGCTACAGGTGTGGGGGTGGTGGCCATCTTGCCCGCGACTGTGGGCAGAAGCCGCACTGCACGCTTTGCAGTGCGGCAGGAAAGAAGGCCGACCACATTTCGGGGGGGAAAGCGTGCAAGGCACCGAGGAGCCGGAGACCAGCCACAGGCGCGACCCAAAAGCCGCAGCCGGCCAGGCCCGCCCCAGATGCCGAAATGGCGGGGGTGTGAGGTAATATAGGCCACAAACATACCGAAGGCGCCAGAACGGGGAACTCTGGCGCCGATCGAGGAGTCCGGGGCATGCTGGGTGGTCCGGCATGCCCTGTGGTGCGGCAACACCAACAGCCGCACCGAGACGAGCTACGCTCACTTGCGTAGCACTTGCGCGCAGGGGGGGGAATGTGACGAATCGCTCACGCGCATCCCGGCCCCCCCCACCACTGCGCAGAGAAGGACCACCCAGGGGTTTTAGTCGGTGCAAGTCCGACACACCACCCTCTATCTCCCCGTGATAGAGGGTGACGGTGCGAAGGCATTTCCCCTGGAAAAAAAAAAAAAAAAAAAAAAAAAAAAAAAAAAAAAAAAAAAAAGGGCATAGCGATTTATCGCTCGAACTGGAGCAGCCCGACTGGTGACATACCTCCACCAGAAGACCGCAGCCAAATAACAATCACTTCTGTGTTGTTGTGTTCCTGCGTGTGCGTAAGGCTTCCAGAGCTCCTGGGGGGTGCTACATTAGTAGTAGCAGGGGTCAAGCCTTTAAGGTAAGGGCGACAAGCCCAGTAACAGATTTATTATGCTGTGTTTGTCACCCTTAAGCTAGGGCCTCATTACCGCTTAACATCAGGTAGGATGAGGTCAATCTTGATGCAATATAAAAAAAATATATATATGTGACTGATAATAAGTGTAACTAATTGAAATATTTTTGCTCAACCTAAAATATGTTCTCTTTCTGTGAAAAGTGTATTACGTTTGACACTTAGTTCATTAAAATTACCTCTACAGTTTTTAAAGAGCTATTTACCTAAAAAGTGGTATTTTCGGAATACAGGTCAAGGCCGTTGGCCTAGCATCGTTAGGGATATTAAAAGGAGTTTTAGTGAAATGATGATGATATGCGATACCGCAGTGGAGCGGACGAAACATCGCGTCACAAAGTAATTAGGCGCAGTTGCGACACAAACAGGCCTGTAATCACAACATTTTGGCACAATATGAGGAATAACAGTGAGAGCACTATCAATTTGCCGTTAAAGTTGAAATATTTGGTCTTAAAACCTATAAAACTCAGAAAAACAATTGTAAAACTTTTAAAATTACGTTTAGCCTAACGGCGATATTCACATGGCGAAAATGTTTAGGCGATGAGAGAGTACGTGATCTCTGTTTTTTAGAGCAGAGGACACATTAAAAAGCAAGTACAACAATACATTATGTTACGGTAGCGACCTATGCTGTATTCTGTATGATGCATCATGGCCCCCTAGAACAGAATTAAAATACAACAAGTTAAAAGTGAAGCCATGTCTTGTAATATACATATTTTGTTTTATACTAATTATTATTAGTGGTTATTTATGAAAATACTTAGGGATTAGTATGGGTTGTTCGAATTGAGGTGTCTTAAACTGCTTCTGTATTACTAATGTGGTAAACAAGTGAGTTTTTTGTAATCAGATAATGTTAATAAATATTATTGAACAGGATTTCAATGAAATGAAATTATTTAATTTTAATTATTTCATTCGTTTTATTTACAATGGAATTTCATTAAGTCTAATTTTAAGATTCTCACAAAGGGTAATCTCTAATTTAAAGAATCTAATATATTTTTAGTGCCATAACGATGCGGTGTTTTTGCTTTGTAGAATAATTAATATGCACTGACTATTTATTAGAAATAATATTTTCTATTCTATACTTTCATTTATGGTGCTTCACGCCGCATAAACAAAATTTTAAAATTATAAAAAAACAGATAAATATTGTATTCTATTTTTCATTTCAGGGGAAAAACCTTACTGAAATTGATTTAACTGTGCCTGTATTTTGTGGTTGCTATCATACGCGTTGTGTGACACGGCTCTCGGAAACAGCCGTATCGTCTGACATAATGAAATAGTATCTGGGCGGCTAACTTTGGCTCGTATGTTTCACATTTAAGCTGAAAAAAGTAATATAAGCACGAGGTGGGTAGGTAGCGTGTTGGTAGGTAAAGCGATATTTGTATTTAACAAAACAACAATACTCATAAACAAGGGTACTAAGTATAGTTGACGCCTGGTGTGTACTAAGATTAATTTTGTTTGATCTAACTAGTGGTTGGTGTCCAAAGTTCCCGACATTTAATGTAGCTCTAAGAAAGCTGTCTATCAGCAAGTCAACGAATGACCGATAGGGTGGTAATATTACGTTCATTCACTAACCATGTACAAACTATGGGTCGTACGTAAAGAGTTTATTTGTTTGAACGCCCTAACCTCAGGAACTAATGGTTCGAATTAAATAGTCATTTTTGTGTTGAATAGCCAATTAATTGACTTTGGTAATATAACATCAATTTTATTATTTTTATGGTACTATACGCTGTACTAGCGAACTTTAAATATTAGACACATAAATTTTTTATCTCCCCTTGCGGTGCGGGAATCGAACCCACGACCTTCACGTATCGCGCGTGCTGCTCTTACCAACTGAGCTAACCGCAAGTTAGCGTAGGCGATGAAATTTTGCTGTAAAGCTTTTCTGGCAATCGTTTCCTATTGACTGTTTGTATTTATTTACATAAAATCAACACATTATAATGTATTTTACCTTGACAGTACGGGAACAGAAATAAGTAACCAAGCGATGACACGCCCACAGCTATAATTACAGCGAGCTGCTTTAAACTCCCTGCAATTACGCGCTCTCAGCCGAGTGACGATTATGTTGTTACACGCCTCGCCGCCCAAACTGTAATTGATTACCTCGTTATCAATTCCCCAATTAAACGCTGCCCTGTTATCAAAAGATTGGATAACGTTTTGCTGTAGCTGTATGTCCATCTAGTGGGAGACTGACGCTGCAATATAAATATTTTTGACGACCTACGTAGCCGAGAGGCGAGCGTGCCGGACTTTGGCGTCGCGCCATCTCTGAGGTTCCGAGTTCGATCCCCGGTCGGGTCAATATAGGAAACGAACTTTTCTGTATCGTCTCCGGTCTGGGTGTTGTGGTACCGTCGTTGTTTCTGATTTCTGTAACACAAGTGCTTTAGCTACATACCACAGAATCAAAGCAATGTATGTGATGTTGTCCAATATTTATTTTATTTATTAATTCATTTCTTCATGTAAATTTATGAATCGTCTATTCGTCATCATGTATATGAAGCAATTGAAGCTACCTCCTAGATAATAGCCCTCAAATAGTAAAGTCATGGTGGGTGATATAACATCTAAATATAAAAAATATAAAATGATGCATACATAATATGGCACATTAAGTCCTACAGTTTATTTCATTTGCAATTTTTAATTATAAACATTGTTTTACTTAATTGATTAGATATATATTTTTTACACTTGACCAACTAACTGTATGTCTTGGTGCAAAATTAGTACTTAATTTCTTCTTCATAAATATAAATTTTAAGACTTTCGCGTTCCATTTTAAACATTTAAAATAATTTAACGATTAGAACGATCAAAAACAATTCCGGATTCTGTCAGTCTAGTGTATCGAAGTGACTTCAATAATATTTTGTTAGGTGACAATGTGCGGGTGGATGAAGATTTGCAAGCTCCCCCGAACAGACGAAGGCGAGCAAGACCAGTCAGCTCGTGATCACGGTTGGTGCAACGTAGGGACGTTTCGGTTAGGTTGCACCAACCGTGATCACGAGCTAAGTAAGTAAGTAGTAAGTAGTTCGTATTAACTATTAAATAAAAATGGTGTCGCGTTTTGACCCGTTAAATTATTTTAAATATTCTTCATAAATAACTACTGAGTTTTTTACCGGCAACTTCTCGGTAGTTATAGGCCCCGACTGGTACTTAGCATCATTTGATTTAGATAGAGACGATCCCTAAATATACCTGATGTATTCTATATGAATAAAAAGATTTCCGTAATAATTTGACTAAAACTTAAGCCGTTCCAGACTCATAGTCAGTTGGAGAAAGGAGAATTGTCATTTTTGACACATTAAAAAAAAAAAATTGTCATTTGAAAATGCTTGAAATTGACATGTTTTCCGGTGCCATTTTTGCTGAAGCTTTTATCGAAGCCTAACTCCCTTAAATCGGTATCAAAATAAAAAGTAATATTTCACACCAATATGGTATTTAATCAAACGCAATAAAGTGCAGTGATGAATAACAGGTCAGAGGGTAGAATGCGAGAGAGCGATCTGTTTGACGGATGCCGCTGTGCAGTGTGATGCCATATTCGTGGTTTAGGGCATTGCTATTCAAACTATTGTTTTATTAGCTCGACTTTTTTTTATAACGCACTTCAAGATTGACCTCATCCCATCTGATGTTAAGTGGTAATGAGTTCCTAGCTTAAGGGCGAAACGTATAGCATAGTAAAACTGTTACTAGACTTGTCGCCCTTATCTTGAAGGGTTCCTAGGTTAAGGGCGAAATGTATAGCATAGTAAAACTGTTACTAGACTTGTCGCCCTTATCTTGAAGGCTTGACCTCTGCTACTAATGTAGCACCGCCCAAGAGATCTGGAAACCTTACTCACACACAACACCAGAGTGATTGTTATTTGACTGCGGTCTTCCGCAAGGTGGAGGTATTTTACCAGCCGGGCTGCTCCAGTTCGAGCGATAAATCGCTTTGCCCTACCTCTCGTAATACAACTACGACTACGATAGTACAATAGTTAATGCTCCTACCTGAACCGAGATGAACCGAGTCGTGGATTCGATCCCTCCCAGGACAAACATTGATATTCATATTCATATTTGTTTATTCACTAATAATTTATACTAGGTACAAATTTACCTTTTTATGTATAATACAATAATATGAAATGGTCTTAAACAATATTATACTATACACATAATCAAATTAAAATCACAATAAATCAAAAACAAATAAAAAATAAATTAGCTCAAATTACATTGAATAAAAACAAAATTACATTAATATCATTTATCATCAAAAAACTCTTTCATACAGTAATATGCCTTTCTTAATAAAAATTCTACCATTGAATTTGTGATGAATATTTTTGTTTATTATCTTTTTGGATGCTTAAAACTATGCGTAACTTCAGGTTTCCAAAACAAGAAGGCTTACGCTAATAACTATTTATGCTCGGTTTAAATAAATAAATAAATAAATAAATAAATATTGGACAACATCACATACATTGCTCTGATTCTGGGGTAAGTAGCTAAAGCACTTGTGTAACAGAAATCAGAAACAACGACGGTACCACAACACCCAGACCCGAGACAATACAGAAAAATTCGTTTCCCATATTGACCCGACCGGGGATTAAATATTTGACAAATGATCCTTACAAGTTACTGATAGTAGTCAATAATACGAGGCGTAAGCTAAAAACGACTGACGGCTGATGAAATCTGATATGGAAATTAAATTATGGAAAGGTATTAACAACTCATAGTCGGTTGGGGTTGGAAAAAGACGGATAGTTATTTTTGACAAATAAATATAAATATTGGAACCGAACGCAGCTCTCATAAGACGGAAAGTCTTTTTTTAATAAAAACCGTAAATTAAGGCATACAGTTAGTCACTAAAAGTTTTATTCGTTACTAACTGCATATAGTTTGGGGGCTTATGGCTACTACCATTGATTCAGTGCATCATAAGCCGATGTAATCGCGTTGTCTATGGGCGATTAAATAAATTTGCATCGGACCCGACCGCGCCTGACAAATGCACTCTTTACGTCACTCATTAGCCCTCCGGCTAGTTAGTCATTATACCATATACCCATCTATAATAACTAAAGAGCTGGAAAGCTAATTGGTATCAATGATAAACTATTCAGTTTGACAATTGATATTTGCTTCTAACAAAAGTAGTTGACTTATTTTTTGAAGTCTTTTATTTCATTTTACTACTATGTAGGTAAATAACAAATTACTAAGATATAAACAAATATACACTTTATTAAAATTAAAAAACAACAATAAACTTTTTTAAACAAGTTTTATTATGTTAATATCTAAAGAGAGATGATGAGTTGGTCAAATAACAATGATCCTACCTTACGCCGTACTACTTTAAATATCAGAAACATAACTTTATTAATTAACTTGCGGTTAGCTCAGTTGGAAGAGCAGCACGCGCGATACGTGAAGGTCGTGGGTTTGATTCCTGCACCGCAAGGGGAAATAAACATTTTCTGTTTCTAATATCCTATCTTATTGTAGCCTAGGCCTTTAGCCCTAGGAACCGTTGTTATCGCGCTACAAGCACTTCAATATTTCTGAATGTTCAAATAAATAAATAACGCGAATATTGCTTACGAAATGGTGAACCTAAGAATCACCAAATAAAGTCGATCTTTTTGGTACTTCGCTTGTCAGTTATAAGTGTTCGCTAGTTGCTACTAGCTAAGCAATAGTAACTTTTCATAATCCGTCAATAAGTTGAGTGTAAGGCTCGGTGCCCACTATATTGGAAATAAGATTTTTACCTACTTCATATCTGACATCAAAAATACAACTTCTGTGTTGTTGTGTTCCTGCGTGTGAGTAAGGTTTCTAGAGCTCCTGGGGGGTAGGTACTACATTAGGAGCAGGGGTCAAGCTTTCAAGGTAAGGGCAACAAGTCCAGTAACAGATTTATTATGCTATCCTTGTCACCCTTAAGCTAGGACCTCGTTACCACTTAACATCAGGTGGGATGAGGTCAATCTTAAAGTGCAATATATGAAAAAAATATGATACATTTTCTTATCAAATTTCGATATGAAAGCTGTCACTTTGCCATAGAAAACGTTATGAATAAGTTAATGGAATGCAGACCCTATTCTCAAATTATTTACAGGTGACAACGCTATAAAAAAGGACTTTATGAAAGGAAGGCCATTTTAGTTTTGTGCAAATTTACTTTACCAAACAAATTTTAAAACCCACCAAAAGTATTTATAGTAAATGCGTCGATAGTAATATTTGTAACGTCATGGATACATATCTAGAAGTATCTCAATTGGCTAGCCAGATATAATATTTATTTAACTGGTATCATTACAAATGAAGCAGCAGCACATAAGATGACATGGAATCTATTTAATGTATGAATACTAGATGCTGACTTAGTTTTCTGGTAATGTTGCATTTGGCTAGGTTGATCCGACTTTCCACAACACCATAATAAGGCGATGAAGTTCAACCAGGGAGTTTTAAAAGGGTAGTCCTACCCTTTTCAGGGCAGGGAGCCCTCTGCAAGCGTACGGTACGTTAAAGCATTTCCCATCGTCACCACCTTAGTTCCCGTTATGTTGGGATAAAAGTCTTGCTGCCAGATTATATTTTAATATATATATTTTTTTGATAAATATGAAAAAGCAACAACAATCCATGCCAATATACTTTCACCTAACGAATATCCTAACAATTTTATTTTCTCATTAATTTAATGAATCTTTACTTTTAAAAGTACATTCGACATCATTAGAAAGAAAAACGAATTGTTAGTTGCCAGCGGGCTATGGAAAGAATAAACCTCGGGAGTCTCTCTTCAGGATTAAATCCCTAACGAATCACTGACCTGGCTGACCGAATATTAAATCTAATCTTACCCTGGCAATTAAAGCTCAAGTGTGTTATTACCCTAAAATATTTCAGCCGAACCATACTTTAGTAACAAATATGAAAATATAATTTTCTCAAAGTGTCGTCAATTTTAATTAATCTTTCTCTCAATTTAACAAAATCCATTAATGATAGTACCAGGGTTAATTGTGACTATTTCAGTTTAAAGCCAAATTTTATTCCACAATGTAAGAATTTTTAATAATAAATAATTTTATTTTTTCATAAAAATAATTTTATTTTTCTTGGCAGACGAGACAACCCTTTCAACAAAGACTCATTTAATTCAATCGTAGGTACTCAGCATATCTCATAATCCCCGACCCACTTCACCAAATAAGTCAGAGTAGCAGAAAAGAAAAATCCTACCTCCACATTCCTTTAACAATTAACCGTATAATATTGTTCGTAAGTCAACAAAAGCAAGCGAACCCTTTGATAAAAAGCCATTCTTGTGGGTTAATTCGGTGTACACCCCTCCGGCGAGCGCGCGCCGCCCCGCTCCATAACTCATGTGCCAGAAGACGTGAGCTTTTGTGCCGGTTGTACTTTTTTCGGCACAGCTCGCTCGCAACATGATTGTTTAAAATCACGGAGCGTGTGCTCTCTGATAAGATTTATGTACTGTTCCTGACACTTAATTTAGTCCGTGTTGCCCCTTGACGTTCGTCGCGATTATTTCGCGAGAGATTTTTTTTTTATGTAACGAGATTAGACCTTTGAGTGGACTACACTTCCTAAGCTTCCTTTTTTTGTCGAGTGGGAAATGCGTGCCACACCGTCACTCTCTGCGGGGAACAGAGAGTGGTGTGTCAGGCTCGTACTGACTAAAATCTCCTCGCTGCGCATTTCGAGTCGGAACCAATTGCGGACTCTACACAGGCTCCCCCACTGTGCCTGCCTCTAAGCGGCCCTCCTCGCTCCGCATAACGCGTGCAGCTGGAACGTGCCAGGCCATCTGACACGCCCCACCCTTTTGGGACCGAGGTAATGGACGCCAGGCTTACCCCACGCTTGGCGTTTCCGGGCCTAGCAGCGGATTAGTTGTTCCTAGAGTTCCTAAGTAAATTTCTCTATTTCTAAATATTGTAAAGATTAGGATAAGTACTGAGTTTCTTGGCAGGATTATGTTTTGAATCGGCTGAAGCTTCAATTTTGGTTTCTATTCCTTTTGACGATACATAAGTTTTACTTGTAACAAACGTGAATAAATGAATTGATTATGATTATAACGACGAAAATTGTAACGAACAACAAATCACAGCTGTAATTCTGATTTCACTAGCCTTCGAAGTAGTATAAATTCAACGAACAAATATCTAGTTATCAAATCTGTCTCTATTAATAAATTTATTTTTCGATCAGGCTTTTGAATTTATTCGTTTCAAATTTGAGACACGCAATTATTATTGAAATGAAAGCCATAACGAATCTTAATGCTCAAAGAAAATTAAAACGATGGTTTTTGACGTACAATAATAAATTAAAGGATCCATTATATTCATTTTTCCCGGTGGATGAGCTACAGAGATCAAAGTATTTGGATAATTATAAGATGTCTAATTAGAGGGCAGTAAAGATAAAAGTATCAAAAGTAGCGTCATCATAATAAGATACTCTTTCTGAGAAAATTTAGGTTAATTGTAACGTTACTAAAATTATATTACCATAACATCACGCTGTGACCAATAGAAGTGACAAACCATTAGACTATGTAGAATAAGAGAGGTAGGCACAGAGATTTATTGCTCGAACTGGAGCAGCCCGACTGTTGAAATAGAAACACAAAACATCTTTATTCATGTAAGCTTTACAAAAGCACTTATGAATACCTCCACCTTACAGAAGACCGCTGCAATCACTTCTGTGTTGTTGTGTTTCTGCGTGTGAGTAAGGTTTCCAGAGCTCTTGGGGCTACATTAGTAGCAAGGGTCAAGCCTTTAAGGTAAGGACGATACGTCCTCATTACCACTTAACATCAGGTGGGATGAGGTCAATCTTGAAATGTATTATAAAAAAATAAATAAAAATAAACAAGGATAGTAATTAACCTCACTTTCACAAAAACCAAGCAGATTTCATCGTTTACAGCCGTCCGAAGTTTAATTTTTTTTTTAAATTAGACGAAACCCTGACATGTTCAGGATCACGCGTGATTGATATTTCCTATACCGTGGGATTTCTGTTATTATGAGTCGGGATTAGATCGGGATCGGGATTGATCCTTAGTGACAACGGACTAATAATCTCCACCATGCTACATTTTGACGACCTCGGTGGCGCAGTGGCTAAGGTAGGCGGCCAAAGCGTGAAAGGTCCCGGGTTCGATTCCCGGTCGTGTCAATTAGGAAAACGAACTTTTCTAAATTGACTTGAGTCTGGGTGTGCTGGGATGACGCCCCCAGTTGGTATCCGTCGTCTGGTGCTCATGTACAAGGGAAAACCTTAGTTTGAGACCAGGTGATTGGTGTGATTGTCTGGCGCATTTATTTATATTTATTTACATGCATGGTGTACTTAGCGTCTGTGGCTTTTAGAAAGTGAGTCAAGCCTGCTTTTACCTTTAATTTCCAATTTATTTTTGTAACTTGACATCCGACAAAAAACTCTCACTAACGACTTCAATTTGGCGACAGTACTTAGTTGGCTCATTATAACCATACTCATAATACAAGCTTGCCTGCCGGCTTTTGTCGCAGGCCTAATTAAATTCTCCCGTCACTTCGAGCCATTATCCAAGCCCCTCGATACTCACGAACCGACGGTTTTAATTAACAATATTATATCTAAGTCTAATTAGCTTGATCTTACTCAATGGCTCCAACCACGCGAAAGGACTTTTTAGAATAATACTCTCGATTTTAATAATGGACTCCTTTCAGCTATTAATCATTCGCTTAATTACTTTGGTCCATTTCATCTGATAACAGTTAGCATGTATATCAATTGGTAATCAAGATTATGAACCGATTATGAGCCGAACCGGCTGTAGTTTCAATTTCGGTTTGTATTCATTTTAACAACGCATTTACCTTAGTGTTAATTAGTATATAGTTTATGTCTTGCAAAGGAGGACAACTTTAGTGTGATCATAACAGAGCTAGACCACATTAAATGCAAAAAATATGTTAAAATAGCTCTCCTGTAAAATTGCAAAAACTGCCTTCTTCTACCAAAGGTGCGAGTTCAGTGTTATAGTTATTTTTAAAATTTACAGAAATTTGTTTTACACACATATTCAAGTACAATTTAGGCGGTCTTATTGCTAGAGAGCAATCTCTTCCAGACAACCTTTAGGTAGAGAAAATTGTAGATATCGAGAAACGGGTGCGGCCGTGCAAAATGTTAATTGAGATATATATTACTATGTTTCTAGTGTCTATCTATGAATGCCCCCAAAAATGATGCAAATTAATCCTCGAAACAGATTAGGATCTGTTCTGGCAAAGGAAACATTTTCATTATTGATCCACAGACAGAGCTTGTAAAATTAGTTCGCGATGAGGAAGTAAATGGGAAACGGAAAGTGGGCGCGATTGCTTTCAAAGAAAACATCCACAAAGTAATTAGGCTCGTATATTTCCAGTTGGAATGTTTAATAGAACGTAAACGCATTTTCTTGGCGTGATATGAGCGTTACCAAGCACATAGATAAATTCAAATTGTATTGTTTTTTCAATAAACCGTTTACTCAGGAAGGGGCAACTTTAACCAAAAATAATAGCAAAAAAAAAAAATAAAAAACAGAGGATATTAAATAGGGTACACAACAAACATAGATTAATACAGACAAAATATTTTTTTTATGTGAATAGATTAATTAGGTACTTACCTCAACATGAGCGATAGTGGCATCAAATACCTACTTAGTAGGTGACGGAAATAAGAATATAATTAATATTTGTATTAACATATTAATTGCTAAAATTTTTGCATCAAAAAAAATCTTAAAAATTATAAACTAATTATAATTAGATTAACTGAATAACAACTTCCTTTTGGTTTTTCTCTATCCTGTTTCGGTGTATATTTATTTGGTATATTCGACCTCTTCGAGTTATAAGATTTTATGTTTTGTAAACAGAAAGCTGCAACAAGCACGACTTATGCCGGCCATCACTGCATTAGACGTCTTTTTCAGTAAGCAGGGAGGCTGCTGTCTCTTTGATATGAACTTCTTTATACTCTCCCCCCACTTGTAACTTCAGCCATCGAACCGATTTCCCCAATCGTACTTCCAAGTCAACAAACTGGGAAAGTCTGCGCAAAGTCAATGTTTCCCGAGCTAGAAAACTTGCTAAGTCCCCATCTCGCCTCGAGACCTAGATTGTTTGGGAATTATTGAGTGTTTAATTCTATCTACTTCGAGTTAGCATTTTGTAGTCACTGTCGAGTTTGCTTACTTAATGCTAGCAATAAACAATAATTTATTGGCTGAATTAAACCAGGCTTTTAACAAAATAACAAGCATTCAAGAAAGACCCGAAAATCAGCTGAAGCTAGTAGAATCACGAACTTGCTTATGAATTGGTGATCTTTAAACGACTTGAACTTGATTTGTTTTATTTAGCAATAGAAATTAAAATAACCGTTATTGAAAGTCAAACACGATTTCACCCATTAATGATCAAATAATTTAACAGTCACTAGCAAATAAAAGCAGTGGACCTTTCCCTGAGCAGTGAATGTGCGCTTGAATTGGACTGTAAATTGAAATTATTGGAAAAAATAAACATTATTCAAACATATACTTAATAACAAATCAGTATTCGTAAATAGGAAAAATTAGAAACTGATCACTATGTTGTGCATTTCAATAATTTAAATTAAAAAAGTTAAGATCAAATCTTACCGTACGTGCAAATGATCTACCATTTTTAAGGACAAAAGAAGCAAGCTTTTTTTATATATGTCACCATAAGATTGTAAACATCGTTAGATTACAATCTATCTCGCGAGATTGTAAACTGTCGACAGATTGTGAACCGTTATTGTGAATAATTTAACGCATTATTTTTCGCTTCTTTATGAAAGGCGTATTCTTTTACAGTAAGAAAGTTTTTTTCTCACAAATTACACTAATGATAGTCGGTTCAAGACTCGACACTTAAATGACCCGGTTCATAGATTCTCTCACTCCAAACTATAGCTTGCGAATGTTGAACACGGCCATTTTAAACAGTTAGTGATCCCTGCGCTAACACCGAGTTGACATGCAAACCACAGTTGCTAGCAAAACAGTAATACATCTCCCAACAGGAATCTTGTTATGTGTGCAACATTTCACATTAGGCGGATGATTGGTTTAAAACAAAGGTAATATTAAAATGGGTATAAAATTTAAAAATTTTGGACAAAATCTTTAATTTTAGATACCATGGGGCCGAATAAAAAACATTAGTTGACGAAGTTTGATCGTAGATAAGTAAATTTTTTATGAGATATCAGTTATTATTATAATATCTTTGACTAAATTAAAAATAAAGTTGCACAATTTCTTTTATTTACACTAGCTTTAAGTAAAATGTATTAAATTTAAATTTGAAATGATAACATATTCACATACATATACAGATACAACTTCTAAAATTATTTGTAGCGTGACGCCTCTTATATTTTATAGGATATGTTTAACTTGTAATCAAATAAAAGTAAGTACAAAGTATTGAAATATGATTATACTATTGCTTTAAATAAACCTATCCATATTTACAACAGAAGATCCAAAATCTTCCTAAGCATTTGATTGAGAAAAATGATAGTAGTAAATGCTTATTGCTATCATATTTATCACGTTTGGCATTCATTTCAATTTGATTCATTTCAAAATGAGAATTCCAAAAATTATTATGTATTTTCGAATATTCAAATGGTCAGGCACTACGAGCTACTTTTATACATTTTGTACTATGTCAAAAGCGAACCACTTTGCGGCTAGTGAGCCAACGCGGTCCGGACAAAATATATTATGAAACATGTAAATTTTTCCGCAAGCTAATTCGGAGGCGGATGATATATTTGGTGCTGCAGTCTCGAATTACGGGCCAAGACTGATGGTCTGAACCTGGTGTTTCGTGAACAGTTTATGGGTTCATCGATTACGTGAACCCAGTTATAAACGGAAGTGCAGGGAAAATTAAACTACAGTCTTATTTTAACCTCCGACGTAAAAACGGCGGGCTGTTATAAGTTTGACATGTAGTATCGTAGCTCCCGAACAGATGAACCGATTTTTTTCTGTTAAATCTATAACCCAGTGTTCGACCTCGGATCAGCACGCGAATATATTTTTACCCGTCAGAATTATTATGTATTTATATTTAATTAATTTATGTGGCCTGATTTTGACCATTAAAGGTTGATTCGTAAAGAGTGCTCCTAGAATAAAGACCTGTGGTAAATTTCTGTGTTAACAATTTCAAAATGTATTAAAAAAAAACTGACAAACGTGCTGGGTATTTTATTTTTCTACAATATTTTTAATTCAATATACATAGCAGGAAACTATGTATATTCTAGTCCAGTCCTACTAGCTTGCACAACGTATCACATTTATCGTACGAGTAAGGTACAATCAAGTTTTGCTAAAGTTGATTGGTTGACAGCACAACGGACTCGGTTTACAAGCCAATCAGCAGCTGACGCATTAAATTTTATCGATTCCTTTGTAAGAACACGGTAAAATTTAATCACGTTGCACATCCTAGAAGGCCATATATAGGTTTTGAGACAAGTATTTAGTCGACACACAACTTCATGCTAACTTTCGACCGGTTTCAAAGTCCAAGATGCTTATCTTATTTTGTCCTAACCAAGGTCAACGCATATTATTCACTTATTAAACTTGCTACTTCTATAACGTAGTATGTGCACGTGCAGTACCCACCACTATTACTCGTAATTCGCACGACACTAAATCTGCCCAGCACTTACGCATCCCCACACGGCGTGGCGTGGCGGCCGCCCATTCTGCCACTATTAGCCATCAGTTCGCTGCCACATTTGAATAAACGCCTACTTCTCGTAAAATAGTGTGACGGAAATCTTTTAATGAAGCCATTACAACGTTTTACTTCGTACTAAAGCTGAATAGAATACCAAATTATTCTGGACGTGCTAACTAGTATTATGTTAATAAAACTAGTAACAATACATTGACGATTCAGTTTGTGCAAAATATTACTTTTCTTTGAGTTTTTTAGTTGCGAACGAAAATTAGGTTTAACAGTCTCTAATTTTTTATTTAGTTTTTTATAGTACTCTTCAAAATTGACCTCATCCCACCTGATGTTAAGTGATAATGAGGTTCTAGCTTAAGGGCGACAAGTACAAGATAATCAAGCTGTAACTGGACTTGTCGCCCTTACCTTGAAGGCTTGACCCCTGCTACTAATATAGCAACCCCCAAGAGCTCTGAAAACCTTACTCCCACGCAGGACCACAACAACACAGAGGTGATTGTTATTTGGCTGCGGTCTTCTGAAAGGTAGAGGTATTTCACCAGTCGGGCTGCTCCAGTTCGAGCGATAAATCGTGAGCCCTACCTCTCGTAAATCTCTCTTTCTTTAAGTTTATTTCGTAATGAAAACTATGAATGAATTTTTTGACGATATCTTCTCGGTAGTTATCGGTTTAATTTTGTAATAATTGTGGAGGTCTAGGGAAGGTTTAAAAGCAATGAAAATTTGGAAAAAATTTAGGCATTACGACGTTCGCTGGGACAGCTTAAAAACTTACATACTTTTGTATTAATTTTGTTATTTTCCTATTCACGTATTAGGGTATTTCCTTAGTCTTATTAATGGAACTTACCTTGAAAGCATCTAAAGGATGGCATGTCGACCTATTAATAGTAAATGAAAGTTTAATTTTTTTATCAAAGAAACAATTTTCACAGAAAAACCGCAACCACATCGTACAAATGAACAAGCAAAGGCATATTTAGAAGTTAATTACTAACGAAGAAAGGTAACGGGGAGGCGGGCCACCCATCGTAGCCGGGCTCTCTTACCGACTGTACCGTAGTCGCAGAATGTTTTGGTAACTAAAAACCAGCCAAGTGCGAGTCGAACTCGCACAGGAAGGGTCCCATTACCGGAAAAAATATTTTTATTTTAGTTTCCTCATAATTAATATCTTTTGTTAAACACTATTAGTCTGCCGCGGCTTTGCACGCGTGATATCCTCATTTTATCTACCTTTGCCTCTGATTATTCGCTCCTATTGGTCTTAGTGTAATGTTATCCATACTATCCATACTTCCATACTAATATTATAAATGCGAAAGTAACTCTGTCTGTCTGTGTTTCTGTCTGTCTGTCTGTCTGTCTGTCCGTCTGTTACTCTTTCACGCCTAAACGGCTGAACGGATTTTGATGAAATTTGGTATAGGTATACGTTGAATCTCAAGAACGGACATAGGCTACTTTTTATTAGAAAATAAGGGGGGAATGAGGGTAATACCACCTTTGAAAGTTTATATGGACATTTTTATATTTTTGAAGTTAGAGATATGAAATTTGGCACAAATATAGCTCAAAACTTGTATTAAAATATAGACTACTTTTTGTTTCGAATATTAGGGGAGAAAGGGGTAAAACCGACCATGAAAGGATGTAGTCCACGCGAACGAAGTCGTGGGCACAGCTAGTAAAGCATAAAAGCCTTCCTCAATTGTCTATAATAATAATTTTCTAATTTGAACCAGTAGCTTCTGAGATGAGCACGTTCAAATAAACAAACAAATTATTCCGTTTTGTAATATTATTATAGATTTTTACAAGCTTTTTATTATTAAATCTTTAAATAAATCTATACTAAAATGAGCTAAAACTAGAGAAGTAAACGCTTAAAATATTATTAGATTTTTTTTTTACTTTTTTATAAATATTGGACAACATCACATACATTGCTCAGATTCTGCGGTAAGTAGCTTAAGCACTTGTGTTACAGAAATCAGAAACAACGACGGTACTACAACATCCAGACCAGAGAGAATATAGAAAGGTTCGTTTCCCATATTGACCCGACCGGGGTTCGAACCCGAGTCCTCAGAGATGGCGCGACGCCAAAGTCCTGCCCGCTCGCCTCTCGGCTACGGAGGTCGTCAAATATGCCATTTACACACAAATTTAAATGTAGAGGCACCTTGTTTAAAACTATCGAGTTACAAATAATATAATTATTTGAATAGGTTTATTATCAAATTACATCCACAATAATTATTTTCACAAACAGAACTAATTGTCATTAAAATGTCGTCCGCGTTAATTTTACTGTAATTATGAATTCGAGTATAATTGTATCAATGTGATAGCAAATTATAATATTCAATGGTTTTTGTCAACACGGTAAAGTATAAGTTATTAATATTAGGAATTATAGTCCAGTCGTTTAGTAGTTTTACGCGGAATGGTTTTCGGGAGTTCCGAAAAAAAATTTTTTATAAAAATTGTACGAGGTGGTAAAGCGAAATTTCGAAAAAAAAAATACACTAAAACCTGTAAAAAAACCTTTTTCCGAAAGTCCTGGAAAGCTCTTAAAGCAACCAACTTTATTGCAACAAAATGACTGGACTCATAAGGGATTTCTTGGTTTGTTTTATGTACATGCCTTGGAAAAAGTATCCTTATTTTATCAGTTATTACATAGGTGTATCTTTCATTAAACTTAAAAAGAGGGATATCACATACGAACAAAAAAGTATTAGGAAATAAGTAAGCGCAAAATCGTCCTGGTCCGTGATTAGTTGTTCTTGATATGACACTAGAAAGTCATGTCAATATGACTGTTGGCGACCAGCAAAACCTCCTTCTTTAAAACCTTTTTATACAGATTCTTATTGTAAATGTTTCTTTTAAATTTATCTGTCAATATATCCCGCTACTGACGCCACAAATGTAAGAGATGTAAAATCATAGACGGTTTTGACCCCACGCCGACGATGTTCCCATGTAACGGATTTCGTTCATTTCCATTAGGACAAATCATAGGACCTGCAAAATCTGTTTTTTTCATTTCTTTCTTTCTTGTCAGTGTGCGTTGGGGTTATTCTATGAACTTCCGGTAATACTTTGCTTACTTAAACGTTGAACATTAAACGAACACATTTGTTAGTTACAATTTTATTATTTGTGCCTAAGCAACAGTTTTTTCGCATGAAAAGCTTCTAAAGGTATGTTTAACAGACTAAAGATCATTATCAAAAGATAAGGCAATCATAATTTCTAAGAAAACAACTTAAGATCGAATTTTGAACAATTACTTTCGCGTACATCGATACTTGGATATGTTGGTGAGTAAGTCTTTCACAAACAAAACTATCTGACTCATGTTTAGCGATTGAGTTTGGTATCCTACGATTCGAGCTAAAACTTTATCTTTCCTGAACTATGCTTTAGAAACGTAAAGTTCGTTGTTGTTTCTGAATTCAGTAGGTATTGACGGATATATGCAGTCTGAATTGAACGGATCAGCTCCTTGTGAATTACAGAATTTGCGAAATGTTTTTATTTAAGTCTTAGTAGGGCTGCGTATTATGAACCATTTATGTTTATCACAATATTGTTATTTGAATGATATTCCAAAATTATTTTTACACAGCTGCCATTATATATTTTTTAAAGTTATTTGGAAGATATCGCTCAACAATTTGTTTGTAAAACCTTTCTTTTCCCGTTATTGTGTTATCGCGCGTTTTTGTGATTAACCAAACAACGTATAAATGTGTTCTGAATTTTGGTTGTTGTTGATTTTACTGATTAAAAACTGTTTAAAGGTTTTCCTTTGCATAAAGATAATATTTGAGAGAGGTAGGGCATAGCAATTTATCGCTCGCACTGGAGCAGCCCGACTGGTGAAACTGGTCGTCCTTAAGCTAGTACCTCATTACCACTTAACATCAGGCGGGATGATATTAAAGTGCAATATAAAGAAAAAAACAACGTTTGATAATTACAAGTAAACTTTTTTTTCGTAAAATACTATGTCACTCGGCACAGAAAGAGAGCCTGGGACTATGGAGGTTTAAACAAAAAGTATCGGATATACAATTTACAACATTATGCTATATAATCGTATTTCAAATCACTGACTAATGGCCAGTTCCAATATGTTACGATTCGTAATATGTCTAAAATGACAATTCGTTTTTCTACGAGTCGTGAATCCTAATTTCAAATTTACTTCTTATCTTAGCCGTCATCAGTCATCCATCGGTCGTTTTAGCTTACTCCTCGTATAATTTATTACTATCCGTAACAAGATAGGGTTGTTTATCAAATGTTGGGACCAGGCATTAATTTACACGACGCAGAAGTCAACGCGCACGGCGTAACTACGCACGCGCCGATCTTCTTCACGGGGACCAGCTGGCTGTGCGTGTGAGGGCACCACAGTCAGCGTTGCACCCACGGTCCTCAATGCGAGGTAGGGATGGTCTAGGGGATCGGCCGTCCCCACGTTCTCCCTTGACTATTCCGGGGGGAAGAGTCGGGGCTGCCCTAACAGCAGCCATCCCGCCGGTGATGTTGTGGTAGTTTTAAAATTTTCCCACAGCATTACTATCAAGGCGATGAGGTCCCCCGGGGGTTTTTAGTGGGTAGGCCTGCCTTTCTTAGGGCAGGAGAGTCCCACACACGCCGTCATCTCCCTCGGGTGACGGTACGGTGCGCCAAGCATTTCCCCCGCCAAAAAAAAAGGCATTACTTTACACGTTATGTCATTCAAATGACTTTCAATAAACAAAGTTCAGTGGCTACATATCGTGACCGCTAATGGAACGTGAATGTGTTTGATTACCCACCACCATTTTTGTTGCTTTAGAAATGATTTGATCACAAATATAACGCGTCTGGGGCGAAGTGAAGTCAAACACATATTTGTACGTCCATTGTTGTACAGTTATTAGAGATAGGGGCATTGTTCTTTGAATATGGTATAATGTTTAATAGATTACATACAGAGGACGAAATTGTAAGGTTTTTCTTTGTCATATATTTATTTTTTATATTACACTTCAAGATTGACCTCATCCCACCTGATGTTAAGTGGTAATGAGATCCTAGTTTAAGGGCGACAAGTACAATATAAAAAAACTGTTACTGGACTTGTCGCCCTTACCTTGAAGGCTTGACCCCTGCTACTAATGTAGCACCCCCCAGGAGCTCTGGAAACCTTACCCACACGCAAGAATCAAAGTCAAAGTCAATCTTTTTTATTCACATAGATTACATTAGTAATACTTATGAATAGTCTCTATAGAATACAACAACACAGAAGTGATTGTTATTTGGCTGCGCTCTTCTGTAAGGTTGAGGTATTTCACCAGTCGGGCTGCTCCAGTTCGAGATAAATCGCTTGAGAAGTTCATATTGCGCGGCCAACATGTTTTGCTTGCACTATTCATACTAATATTATAAAAACGAGCACAAGCTACTTTTTGTTTTAAAAAACCGGCCAAAAACGTGTCGGGCCACGCTCAGTGTAGAGTTCCGTAGTTTTCAGTGCATCACAATACTTAAGTATCCCCACTTAAAGTTACAAAAATGGGCTATCTGTGTGTAACATTGACTTGACATAGGTCACACTAAAAAAATATTTTTTCAAAAATTTCAAAAACCATTAAACCCATCAGGTTCAAAATTATTTTCCTTGAAAGCCTTTATGCAGTTCTATATTCTAGATTTTTTTCATACTTTTTGAACTTATGGTTCAAAAGTTAGAGGGGGGGGGGAGGGGGACACAATTTTCTTTTCTTTTGGAGCGATTATTTACCAGAATATTAAAATTATCAAAAAATGATCTTAGTAAACCCCTATTCATTTTTAATACCTATCCAACGATATATCACATGTTGGGATTGAAATAAAAAAAATAATCACTCCCCAATTTGCGTGTATTTTTTTTTATTTTTTATTTTTGCACTTAGTTGACGTGATTAATATACATACTTGTACTAAATTTCAGCTTTCTAGTGCAAACGGTTTCTGAGATTATCCTCGGACGGACAGACAGACAGACATACAGACATGGCGAAACTATAAGGGTTCCTAGTTGACAACGGAACTCTAGAAAAGGGGATGCGGATAATACCACCCTCGAAAGTTTAATATAGGAAAATGATAATAATAGATATGAAATTTGGCACAAACATAGTTCGAAACATGCATTAAAATATGGACTATTTTTCTAATATTAGAGGAGATTGGGGTAAAACCATCTATATTTATTGCTAGAAAAAATTAAGTCCACGCGTAAGAAGTCGCGGGCGACCGCTGGTATAGTCAAAGTCAAAGTCAATATTATTTATTCACATAGATTACATTAGTAATACTTATGAATAGTCTCTATATAAAGCAAATGAAGCTACCTCCGGTTCGGAACCTATAACTAAAGAGAAGATACCGGCAAGAAACTCAGTAGTTTTTTTTTACAAATGGAAGCTAAACTTATTACTAATTTTGCACTAAGACACACAGTTAGTTTGTCAATTGTAAAATAAAAATTACAAATCAATTATTGAAAAAAATAAAAATAAAACAAAAGTATATATTTGTAAAATAAATGAAATTAACTGTAGGACTTACATGCGTCATCGTGGCCCAATACTGACATTGATTGAGAAAATGTGTCATATTATATTTTTAAAATAATATATACATAAGCTAACCACAGTCAACGCCTCACCAAGCAGATTTGTATTCGGAATTCGTCAAATTGGTTCACCTAGACGGTGTAAATGTGTGCATCAGTGCACCGTCGCGTCGTAAACCGATGCATTCGAACCTCGACGACTTCATTGCAACCGTAAACTGCGGACGGAGCAGATTTAGGACCGAGTTGTAAACTCAAGATGCAATAAATGCACACATTACTGAACAATTTTCTTCTTAAAAATAGCAAAGCACTTGAATGGGGTATTTTTGATGTTGTTCAATATTGGATATCAAACACATTGCTCCAATTCTGTGGTACAAGAACACTTGCGGTATAGAAGTAAAAAACGACTACGGAACTACAACATCCAAACCCGAGACATTGTAATAGTTCATTTTCTGCATTGACTTGACCAAGACGGATTCTAGGACACATGCCTCTCGGATGTGGGAGGGATATGGGAGGGCGTCAAATTTAAACTCCTGTGCGAGATACTAATAATAACAAAGTAAAGATACCTACGCTCATATAAATTATACCCACATTATAAATTAACCCTTATTAAACAGGCTAGTGTCTAGGTTAGCCAATCAGATTAGAAAAAAACATCAATCCTGAGAAAAACTCGAACGCGGCAGATTAATACAAGCTAGGTTAATAGGATCATGACTAGCTAATCAACTGAGATACTGTACCTAAGTAGCTCCCTAACAAGATTTATTTATAAATGTATTTTCTTAAATACGTACCGTGCCATCTCAAATCATACTTAAGAACAGAATATGCAAAGAAAGCATGGCAATAGTTAGATATACTTTATTGCACATAAACTTTACAGAAAAAGGTTTTATAGATTGATTATAGTACAATTTAGGCGGTCTCTTTTGTGACTTCGCTTTCCGTTGAAATTCGCGTGTCATTGCAAATTTTAATGGGATTACTTTAATGTAACGGGATTCGCTATTCAATTTTGAAAAAAAAAAAAAATTATATACATTATTTACCTAAAAATTGGTAAATATTCATACCTTACAAATTGCTTTTCTGGTTAGAGCGTGGAATTAAATTGCTGTTTGAGGTTTTTTTTAGTTTAGTTAGGACATATCAGGCCTTAATCATCTCACTGCCGATGAAAATGTTTGGAAAGACAATTTCAGCCGCTTTTTTTATTATAATTATTAAAATAGGTCTGTTCTCTTGTTAGGTTGAAACATGAACAAAGGAAACCCATAAAAGGTAAAATGGAATAAGCAGAAAGCTTAAAAGGTACTAAATCCTTAATTAACGATCGCCAATACGGCTTCAGGCCGAAACGATCGACGGGTGATCTTCTAGCGTATGTGACGCACCTCTAGGGGGAGGCAATCGACAAGCATGGCGAATCTTTGGCAATCAGCCTTGACATTGCCAAGGCATTTGATCGGGTCTGGCACAAAGCTCTTCTCTCTAAGCTTTCGGCATATGGACTGCCCACCCGGCTTTGTGACTGGATTTCCGGCTTTCTGCGTGACCGTAGAATTCGCGTCGTGTCTGACGGATGCGCATCGCGGTTCATGACTGTTAATGCCGGAGTCCCACAGGGCTCCGTTTTATCGCCCACCCTCTTTCTTCTTCATATCAATGATATGCTACCGCTTGGGAACATACATTGCTATGCTGATGACAGTACGGTCCATGGACGATACCTCGGTAAACCTTCAGCTGGCAGGGCAGTAACGGATGAGAAACGAGAGAATCTTGTCGTTGAGCTGGACCGGGTGTTGAGCCTTATTAGCCAATGGGTTTCACATAACCTGGTTGAGTTCAATGCCAAGAAAACCCAAGTGTGCGCGTTTTCGACAAAATTGTCCCAATTCCTTCCTCTCCCCATTCTTCGGGGCACTCCACTTTGCCTGCGTAACAGCCTAAGCATGCTCGGCATGGATATCTGCTGCAATCTTAATCAAGGTCAGTACATCGAGAGTCTCTTCTCATTAGCATCCAAAAAACTGGGGATTCTGAACAGAGTGCGTCGGTTTTTCACGCCGGACCAGCTTTGCCTTTTATATAAGACTCAAGTCCGGTCTTGCCTGGAATACTGCTCGCATCTCTGGGACGGTTCCGCCAAATACCTCATGGATGCCCTTGATAGGTTGCAGCGACGGGCTGTGCGCATAATTAACGATGAAGAGATTACTGGGAACCTTGAACCTCTTCAACTACGTAGGGACGTTGGTTCATTAAGTGTCTTTTATCGGCTTTATCATGGGGAGTGTTCCGAGGAACTATTTTCCCTTATCCCACCCTCTCCTTTCCTACACAGAACCACAAGAGCCGGCCAACGATGTCATCGCTTCACCGTGGAAAATATTCCATCACGAACCAAAAAGTTCGGTAACTCTTATCTTTGCCGGGCCATAAAGAAGTGGAACTCGTTGCCGGCTCATGTGTTTCCTCCTTCCTTTGACATGGATTCCTTCAAAAGGAGCGTGAAGAAACATCTTGCGGGCCAGTATGGCGATGCTAACGGATAGGATATTTTGATATCAAATCCGTTGTCATCGCGATGTGGGTTCCTCTCTTGCTTACCATCAGGCTGGGAGGAGCCAATATACTGCGCTACTATAAAAAATAATAATAATAATAAGTGATAGCATCTGAAATAGAATGAATCATAGATATAATCAAGACGAATCATTTGTACACACACAGCCTTAGATGTCAGCAAAACCAAATACAAGCAGTAAGTGTGTTCTTGATTAATAAAATGAATAGGTACCTTCATTTTCATACAAAATGTTCACACTGAACTACGAGTACCTACTACACATACGATAACTTAGAATTAGTTGACACATTCCATTTGGCATTACCGAGACCTTATGAAATGCCGAAACTAACACTGCACATTACAAAACGGGCAAATATTATACCGGGCTGTCCACAGAACTTGCCCATTCCACCCTTCCCAGCACTCACTACCCACTTGAAATAGATTAATGGAACGAAACCCGGGACACGCTGACATTATAGTTAACCATCTTGTCCTCAGTTTTACATTAAAATGTTCAGCGGGTATTTGAAAGCTCGCTCTGTACTGAGCTGAATTTGTTCAAGTTAACATTTCTGGTAATTTGTGTGGAGTGGTTATAGCGAGACTTTCGGAAAATGGACTTGGAATAGCTAGATTGTAATTTTATTCAAAATAAATGGAGGGTGTCCTGAAGAATTGTATTGCTGAAATTTGTTAAAATAATTTTGTTTTACTTTTTATGATAGTAGTAAATGAAAAATTCTTTCACAGACAACGTTTTATTAATATGGACGACAGAAATACTGACTGAGCTACAAGTCGCCCAAACAAGTGGCTCACTTATTAAATTAGAACTCGATTAAATAGAACCAATACTTAATCATGTGAACATCATCGATAGCTTTATATCAGAACTATTCACTTTTTGCTTTACTCAGTTTCATCATTCCACAGCTGAATAATATACTCACTAATTACTACCAAAGCCTTGGCTGCCTTGATTGCAGTCTTATTCAAACAGTTAATTGCTGTAACCAAAGATCTTTCTCATTAAATTTCTATACTATAAGCGATTCCGAGTCCCAGTATTAATATCTCATCCTATATTTGTGCTTGGTTTAATTCCTCTTCTGAGATAATGAGATTGTTATTTAAATATCAAAGGTCATCTAGTGGCTTAGTAACAAGACGAAATATCTTTATTTATTTATTTAGAAAACCAACAGCGTTAACTAAGTATAAATGTTTTACAATGCAATTTACATGTTATTAGGCCAATAACAGGTTTTCCTTAATTAACTGTAAGTGATTAGTTGTTAGTTAATGAGCAAAACTATATTACATTTTGTCGTAACTTATGCAGTAACAATCCAAATCTAAGGCAATTCGCTGAATCGTTAGTATTTTGTAGTAGCATTGTAATTCAGGCCATCGAATGATCCAAATAGTAGATATAACGATATTTTATTACAACAAAGATATGCATGTAACCACGGTAAGGTACACAGATACTTATATTGTTCCCCATATACGTATATAAATAAATATATAATATATAAATAATTAAATATATAAATAAATAAATATATAATATATAAATAATTAAATAAATAAATATATACATATTTATGTGCATTTATGTGTATTTCACTGTTTATATGAATTTCCTTTCTTTTAACATTCTCTTCATTCATCTTGTCATCAAAGTTGGTCACTTATCTTACATTTTTATCAATCTGTACGGATTCTATGTGGTGCTGTATGGGCCGTCCTATCTCATGTTGAGAGGAGACCAAATATTCAATAGTTTTATTCTTTGTTGTTGATCCAGAATAATATTTAAAATAAACTCAAAGTTATTTAGTAAGTAAGGTGAGCAGAATTCCTTTTGCCATAAAATGTAATAGTGATAAGTTTAAACAAAGAACACAAATTCAATTATAGTTACCCTGAGCACTAACTTTCCCAGAATTTTGCTTTGACATAATATACACTAAGTAAAGCGTGAAGCTTCGACAAATGAATTCAGACTACTTTTAATTTATTTACCGTTGTAAGTTTTCGACAAATACCTTAGGCGGAGCAGTTGTGTCAACTTGGGACACAAAACGATCAATAGAATTAAAATAAGCTTAAAACAATTTTGACAGTATTTCGGCTGACGAAATTCACCATTCAATGTTCAATAATAAGAGATCATAATCCGATTAAACAATTTATTTGGACGCCGTGATATGACCTCGACGGCGGGAGAGTTCGAGCATTCTTTGTGTAATAATTTATTTGGAGCTTAACGTCAAAATTCTGTTCTCATTTATTTAACTGTTGCCTCGAGTACTATGTTTCAGTCCGGGATAAATGGTTGTTTGTTTAATGTGACTTCGTTTTTTATTACAAATATTCTTGGAACTACAGGACAATTGTGTTTGCTTATTATAATGGAACTAGCGACCCGCCCCGGCTTCGCACGGATGTAATGTAAATACTTAGAAATATTGGCTTTCCTATTATTAATTGCAAACAAAAACCTTCCTCTTGAATCACTCTATCTATTAAAAAAAACCGCATAAAAATCCGTTGCGTAGTTTTAAAGATTTAAGCGTACAAAGGGATATAGGGACAGAAAAAGCGACTTTGTTTAATACTATGTAGTGATACCCAATATTGGAAGAGGGGCATCATGTTTTTTAATTTTGCTTAACAAAGTGTCTGCGTTGTTTTAAAAATATAAAATATGTACAGTTGTAAAAATAACAGAGATGTGCCTATTTTCTATTTTTCTAATATCATAAAATCAGATAATAATAAACAAACCCTGGTATTTTTGTAGGAAATTACAATTCCCTTTTGTTCATATTTTAATATAACGATATTCGAGACTAATTAATATTTAACCAAATAATTGTAACACAAAATTGATTGTTAATTCATGAAATCAAATCAATGTTAACCAAAACTTTAACAACAATACAATAACAAATTTTAGCTAAAAATGTGCCTATGGAAGTTGCATGTCAATCGTGAAAACGAATCTTCAAATTTAGAGAAATTCAACTCAGTCTTAGTAATAACACATTAGTGATTTGTATCGATAAATTGAAAAAATATGTTTGATACAAAAAAAACGCAAGGGCGGCACCTCTCTTTACTGGCAGGTCAAAAACATACTAAACTAAACCTAAGATTATTTTTGGTATCAATTCGTATGCAAATGTGGGATTGCTTGAGTCTACACAACGAATACAATGTTCAATGCGTTTTTGCCGTGTTTTCCGGACGCAAAGCGATGCAAGCCGATGCAGTCTTGTTTGCGAGGGGGCACCCAAACACACACACTCGATCCCGTAGTGGGTAGTTCAGGATTCGGCACGCGCCGACCGCAAAAAAAATGAGCGAACCGATCACAGTGATCTGAGCAACAGAACAATGTGCTTCTATGGAAAATGAGAAAAAAATACGTTTTTAGAGTTTTCATAATAATATGCTTCTACCTTTATTGATAGGTATATCTCTAATGTTTACATTAAGAAGAACACAGTTTAATAAATAAATAAATGCGCCAGACAATCACACCAATCACCTGGTCTCATACTAAGGTTTTCTCTTGTACCAGACGACGGATACTAACTGGGGGCGTCAGCCCAGCACACCCAGACCCAAGTTAATTTAAAAAAGTTTGTTTTCCAAATTGACCTGACCGGGAATCGAACCCGGCACCTTACGCGTTTTAGCCGCCTACCTTAGCCACTGTGCCACTAAGATTGTAAAATGACAGATGTATGTATGACATTTTTATTTTTACTTATAACTTATGTATGCTATAGAATGCTTTTTCAGCAAGCCAGGTTTTAACAACTTTTATTAACTTTGTGAAATTATATACTTTAAAGTTATCAGGTAAACAGTTACATATTTATATGCACATCATAAATGCATTACAAGTAACTAGTGTTAGTTTTGCCGGAACTTAAAGAACGTGAATAAAATTGGAACAGATATTACGAAGCAAATAAGAAGCACTATCATCTAACGGAACTCCTAAAATAAGCTTGTTTTCCAAGGCAAACGCGCAATATTTCCCGGCTGAGAGGCAATTTTTAGGCCATAAGTCGCAGACAACAAGTCATGGCGTGGGCCGTTATTCGTCAAATTTGCCTACTTTATCGCCCGCTTGAGACTCTCTAAAATATTATGCCGGCATTACTAGAATGTAACTGGTGGAATTCGTAATTTCGTCGAGAACCATTAGGTAACAGCGTGTTTTGTATGCTTTGAACTCTGTGATTACGGCTTTTTGTGTTATGCGTGAATTAAAGATCTCGTCTACCTATTTTGAACAAAAATCCTTTGTCACTTCGCATATTACTTAGAACAACATTACACTTCTATGACGTTGACGTGAGCCAAAATATAATAAATAAATAAATGCACAAGACAATCACACCAATCACCTAGTCTCAAACTAAGGTTTTCCCTTGTACTATGATCACCAGGCGACGGATACCAACTGGGGGCGTCATCCCAGCACACCCAGACAACTCAATTTAGAAAAATTCGATTTCCCGCTTTGGCCGCCTACCTTAGCCACTGCGCCACCAAGGTCGTCATCGATCGATCAAACACAAGTTTTGGTAATTAGATCGTTAGATCAACGGTGATGATAGAATATAATAGGAATATTGACTAGGTACTGCTTTGATTTGAAAAATTATTTGTGTGTTTGATGGTTCATTTACTGAGGAAGGCTTTAATCTAAATAATATCGAGCTGCAACCAATGGAAGCGACGAATTAGTGAAAATGTCGAAAAAAATGGAGATAGTACGTGTGCGAAGGCCCTGAGGGCCGCTAGTCTATACGAATATTATAAAGCTAAAGAGTTTGTTTGTTTGTTTGAACGCGCTTATCTCAGGAACGACTGGTTCGAATTGAAAAAATATTTTTGTGTTGAATAGACCATTTATCGAGGAAGGCTTTAGGCTATATAACATCACGCTGCAACTACTAGGAGCGAAGAAATAATGGAAAATGTGAAAAAAAACGGGGAAAATTATTTATCCTCGAGGGCTTCCGTTGCGTGCGCTGCGAAAACGGTTCAAGATACCATAAATATATGTATGATATAAAGTAATTGTATATTTCTGTCTGTCCGGCTTTCACGCCGAAACTACAGAACCGATTTAAATGAAATTAGGTACACATATATTATAAAACCTGAGAAAGGACATAGGCTACTTTTTAATGCCAAAAAAGGGTTGTTAGGGGTTGAAAAGGAGGGTGAAAGTTTGTATGGAAACCGAAATCCACGCGGTCGAAGTAGCGGGCGGCCGCTAGTAATATTATAAAGCTGAAAAGTTTGTTTATTTGAACGCGCTAAACTCAGAAAGTACTTGTTTGCATTGAAATATATTTTTGTGATGGATAGTTCATTTATCAAGGACGGCCTTAGATTAAAAAACATTAGGCTACGACGAAAAACGAAAAAAAAAACCAGTCAAGTGCGAGTAGGACTCGCGTGGAGAGGGTACGTAGGGCTCATAGGTCACAATAAACTAAACAATTATTTATCAAATGTAGGTAAATAAGTTACAGTTGTTGACGTCGATTTTCAAAGTAATTAATTCTTCTTATTCTTTAGCTAATTTACTTTGCTTTAAAACGTGTTCATGGTAAGGTAAGGTTATTAGATAATTAAATACTTCTGGAACCTGGTAAGTACTCGCATGAAAAAACTATATATGGCTGAAAATAATCACATGGCACAGGCAGGTAACAATAAAAAAACGTAAATTTAACAAAACAACCCTTTTTTTAATCTAAGTACTTCTCATAGGTTTCCCTATAATCTATAGGTAAAGAGCTATATTCTGCATTAATTTCAAAATTTTTAGTGTAGTAGTTTCAGAGATAAGGGGGGGGGGGGGGAATGGTCAATTTTCGCCTATTTTCTTAAATAACTTAAAAACTATTTATTTCAAGATTATAAATGATACATATTTGCAATCCTTACAGCAAGATCTTTCATTTGATATGTCACACGATATGGTTAGCTAATTTTTTTTTTATGTTGTGATTTACCCTCCAAAAGTGACCCCCAAATTCATAATTTATTTATTTACGTTACACATGCACCTTTGAGTCTTTAACTTACATATGTGTACCAAATTTCATCTCAATTGGTCCAGTGGTTTCAGAGTAATCGGCTGTGACAGACGGACGGACAGACAGACACGCGAGTGATCCTATAAGGGTTCCGTTTTTTCCATTCGAGGTCCGGAATCCTAAAAACGAAGATAGTACGAATTCGAAGCCGCAGCGCTCCACTAGTCTGTCACAAACAGTAATAAACAAGTCAGTCAAATGTTGATTTGTTCGCAAAGAATAACCGGGCTCGCATGTTCCCCCTACTTCCGTAAATAAAAGCGCAGTCGACTCAACCGCATCCGTTAACGACCGCATTCCGTGCCAAGCGCGCTAATTTCGCTGATTCCACTAAATAATTTTAAATGACGAGACCAAACGAACGCGACGCTCCTGCAATTATATGTTCATTTAAACAGTGAAATAAGGCTTAATTACAGCCATGTTTGACGATTAATTATTTTTGTTTGCCGCGCTCGTTTTGCGTGAGGAGTTGTTTCATTTCCATTGGGTTGCTGCAAGGTTACGTACTCTGTTACTGAGAATTCGCTGTGTCCGTCTGTCACCAGATTTTATGCAAGAACCGCAAAAGCTCAACAGTTACACTGTTTTACAAATGATGGATTTCTGTTGCCATACAAATAAACAATATTGTTAAAATACAAAAAGTACCTCATACTATTTAATTGTTTAAAAACATTTTCGAGTCCATGCCCTAATTTAACACAAACGTTAAGTTTTTTATTATTTGCGTTATTTTTTGAAACGTTAACGCGTGTGCTCCAAAATTTACACTAATAATGAACCATCAAATAACACACGAAATATAATAACAAATAAGTCCGTTTAATAAACAGCAGTTTGTGCAAATGACGCGTCAAACGAATTCGTTGTCATTAATGAGGTAGTTGGCAATTTGTTTGGTTCGTTGATATGTGGTTAATATCAACGTGTGATTAATATCACAATCATAACGTGCATGGGAACACCAGTTTGGAACTTTAATGATAATACAGTTCATTAATATCAGATTCGGTAGACTGACGCCGTGGTGTAGTGGTTCGAGCGTTAGGCTCAAATACTGGCGGTCGTGGGTTCAAATCCTGGAGAACATTTACTTTGTGCGAATTTTTCAGATTGCCTGATAAGAGTGATATTTCTAAGGTTTGGAAGACGTGCTTAGCGATAATCAGGTCCGTGTCCCAATAGGGGTTTCCTTATAGTTGTGCAGATCAGATGCCATCAAATTAGTTGAATATCATATAGAAATAGAAAAAGTATTTATGAATCGTCAGATCAAGTTAAAACTACTGCCATGTTTAGAATGCTGATGATATCGAGAGGAACCGACAAGTGACTATTGAAAATATGTTAAAATTATATGAACTGTATAGCTAATGACAAATTTACGAGTACATTACTTATGCTACAGAGTGCAAATATTTTTGTCATGTTTTTCTTTAGAAATTTTGTGATCTAATTCTATAGTTTTTATATATAGATTTTCAGGTATGTTATTGTGTTCAAAGTTGTAATGATAGTTTTGTGTTAATTTTATTTAACTAATGAAATAAAAATCTGATTTTCAGAACAACACAACATAGTTTGTTTTTATTTGCCAATGGATGATTGGATAAAATATCCTTCTTATAAAACGACATTCAAAGTCTATTTTCCAATATGCCAATTCATTTTATATAATAAGTGTAAATAAAATAATTTTAGCTTAATTTACGAGTAACATCTCCATTTGACATAAACAATCTTTGGTTATCTTAGCAACGTGTCAAGTTGAAATGTCCTCATAAAAACTATAAGGCTTTACATATTGTAAAAGAGGTTAAAATCAAGAATTAAAGAAATACATTTTCTTTATACATTGGTAATGCAGTTATCTTTTATCAGCTTATGTATTCAATATTTTTAGGTTGACACTACTAAATAATTACTAATTTTATAGTGTATTTTATAAAGTGAAAGTATTTCCTGTTGAATTTAACTCTCATGTTTTGGGTCGAAAGCTCTAATTACGACATCATAGCTGTCGCGTAGCGATTAAGAACGAACTACAAAAAATTGATTGTATTTTATCGACAACACAGGTCTGTTTCAGTCTACGTTACTAGTAAAATAGACAAAATAATAAGTGTTTAACTTCTTTCATTTTTTACGCTGTTCTACAAATATAATTGTCGTAGGTACAGGTAGAGTGCCCTTTGGAATGTACCTTCGCCATTCGAAAATATGTATGCCTGAATGTTTATCTTATGGGCATCTGCACGTCTAAATAAGGATACTGCACTTTAGCGCTTGTCAAAGCATACTTTTAGTTAGGAATAAAGTGTATTTCCACAAAACAAACTGCGATTTTTCTTTGACATATAAGGGTACCACCCACACGATCCACGCCGTAACTCAAAGGTTCACTCGGAATGCTGGAGTCGGAACTAGAACGAACTGTGTGAACTATCGTGATCGGTGACGAATAGTTGCGCTGTGGGACTTCTGGTTTCTGTAGAAATTGAATAGAAATATAACGATAAGCAGTTCTTTGGATGGGTAGATAGATACAATAATAATTTGTAATGTGAAACACAGATACAAAATTTATGAGTGATAAAGACGACATCGGAAAGTAAAGTATATCTATTAATGTCTTTCTGTAGGGTAAAGGCATCCAACATCAAAATTAAGTTATCCTTACATAAATGTGTACTGGCTTACAGTTGTATCAACTCAACTACAAAGATAATGAACGATTTGATGGCTGCAAATTGCACAAATGATCAGTTGCCATTTAAGTTATGATTGTGCAATTGAGTCTCAATCGTTACGCTTGCTAAATACTGGTAAATAAACTGAAACCCGAACGTTATTTAAATAATATGAACAATACTCTGCTTAACCCCGTAATCAAAAACAGGACCCCAGGAGTTTAACATCAATATTTAGAGTATCAAGGCGATCTTGACCAAAACAATATTCGCGTGAATAGGTATAGTTGTTATAGACACAAGTTAAAATTTACAATATTAGCAGGATAAGATATAATACAAATAGATATTACACATACATTTTAAAACAAAAACTAAGAACATGATTGGCTATGCTAACAGATATAATATTATGGTTTCAATTCCGTAGTCAACGCGATGCGGTTCCTTTATTAATTACCATCAGGCTGGGATGACCCTATAAACTGTGTTTTTATGAAAAAAACAAAAAAAAATAAGAGCGAGAATTCACTGAGGAACAAAATCATAGACTGAAATAGGGTATTTTGATTGTTTCAGATTCAAAAAGTGCAAGCATTGTTACAATCATATCGTTTAGGTCCAGAACATTAGGTCCCATGCACTTAGGGACAGAGCATAATTAATCCCAATATTTACCAATCAGGAGGACTGAAATCAATACCTTTATTTATATGGACATAACATAACTTTGTTGATATAAGTACTTAATTAGTTCTAAACGTTGATTGTGCTATAATTAGAGCTTCCTAACTTAACTCGTTTGATTGTGTTCCATAAACTCATGCATATTCATGGAGCAAATTATGAGTTATCTCTGGAAGGCAGTTTCCGTCACCTACGACCTACGCGTACAAACTGTGTCTTGTTGGATTACGAAAGGAATACAACGTGATACTAATGTTGTAAAGTTGTATAATTTTAGACTTCCAAAAATAGTAGGTGTATCCCTATTCGTGTAATTTTCAAGACTAAAGATGATAATTCGTTGGTAAGAGTAATATTTTAAAGCAAAACAGCAAAATATAATCTCCCTTTGGGGTGTAGGGCTCGAACTCATAACCTTCACGTATCGCGCGTGCTGCTCTTCCAACCGAGCCAACCGCTAGTTATCGTAGGCGATATCACAGATTATGTATTTCTGTTGCCGATATGAGAACAAATACTAATATCTAAATAAATTAATATCTAAAAAGGGGCATCCATTCAACAAATGTGATTTTTCTGCGAAACTAAAAAAACTGTTACAATTTCATGTCTAATGTTGAATAGATAACGTAACGTTTCGTGTGCGAGTCCTACTCGCAATTGGCCGGATTTTCTTTATTTATTTACCATCTGATCTGATATTTTTGTCTTTGTACATTAACCATTACAGTTTAAGTTAGTAAAACAACAGATGTTCTCGTAATAATACAGTTGTATGTTTTCTTAAACGAAGTAAACATATATAAAGTGTGCTATAAAAACATCGCCTGTGTTTCGGTTTGTCCACAAAGACGTGTTCTGGGGACGCGTTTAATTGGCGCTCCATTGAGACTAAACCGCCATTATTAACACTAAGGACTAGTGATGTTCAATTATCGATAATGTCTGTGGTGATAATTGCCTGGAATGTTAATCAGGATGAAAAAAAAGAATGAAATAAAATCAAAAGTATTACACGTATTAAAACTTTACAAGATGATATTTTCTAAATAATTTTGTATACTTAGCGTTTATTTGTTTAGAGTCGAAGAAGACCTGGTGGCGCAGTGATTAAGATAAGCTTGAAAGGTGCTGGGTTCGACTCTTGGTTGGCTCATCTCAGTCAAGTCAATATGGGTAACTACTTTTCTGAACCAGCTGGGGCCTAGATGTTCGGTGTTGACGCCTCTAGACTGTATTCATCTTCTGTAGAACTAAACAAACCCCAAGTATCTTCGTTTAAAATCAATTGATTAAACTTTTCAGGCTTTATTGTATTACTCTACTAAACTTACAATCAATTTATATTCTGAAACGTTGTAATTTATTTTATTGAATTAGATCAAACGTATTTCAACATAATCATAATTATTTTAAAAAAATTATGTATTTATATCACTTTTATTCTACTAAGAAATTATTTTTTTTCAAAAAATTACTTTGTATTTAACATTATGCCGAGTCATCGATAGATAGAAAACAGCAACAATATTAACTCCTCGTATAGATAAATGAGTCCTTCAACCCCAAGCGTCGCAACACATCCGCAAGCAGCCTCTTAACCCCAACACAATGTACATTGTCACACTGCGCTGCCGTGCGCCAGAAGTGTGCTTTGCACCGCCAGCAATGTACTTTGTTTAAAACAATAGCGACAAAGTCGAGAGTTGGTTAAGTAGCCCCTGTCTTCATGAGCACGATGTGCCACTAACTAGTGATGGGAATCTCAGTCTTTTGAGGTCCTAAAAATACTTTACTTTAATAAACGATAAATAAGTATTATACTGATTTTTATTACAAACAATTGAAAACTCTAATTATTTGAAAATAAAGACAATAAAGTTCTTATTGTAAAAAAAAATGATAACTACCAAGTTTCCTGACGGTTAAATTTAGATCTCAGAAAGAAAAGTAAAGTTCCAAAAATGCATTAATGCCATAACGCAAGGCAAAGTCATCAGTATATAATTGAAAACTGGATTAATTATTAGGTTTGCCAAACGTGAATAGGATATCACAAATACGAGGCATTTTTTAAAATCTGTTAAAAAATGGCTCGAAAAGGGATTTGAGCATAGGCTCCGAGATTATACAGTATTTAAGCCATAAGAACAAACTTGAACATATTACAGGCTCATGATTTCTAAATTTATGAGACTTAAGCCTTTTATTTCTTAGATCTTTTTCACTTTTTTTACCTGATAATGGACGCCAACTGCAGAGCATTTTCATCTTAACTAAGCTTTAGGGGGACCGAAAGGAGTCTACATATTTTAGTTGTTCTAAGTTTTACAACTTTTTCGTTTCGTTCGATTAATGAATTTTTGTAAATATTCTTTTGCAGTTAGACTAATGCAGTTTGAGTTTTTTAACATTTGAATTTTATAAGTTCTCTTTATGTCGAGAAAAATATCGTCAAAAGACCAAGTATTTTACATCACTACGTGACTCCGTTAAGTTAACTGATAGGTACTGGGCAAAACAATCGCTTCTGTAACTATTGCTGCTCTCTGTCAAGGAGTGTTAGAGGCGACTGTTCTGACGCGGCGGTGAACAGAGTCCGTGGCGTTGTTTTCTGTTGAGTGAAGTAAAACTAGTACGACATCAGGTACTGAAGTTGGGGCGTACTGATTGCAATGTGACCGGAATTAAAACTAAAAACAGGGCCTTTGGTACCTACCTAAATATCACGTTTTTATAAACGGTATCAAAAAATCAGTTGCGTTTGCCTCAATTAATTCATTATGTTTACCAAGACAAAACGTACAGTTACAAATCCAATCAAACTCATTTTTATCTAGGTATAGTTACAAATTGACTACTACTCGCTCCGAACCTATTTCTACGGATAAGAAACTCCGAATATATAGTATGTGTGTATGTACGGAGGTATATGTATAGCTCGCTATAGCATCGTACCTCCTGAATGGATCAATCGATTTTTTTTTGTTTTGTTGCGAGTTTTCTAAACCATGTAGGAGGATAAAATCGGTTCAAAATAGCTGCCCAACAAAATGTCAGATAACATTTTTAGACACTATTTCTTAATCTTGGTATCAAAGAAAAGGAATGGGGTAGTAGGTACATTATGCCGAAGATTAAGTCTTGACATCCGTAGCTGAGGGGCGAGAGGATTGGACTTTGGTGTCGCGCTATCTCTGAGGTTCCGAGGGTTTGATTCTCGGTCGGGTCAATGTATAGCGATTTATTATGGAACAGCCCGTCTAGTGAATAATGTCCACCTTACAAAAGTCCGTAGCCAAATAACAATAATTTCGGTGTTTTTGTGTTCAGTAGGGGGGGGGGGGGAGAAGTAGTGACATTATTAGTAGCAAGGGTCAGGCCTTCAAGGTAGCCTTAAGCTAGGACCTCATTACCACTTAACATCAGTTGGGATGAGGTCAACTTCAGTAGCTCCTTATCTAAGGCTGTCAGAGTACGCGTGCACGGCGCGTGGTAAATGGTTTCGTGGAGGGCGCTCTTTCAGCGAGTTCCAGCCTTTATGTTCGCCTTTGCGGAGCGTGTATGTTGGGCGTGCGGACTATTTCGCCGGCTGCTCGGCGAAATTAAGTTCTGAAGATACAGGTACAGGTGGGTTGTGAAACATTTTGTAATGAGCCTGTTATTCCAGTTGCTAGATTTTAAGACCGTTTTCGCAATGGTGTGTTTAGTTATTTAAATTTTACTGCATGTAACAATATATTTGGCGTGTTTAAGCCCTAGTGGTTTTTCCTTAGCAGTCAACCCCCTAAGTCAATAGGTTTGGACGAGAAATACATGTGCGGTAAATGAATTTTATAGTCAACAGACAATAGTCAAATATTTTTATTAATTACTCTAACTTATTAATGATATATTAGAAAGTCAACAAGCAATAGTTTAGTTAATGATATAAATATAAATAAACAATGCTTAAAGTAGATACATGCTACTAAAATGAATTATTAAACATACTTTTACTATAGTAGCGGTAATACAAACAAAATGTACATTGTTATACTTTTGAAAACGAACATATTTGCCCGAAATACAAGGGAACATGTGATCAACCTGTAATAAGTCAGTATAAGATTAAAAAAATAGCTGCAATGATATTTAAAAACAAATTTGGAAATCAATTGAAAATTGAAATGGAAAGAGAGGTAGGGCATAGCGATTTATCGCTCGAACTGGAGCAGCCCGACTGGTGAAATACCTCCACCTTACAGAAGACCGCAACCAAATAACAATCACTTCTGTGTTGTTGTGTTCCTGCGTGTGAGTAAGGTTTCCCTTGGGGGTGCTACATTAGTAGCAGGGGTCAAGCCTTCAAGGTAAGGATAAGTCAAGTAACAGATATATTATGCTGTACTTGTCACCCTTAAGCTAGGACCTCTTTACCACTTAACATCAGGTGGGATGAGGTCAATCTTGAAGTGCAATATAAAAAAATAACAAAAAATTAACTAAGGTTTCTTATTAAAAACGTTCGTGGTATTTGTGATAATCCTATTTTTCGGCTTTGGTTAGTGCAGTGAGCTCAAAATTGATCAAATCAATGAAAAATGATGTGACGAGAAGTTTTAACTGTCGTTTATTTGTTGTAATGACATGACAAATTACGATTAAACATTTTCGATTTTTCCTCACTACTAGTTCTATAAAAGGTTTAATTGATGTATAAAAAGTTAGCCTGCAAGTTTGATTTCCCATGTGACTTGTTTAAAAATAAACAGCATTAATAACCATTATCAAAAAATCTCTAGGCATGCGATGGAATAATATTTAAAATTTCAAATATGTATAGTGTCCAGTTGAAATATTCAAATGGACCAACTTGTTTGACTTTAGACCTGATTGTGAAAATATTGTTTAAACTGGGCCTCCGGATGCCACGGAAAGCTATATAATACTGAACATTTGTGTCCTCTTATCTTTGGCTGAAAAAGACTTTGCTAAAAAACATTCTTGCCATTTAATGGAAAAAAAAACTCTAAAACCGAACCGCCGACAAACTATCGCCTCGTTCAGTACAGCAAAACGGAATTATTACGCCAGAGCGTTTTCGGCGAACCCTTTGCGTTTGTAAAAACGAAAGCCCAATAAAAGCCGCTAATACTCGGCTCGCAATAATAATAAATTTGCATGTGAAGAGAACGCCTCTCCGGCCGGGCTCGTTTTATTTCGGTAAAAGGCGGCCGCCTCAATTTAGAGTGGGGAGGTTGCTACCGATATCAAAAAATATTAATAGGAAATGTGTACCGAAATATTTATTGCATAAACTAGGCAAAATATAGAGACGCTTTTGGCGCGATACCGACAGGTTTCGGACACATTCCGCAAACCAATCTACGCACAATCGTACAGGGTTGATGATGGACGAATTTGATGTCGTTTATTAGAGAGAAAGAAAGAAAAAGTATTTATTGGCAAACATATCTACACTCATACAAACTTTTGTACATGCAATAAGCACAAAATTTAGGTATATTTTTGTGCTAGTAAGGGGGGGGGGGGTGCTAAATTATACTAAATTATAATCAGGGGTCAAGCCTTTCAAGGCTTTACCTTCAGGTAAGGGCGGCAAATCCAGGAACAGCTTTATTATGCTGTCCATATCGTCCTTACGCTTGGACCTCACTACCACTCAAAATCAGGTGGAATAAGGTCAATATTGAAGTGCAACATAAAACAAAACTTCCTCCTACTACTGAGCACACTTGGTGGGGCAAGGATTGGAGATGCGGCCTGTGCTCAATTTCAAATTCTATTAAACCTAAGGTAAACAGAAGAAAAAAGTTAAAAGTTGCTATTAAAAAAATTGGTAAGTTCATGGCCGGTAGTTTGAAGTGACAACGCTGAGCCGATCGCCTGAGTCAAGCATGCTACTCTCGTTCGTGCGTGACTAACGGGACAATTACGTCACCATTTTTAGTGCATGCAACCCCCTAGTATCTAGTTATGAGACGTTGTCACGTCAAAAAGAATGCATTACTGTTAAATACTAATAAATTAATAATAACAGCATAGAAGTATGCTAACAAATGCACCTCTACGTTCAAGGTGCCTATTTTTCGTGCCAGCTTTTTGCCAGCGAAACTCCTCCAGCAACAGTATTCCTTTGACATTACTATAAAATTCAGTTCGCAATCGGTACGTACAACCTTATAAAGGTTATTGCGTGAGCCGAGTTTGAAAGTACGGGTCAAGCTGCGAAGGCGAGTCTCAACTATCGCTGAGCCCACATGTTTCGACAGGAAGATACAGAATCTATCAATGGGATAAATGAAATCAGCTTTTAGAGGTTTGCTAGAAATCGAGCTCAAAGTCTTCTGAACTTTGCCTTTTTTAGAAAGTCATAATTAATATATCGGAGCAGACAAAGTGACCAAATACTTCTGAACAGTTTAAAATGTCAATAAGTTCCATACACTACAAGTTACCATTCATATCTGAACATTCATTGTACGTAATTTTTTAAAAGTCTTTCAAATGTTAATTTATACCGACAATGCGCAGTTGTATATTTCTGACTTAAAATAAAAGATGCAAGGCCGTAAAAATATGTATTTCGGACAATACATTTAAAAACCACTTAAAGTTTGAATAAATACACACCATACGTACAGACATATTTACACATTAACTTGTGACCCTCTGAACAATGACGTTACTCTCAGTTTATCATAATTTCAAACGCGTAAAATTTAAAATCATCCAAAGTAATAAATTCATTAATAAAAGTCCGTAATTTATTTTATATGTCTCGGTATTTTTTGGATAAAATTAGCATAAGTTTTAATTCATTTTCTGGATAGCGTAAAAACTGTCACTTATTTCGTAATTCGATTTCAGTTTAGGACACACGCAAGCATAATTATTACACCATCTAACACATTATCAATGAATAAGAACGGATATAGGCAGTAGCCTATATCCGTTTAAAAAGTATTTTGTATTGAAAATAAGGGGGATGGGAGTAATAACGCCCTTGAAAATGTATGTTTATTTGAAGATAAAAATATGAAATTTGGCACAAATATAGCTTGAATTAAAATATGGACTAATTTTGGTTTCAAATATCCGTATCCGTAATATAATTCAGATAGGGGTTAAACCAACCACCTGTCCATTTTATTAATAAACTCCACAATAAATAAATATTGGCGATCTTAGCGCTGCAAAAGTGTTGAATCAGGGCTCTAACTCTACCAAAACAGCGCGCAACGCAATCAGCGCGATCAACGCAACAATTGCGTTATGCGCCGACGCTAATTGCGTGTTAGCGCTTGCGTGATTAACGCGCATTGTCATCAAATCCGGTCTTTGCGTTTTGATTACGGAATTTCGACTGGACTTACAGTGTAGGACAATGCGTTCGATTAAGCGTTTGATACAATCCATGCGTTTCGCCCATAAATTCAAAACACTACATAAAGCGCGTTTTAGAAGATAATTGTAATCTGTGTTTAACTAACCAAATTTCACACTATGACACTACTTTTATCATTATCGATTATACTTAATAGTAGCTATGGCAAGCGAAATGATTCGTTGACGATATTGTGCATATGGCGGCCATTTGAGCACTGGCAGTCGGTGTGAGCTGACGCCTTGTTATTTATTAAAACAGTGCAAAATACAAATTAATATTCAGTGAGCAGTGTTGCTTATTTTAAAAGATCTTTATGTCTGAATATTTCTAATACAAAGTATATATGTTACAGTCATAGTGATTAAATAGCTATTATACATAATGACTGGTCATTATATATAATGGCCAAATTCACTAGACAAAGTAATAAATTAATCACTTTGTCTGGACATTATTCATAATAGCGTGTCAAAGTTAGCCAAAGTAATAAATACGGTCTAGCCGACTTAAAAAACTTGATTATTTTTGTATTTATTGGGTGTTTTTATTTATTTAAAAACTTTATTGCACAAAAAAAGTACAAAAGGTGGACTTAATGCTAGGAGCATTCTCTACCAGTCAACCGTTGGGTCATGCAGATAGTACGTTTATGGGTGCGGTAATAGTAAAAATGTGAGTATGGATAACAACAAAATTAATAATCATAAATAGCAGAAAATTACACACGAGAATAGAATATTCATACATAAGTTCATGATAAATAAATATAATAATTATATATATTAATATGTTATATATATATATATAACAAAATAATATATATATAAATATATGAAAACAAGTGAATAAATAAAGCAAATCAATTGAGGAAACGAAATTTTACGTAGAGGGGGAGGAATAAAATAATTCACGAACTTTTAATTTAAAAATTCCCTTAGTGAGGGATTATCCCTTAGGGGGGTGTTGATCCCTGTGTTTTTATTTTTTTGTTTTATAGCCAGTTAGCTTTAAATTTACTTTATAAATTAAAGTTAAATAACTTTATAACAATGTTAATTGACGTGAAATTACTATCTTATGTTATTTTAATTTTTTAAATAATCTTTATGATTAGTTAAGGCAAATTGCAATGTAATGTTATAATCTTAAACGCATACCTACGTGTTTTATTACATTATCCAAGTCATCGAAGATATTATATATAATAGCTAGTTAATGTGATTAATTTTGTATCCATTATCACTTTAGCCAAACGGAGTAGATATTATGCATAATGGCTAGCCATTATACATAATATCCAGATTTATTACTTTGGCTGTAACATATACACTGCTGATTAGACCTCTTCTAAGTTTTCACTTTGTGACACTTTTTCAATATCCTTCTTATAATACTTATACAAGTATTTTATTGTAAGGAATGGATACTTCAAAGCTTTACAAGTTTATTTATACGAGTAGCTCTACTTAAATAAATTTTTAGAGCTTACTCGTAACAATTTTTATCATACATAAGGTACAAATATCATATTACTTAAGTACGTTTATTCGAAAACTAACTTACTTACGATATTTACAGCTATGTCACTGAAACTTACCTGAAAAGAAAAAAATAAGATATTAAAAAAACAGTTGAAATCAAAGGACCTCATTTTTCTATTTTATACGTATAACAATGTTTTACCGATTTGTTTGATTACAAATACAATAAACGTTGAATCAATCTTGCGACGTAATTGAATACTAACCTAATTATAAATATAGGAATAAAAAGGCAATCAGCTCCTTATAATAATTATTACTTTGCTAGGAATAATAAAGGACCTTAATTTATTTATATAATAACTCAGCCATCAAAACTACCGCAAAACCAAAAGAATCACGAACGCCGACAGAACCAATAACATTTTTCCGAACCCTCACTTCCATATGCGTAAGCGGAATGAATAAAAATACAGCAAGGCAAAATAAAATCTCACTAACACACGCCTTTATTCACACGCAGTGAGGATGCGGTCCGCAGCCACCGACCCCCGCACTACAAAACGGAATTATTAAGCCGACCATCGATTTCCCTACAAGCTTCGGGTGTCGGCGAAAAGTACACCGCTTTGAGTGAAAGGTCGTTATCGTTTGGAAGTTGGGCAATAGTTAGGCATGAGGAAAAAACCGTTTTTTAATCTGAAAGGATAGAATGACCGATATATATTGATTTTATTTTAAAGTAGCGGCCCGTCACGGCTTAACACGCGTAATATCTTTGTGCTTTTCCACAATTTTCACACTAATTCTTTGCTTATTTTGGTTGCAGTAATGATATCATAGCATGAAAGCTTTCCTCGATAAACGGACTAACTAAAACACAAACAAAAATCAATTCTAACCAGTAATTCCAATTAAAACGACCTCCGTAGCCGAGAGGCGAGCGTCTGGCGTCGCGTCATCTCTGAGGTTCCGGGTTTGATCACCGGTCGGGTCAATATAAATAAATAAATAAATATTGGACAACATCACATACATTGCTCTGATTCTGTGGTAAGTAGCTAAAGCACTTGTGTTACGGAAATCAGAAATAACGACGGGAATAATAAAATATGGGAAACGAACTTTTCTGTATTGTCTCGGGGGGTCTGGGTGTTGTGGTACCGTCGTTGTTTCTGATTTCTGTAACACAAATGCTTTAATGTATGTGATGTTGTTCAATATAAATATATTTTATATTAATTCCTGATATAAGTGCGTGTAAAGAAACTCTTCAGCTTTATGACATTAGTTTCCATAATGATGTCTATTTCTGCTGATGTAGCATGAGAAGTGATAAGATTTCACAATGCATTGCGAATGTCTGGTGCTCTTAAGCTTTCCAAGGATTCCGTGGCCAAATATCCAGTTTAAACTCGTTTCAAGACACCATCAAGACTTTTGTAAATAGTTTAGGTGTACAATTCATTTGCAACTCGATGTGCGTTTGAATGCAGTTTATATACATGGCAGAAAAATAAATTGTATTAAAAAGACAGAAAAATAGTTAAATTTAAATAAATCGTTAGTTATTTCCTCAGTTTGTTTAGCCATTTAAGTAACATCGCGTCTTTGATTTCAGAAGCGATTCAATATTCTGATACGGAATTAGTTTTAGTCGGGTTTTTTCACTTTACATAATATTTTTGTGAATACTAATAATATCATAAGTGTGGTAGTTTGGATGCATAGAATCTCAAAATCTACTGAATAGATTTAAATGAAATTTGGTTCGTAGCTAGATGTGCAGTTGTTATCTCAACAGAAAGGCGATAGTTAAAAGTTAGTTGGAAGAGCAGCACGCGCGATACGTGAAGGTTGTGGGTTCCATTACCGCACCGCAAGGGGAGATAAAAAAAATATGTTTCTTTAATATAGTTAGTAATGTTTTTCTAGTATCGAACAAAAAAAAAAACATAATATAACATACTTTTTATCCAACAACAATGCTAATAAAGCAGACAAAAGCTTATTGCCCAAACAGCTTATGCATTGTTCAACGCCAACACACAAATCAAGAAGGGAAATCACACCAGACCCTTTAATCACGTTAATATGCTTATTTGACTTCACACTTGCGAGGACATCTCGCTGGCCCTATGTTCAGAACTCGTAATCAAAGATCTAAATGAAGACAGACCGATTCATTCGGACCCGACGCCCGCCGGACGTTACCCCAATAAGGCTGAGTCGCAGACCCGTCTCTAACCACAATATTATCACACCATACCCCAGTCGACATTTCACACTAGACAAATGAAATGCTATTTATGTTCTGGGAATTTTGCCTGTCTAAGAGACATGGTAAAGTCAAAGTCAATTAATTTATTCATGTAGGTTACAAGTAACCCTTAAGCATCGTCAAAATGAGCACAAACCAAAATTGAAGCTACAGCCGGTTCGGAACCTAATTCTAACGAGAAGAATCCGGCACGAAACTCAGTAGTTATCCTATTTTTTTTACAATATTTAGAGCTAGAGATCTTAAAACTATGGCGAGCAGCAGACAATCATGTCCTATATATGTTTATCGTTATATGTTTATCGTTTAAATATTCATCAAGTTTATAGTATCCTTTTAGCATTAAATATATTTAATATGAACCTTAAATCTATTGCATAGGTAAGTCAATATACATTTTTTTCTTGCCAGTTTCTTGCCGGTATCTTCTCTTTGGCTATAGGTTCCGAACCGGAGGTAGCTTCATTTGCTTTATATAGTGACTATTCATAACTATTACTAATGTAATCTATGTGAATAAAAAATATTGACTTTGGCTTTGACTTGATTGCGGTAACTTGTTGAATATTTTTGTACTTAATGATAAAGAACGAAGGAAAGAAAGAAAGAAACATGTTTTACTTAAAAACATCACAACACAGTCATAAGCCATAAAGTTTTGTCTTCAATCCTATATTATATCAGATACACTTACTTTAATAAGTACACACAATAATGTAGGATGGAAAACATAAAACTAAAACAAATTAAGACGCGATAGAGACGCCGAATCGCTTAGTTTATTCTGCCAATACGGTAATTACCTAAATTAATAAATCTTTGTCATTTCAGTAATCTTCTTTTTTATTCAACATATTTTTATATGAGACATAAACCTATGCTAAATTTATTCACTTTTCTACCACGCACTGCACACCCCGCATTACACTCACTCTTTACTTAATACGTTTGCGGAGTCAGAAAGGGACCAGACCAATCGAATTTCGGCATGGCCCACTAAATCTGACTACAAACCGAAGCCCTAGCTAATGAATAGGCTCGGAAGTAATCCTGAGTGCGATCGGACGGCTACAAATTACGAGGGACAGCGGGGCAATTAGCGGCGCTGCAGAGGCGCCGACGAGGATGATTTGTGGGCCCAGGTGTTTGTGCCTGGTGTTTAACAAAGGGTGCAAAGACGATTCCGATTAAAAGTTAACAGAAGGACCTCAACACTCACGCTTTAATTTAAGTGTAAGTAATGTGGCGGGTCGTTACATTCCCTTCAATATGGTCGAGTGAAGCAATGGCTGGCACATACGTGATGCTTGTGAATAGGTGCCACCTTTGGGGACTGGTCTGCTCCAGCTTACCTCTTAAAATACAATAATACTTAATGCTTTTTTCACTCATCAAAATAAAACTATATGATTTGGTCTAAAGTGTTCTACACATAGCTATATGTTAGATACTGCTACTGTATTTAATCTGATGAGTTTCTTACCGGTGTCTTCTCGGTAGATATAGGTTCCGAACCGGAAGTAGAATCGCTTTGCATTGTATTCAATGACGATTCAAAAGTGTTACATGAACAAATAACATACTTGAATAAAGAAATAGTTTGAGTAAGACTGATTTTAAAGAATAGTAGAAGTATTCTACCACCGTGTTCGGAATGTTGATGATGTCCACAAGAACAGGCAAGAAACTGGAGTTACTCTTTTCAAAATAACAATGATTCAATAATACTAGGTACTTTTTAGTAGTCGAGTAAAATTGCAAGATCTATAAACTTACAGTTTCAGTCCCAGTATTTTAAAAAATAAAATGTGTTTATTTTTGCAAACTTAACAGCATTTATGATTCGTAAAACCGAAGCAAAACTACTGCTTAAAATTAAAATTCTGCCACAGTTTCATGGACATTTGAAGCAAAAATATCGCTTAACTCGTTAAAATTAAAGAACACTTTCATGGACATTCACGAAACATATTTTTCATTACACGTAGCATTTCAACTAGTTGTTTACGCGGTCCCAATCAACAACTATCTCGAAGAGCAATCTGAACAACGACATCCAAACAACTCGAGCAAGTTTCTCCTCCGGAAATTACTGCCTCCCAAAATATCCCGCAACACAGTGTAAACAGAAACAGTGAACACATACCACTTTGTAGAGGAACTATTCAGGTACCTATCTAATTTGTGTAGCTACTGTCTTTCATCTAAAGGTTGTCTGGAAGAGATTGCTTTCCAGCAATAAGACCGCTAATGTTGTACTTGAATATGTCTTTAAAACGAATGTTAGTAAATTTTATTGTGCAATAAAGTGTTTCTTTCTAAAAAACATTAGATAATTTTTGCATGAAAGAAGATTTATGGATTTATTTATTAAATAGTCGATATTACATACATTATTCGGATACCATGGTAAGTAGCTAGTATTCGTGCTATAAAAATAATGTATTTCAACACCCAGACCACCCAGACTTGCCTTCCATATTAACTCGACCGGGAAACGAACCCGGGACCACACAGATAGCATAGATATTAGATTTAAACAAGATATAAACTTTTTTTTTGGTCTGATACTTTTACATCCGCCTTTAGAATGAAAAACATTGCCGTAAATTTTCGTAAACACAAAAAAAAAATCTTTCAAGGCACTTTTGTTGCCTCGGTTATTCACGAGTGAAAACTATTCAATTTTCCAACAGAGTTATTTCACTGTCATGCATTTTACTAGCACGTTTAAGGTCAGGCATTACAGCCGCACAATACAGGCAAGCATTAACAATGTACCGCGAGTTGTGTTACATTACCATAACGGCCTATTGTTCCACAAGCGAGAGGAAACGCGTAATAAATAAGTAAGTATCCGCACACGGAACACTGTTCTTACTGTCCGTACATGTACTGGAACAATTATTCGTGATATTAAATTTATATGCGAGTTTAAAATATACACTTGTCGATGAAAGGTGTTTAAAAATTGAGGGCCTACAATGAAATCCAGCGAGACAATTTTTTGATTTGTGACACACACTTTTCAGTTTTTAACCGACTTCCAAAAAGAACGCAAAGAATTGTTTTCGTTTGATTTTTCATTTAGTCGCAATTCGCACGCTATTTTTTGTATCCTATGAAGTTAATAAGTTTTTTTGATTTAAAAAACTTCAATTCATGAAAATTTTATCTAATGATCAGATTTTTTACTTTCACTTCGGACTCTTAACAGCAATTTCGAAAATTATTCAGCAAAATCTATTCCTGTGAATGTTGTGTAAGATTATACATGATAAAAAGCACATTTTAAGTGCTCTATTAGCCGATGAAAAAGCCATTACATGATGAGTTTGAAAAGTTGAAAATATTAAAAGTGTGTAGGTTTTAAATATTAGAAACAGAAAAAAAATCTGTTTCTAATATTTAAAATTCGCTAGTACGGCGTAAAGTACTATAAAAATAATAAAATCGATTAAGATGCCAAGGTGTCGATTTCGTGGTATTCAAACATTTCTGCAACGAGTGTACCACGGGCCGATAAGTATGTAGTTCTAAACATATTCGGCAGAGGGCACTTACCGGAGGCTAACGGTTGATTTAGCAGAAAACATTCATTGCCTAAGGGAGATATTTTTTTTCTGTTTCTAATATTTAAAGTTCGCTAGTACGGCGTAAAGTACTATAGAATTAATAAAATTGTGTAGGTTTTCAACTTATTAACAGTAATTTATAAAATATCAAACGACAGCTGGTCAAAAAAGAAACACGAGCTCAAAATCAAATTCATTACGTATTTATTAACGCTTTCTAGAAAGACCGAACTGTTTAACTTATCAATAATAAAGCAGTCACTACAATATTCAAAGTAGCTTCATTTGTACCTAGACAACAGCCTTGCTCTACAGGCTTAATCATAATACCTTAAACAAAGTGCTTACAATACATTTGACGTCTAACTTAAATAATCACGAAGATATCTAAGACGGATTGCCACTTTAGAAATATATTCGTATAATTAAACCGCTTCGTAAATTATTTTATCCCAAAATTAAAGCTTGGGTAAGTTACCTGTATTTTTGGGGATAGAGAATGAACAAGTACAACAAATACCTTTTACTTAAACAATAAAGTCACTATTCCACGCGAACAAAGCGGGCAAAGCTAGTAAGAATAATTATCTCTCGAACTGGAGCAGCCCGACTGGTGAAATACCTCCACCTTACAGAAGACCGCAGCCAAATAACAATCACTTCGGTGTTGTTGTGTTCCTGCGTGTAAGTAAGGTTGCCTTCAAGGTAAGGGTTGCCTTCAAAGGTTTTATGCTGTACTTGTCACCCTTAAGCTAGGATCTCATTACCCCTTAACATCAGGTGGGATGAGGTCAATCTTGAAGTGCAATATAAAAAAAAATATATCTAAGTTTAAATAACACAAATCCACTGGTGATTTTAATGATTGTAAATAAATACATTTACACTGCAGTTGTAATTTCTGTTCAACCATTAGGTATAAATTAAAGTAAAAATTTAATTGCACTATACTCTGCGCAAACTAATCCCACAAAACAATAAGACTTTAAACTCGTACTCGCCAGTCTCTAAACTCGGCGCCATGCGAGTTCCCGCTTTCGAAAATTTCAATTTAGAAACTGTTTAATGCCTCAGCGTATTGTGAATGAACAATGAGAACCGATTATTGCCAAGTCGCCGTATTCGAGCGAGATCTTGCCGTAATTGTTCTTTGTTGAGAAATTCGTGTTAATTACTTCGAAAGGTTAGCTGATCAGCCTGTTAGGGTATCGGAAGTAGTAACTTTTGCCTCGTTAGAAGTTTGTGCAAGTGGAACAAAAGGTTTGTAGAAAAGTTTGCGATGGTTTTCAAGAAGATGAGTATATTTAAAACTTGTTAAATTAAGAAGAAATAATTATGCAACATTGAAGGTAACTTTTGTTAACATCAATAATGAGGTAAAGTAAAAAACGATAAAAATAATAATATCCTGATCCTAGTTATTAATTGAAATATGTAAACTGAGTAATGCAAAAAACCTTAAATAAACTCAAAAAGAGACTGAATAAAACAAGACAGTTATTTTGTAAAAATATCTGTAACAATATATTTTAATAACAAAAGGTCGAAAACGGGTTTGAATTCTCAAACTATAGTTAATTTTTCTTCTCAACCTCTTGAACGCGACAGTGCAATGGCGAACCACAATCGTTTCTTATATTTGTGAATTAAAAAGGGCAGACAAATAACGTTTAAGAATCACCAATAAATGAATGCCCTTAATAGATAAATAAGTTTACTCTATTTTACCTTCAAGACTAGCTAAACGTAGAGACAATAGTAGACGACGAGAAATGTGTACAGCCGTGCAAAACATAGATGTACATTAAAATATTCATAAATATTTAACTTCAAACTGCTAAATGGATTCGGATGTAATTTGGTGGCTATACATATTCGATAGTAAAATTATGAATACTTATATTTATTTCCAAAACCACACGAAAAACAGCTAGTATTACAATAAAAGCCAATCTGTTGTTCGAATAAACATACTCAGCCAACATTTACTTGTTTCATTACGACCCTCTTAAATAAATCCAACAAGACAAACACATCTCTTTAATCGATCACTTTCATATATTACTCGATATTTGCTTACCATGTAACCAAACAATTCATGTATCGATGCCCCACTATAAAAGGCCCATAATAAAATCGTTCCCCACTTTATGCAATAGCTATCGCATAAATATTGTTGGCGCACACTCAATAACCTCGGGAAATAATTCGTACACCACCCCCACTATACAAAATAGAAACTTTTTGCGCTGCAACAAGGTTGCTTTTAGTATAAACAGCACCACAGTCAGTCAGGATAATGTTGTCGGAAAGTCGATAGTCGATGGCACGATAGTAGGTGTATTAGCAATAACTAATCATTATTGTAGACTCGTTGCTTCATGAAATTTAGGAGAATACAAATCATAATTTGCGATGGAGAGAGTTTGTATTACAGTGGAGCACGCTCGTTTTAATAATGTAGTAGTTTAACGATATGAAGACTTAATAAGAAGACTGGGTGAAACACTATTTGGGAAAGTGTATCGAATAGTGTTTCATTATTTTGCTGAACATAGGCCTCTATCTAAGACTTCCACAACTCTCGGATTCTTCGGTGATCTTTCACCTGGAGGGAGGTTCCAGCACTGCGTGGTTCAAGTTGTATAACCTTCATATTCTAATGGCCATCGGTTAGCGAGCTTTGTGGTTGTCTTAAGTTTTGCTACGAATATCCCTTTTTCGAGGTCTGTTACATAAATAATACATTTTAGTACAGATTTTTTTCCTTACTGATAAGAAAAAAAGGCGAATTGTTGACCTTAATTGAGTAAATATTTGTATTTTTGGATTTCGTTAATGTATAAACGACAATAGGAATGGACTGGTTTTTTAATCCTATAGGTACACTGATTATCCGAAAATAACATGAGACAATTTTGAAAAAAAAAATCATACAGAAATAAAAAATATTGATTATATTTAGCACAACTTCAGTAGAGTTTTAAGTTTGCGTCAATATTTCATTATAACTGTGCAACGAAGAGCGAATGAACGTCGAGCTTCATTTTAAACCAATATCTCAGTTATTTTATTTCTTTTTTATTCAACAGATAACACGCTTTTTAATAAGCATTAGGCCTCACAAACTACTTCTTAGTTTTTATCTGCAGAGTTACCACGATAAAAGAAAAAATACGTGTCATATATTTTTTAACTGTTGTCCCAAACATATATTTTGAATCATGTTAAAATCATGTCCTATTATTATCGATGTTAAAGGCTACACTATACCGCCGGAGTCACGTAGCGCGTGTGTCGGTGGTTTACGGCGACTCGCGGGTCACCGATACCGCGCCCCGCTGTTATCTAAATTAGACCACTCCGATTCCGCGCTGCTTCCACTTTATGGCCCCAACAGCATGATGCTTTTTCTATGTGACAAACAAAAGTTGCGCGGTTTAATTACGCATGTAGGTGATCTAGGTACTGGCTGATCTGTCTTGCTGTTTGTAACGGGCGTCCAATTTAAATTACATTAGTAATATATGAGAATCGTCTATATGAACCAAATAAAGCTTCATTCGGAAAGAAACTTATAACTGCTGAGAAGATACTGAATACAAGAAATTCAATTGTTCCATTACAATGAAGCTGAACTTAACTAATTGTGCACCTACAAAGTGTAGGTTTTAAGTAGTGAAATATAATTAAATAAAAGGAATGATGAATATTGGAAAAATAAATAATTTTTCCGGGGAATTAGGGCTTTTAACCGAACCTCACTTGTGAGAGTGGGATGTGTTTTGAAAAAAGTCAAAATAATGACTAAAAAAACGGAGCAGGAACAAAATACTTCTTACTAATAATACAAACGAAATAATTTAGCTATGTCCAAGTTTTCACTTTCGCGCAAAGAACAACCCAACTCGTTAATGAATTGGGACAAACAGCTGACCCAGGTAGGAAACAATGTTGACATATCAGGTATAAAGCTATATTGTCAAACGACAATAGTCTCAGCACTCCTCATTCAAATCAGTTGACCTGAGTCGTGTCGGTTTGGACGGCTCTCTGACGTCAATAAACCCCCCACTGAGGGAGGGATACAGTTTGACAAATGGAGACCTTGTAAGAGCTAACGATATAGGATGTTGTAAGTCTGTTTGTAGGTATTACTTTACCTGTATTATGACAAGGTTTTACTTGTAACACCATTAGGACTTAGATTGCTTTGTACGTTTGACATCAGTTAAGGTTTAAAAAATCCAATCAGATAGATTATATATACTCCTGTAATAGTGGATGTGTTGATATAGATATAATAGTAGATATCTAGTTTTTCATTTTTTATATATTAATCAATATCAAACTTGTGCTTTTGTATCATCATCTGGTAAACTAAAATAATATTTACATATTTTTATGGTTAAAAAGTCTTGTACAGTGTTAAGCCATAAGCCAGGAATTATGATTTTATTTTGAAATCGATGCATGGGCTTGTAAATATTACTTTGCGGTAATGTATTAAATATTTTCATACTTATCCCTATAAAAGAATAACTATTTTTATGGAGTCTGTTTTTTTGAACGACAAGCTTTTATTTATTTTTGGTGTCAAAGCTATGGGTATCTGATTTTTCGGGATGAAAACTATATTTTTTACGTACATGCAAAATGAAGTCAAATGTACTAAAGCGTTTTAATGAATTTTTCTCCGTCTGCGGTCGTAAATGAAGCGTGTGGCTATTTATTGAAGACAAAAATTGTTTTTTCACTCATTGAAATAAAAATATATAGACTTGTTCTAAAGAGGTATACGCATATAAGTTAGATAGAACATTTGTAATGTTACTTGAACTATTCTACTGAGTTTCTTAACGCTGTCTTCGCGTCACATTTATATTCTATATTTATTCTATATTTAGGTTCGGCTAGCTTCGGACCCGGAATATTGAATAAATTAAGACATACTTGGCTCTGTCTGTGTGAGTGTTAATATCACTGGCAAAACACACTGGTTAGAAGACTTTACAACACTTCAATGTAATTAACACCTTGTAATAAGGCTGTTTCTTCATTAGTGTTACAAGTTTAAATCCAAAATCTTATAATAAAACGCCGCGTATGATTGGCGTTAAACGCAGTCGTTACGGGGCGGCACGCCCCAGCGAGCCCAATCTGCGCAGCGACCCGCGTGCACTCATTACTGAGATTTCGTTGATCACTCCTGCTACTGATCAACTTTTCACTGCGAGACAATTACAAAAAATCCTTAGCTCTAGTGACAAAAGTCTAAACTGGAGTTTTTGAACATAGCCATAAATCAGTGTACCTACTTATGAGATACAAAGTCAAATATTATAAGACGCATCCAAAAGTCAATAGTATGCATGATAAAATTAAACATTTATTGTTTAATATTGCCTGAAGATTCAACTAGTCGTGATAAAAAATGCATAGTTTTATTTTTATTTATTTAAAAACTTTATTGCACAAAAAAATTACAAAAGGTGGACTTAATGCTAGGAGCATTCTCTACCAGTCAACCGTTGGGTCATGCAGATAGTACGTTTATGGGTGCGGTAACAGTAAAAATGTGAGTATGGATAACATTAAAAATCATAAATAGCAGAAAATGTAATTTTAACGAGTATAGAATATTCATACATAGCTTCATGATAAATAAACATAATAATTAAACAATAATATATATATGTTTATATTATTATATATATATATATATATATTTGCTTTATTTATTTATTATATATATATAATAAATAAATAAAGCAAATCAATTGCGCAAACGAAATTTTATGTAGAGGGGGAGGAATAAAAGAATTCACGAACTTTTATTCCGTTCTAACTTTTAAGTTAAATAATTAATTAAATTAAAAATTTAATAAAACCCCGACACAAAAAGTGTTATAAAATAATCAATAATGGCGGCCATTTGGCTTCTCAAGTCCTTTTATTTAATACCTATATTGAGGGAGTTGTGTCAAAAATCCGTCATTTTCTGGCGGCGGCCATCTTGGATTTAAAAATTGGCATTATGTAGGTATATATTCTGCTAGTCAAACCCTTTTATATGATACCCATATTGGGAGTTGTGTTAAAACATGCAATCCATAATTTTGTGACGGCGGCCATCTTGGATCGATTTTTATCAAACTTAGCCAAGAACATTCCCGAGTTAATATCCCGAGTTAATCATCTTTCAAACAAAAAACTAAATCTAAATCAGTTCATTTGTTTGGAAGCTGCGATGTCATAGTTAGATACACACACAGACACGCCAAATTTAAAATACCCCGTCGTTTTTGCTTCAGGGTTAAACAAAGCTTCAGACAGGGCTTTTGTCATATAAATGGAAGAATTTGAACATATAAAATATATACATATAAGAAGCGACATTCATAAAGCCCTGCGCTCTAGCAATTCCAATTAGTGTAGCGACGCGTATGAACTCATTACTGGGATTTCGTTGATCGCGTGCGCTATGCTGATCAATTATAAAGGTATTTTTAAATTTACTTCCATCGTTGTCGCAAGAAAACGAATTATTTATCGAAGTGAGATGCGCTTGAGTTACGGGTTACAAGATTTTCACAGAATTGTATTTAGTCGTTGCCTACCGATGGATTGAGCCCTTTTACCAGTTTTCAAGAATTATTTTTTTATTTTATTAAATCTGAAGAGTTAAAAGTGTATTTTTTTACAATCGATCTTTTTTAGGGATTCGTTCCAAAGGGTGGAACGGGGCCGTATTGCTTAAATTTTGCTCTTTGTCTGATACTTCTGTTCCCACTATAACAACAAAATTAAATAATGATAATTGTGTTACACATTTCTGCTGCTTATAGTCAATCATTTAGAAATTCTCGTATTGTGTAGCTTTCAATGTTTGAATCATGGGTAAAATGTGGTAAATTTATATAGTTATGACCACTGATATTATTCTTATATTTAGTCTGTAATACTAGACTATGTTAATGCAGAGTGATAAAGATACAGAATGTGAGTTAGAATCAGATGAGACGAGAAATGAGATGTATGAAACATCAGAATAAAAACCACAATAACAAATTCTACAACATCGATCCCACTGATGGGTATAGACCCACCCACAGTATAAGACAACATACCCACCACGAGAATCCAGTGTAGATTCTTAAAATAGCATGTAAGGATAGGCTTACTCATAAAACTTCACAAATCTTATAACGTGCTCAAATAGAGGTAGCTGTATCGAATTCCAATCTACTAATCACACCAGGACCAAAACTCTCCAAGACCACTTGCTCTCGATACTCAGCAGTATCCTCACTATAAGTGCACCACTCGTTATGTTATTAGCCCCGCGACTAATTGCAAAAGTTCTGTCCGTCCGCGTACGTGCCTGAACGGATGTACTCTTCCGAGCGGAATTAAATGTAAAAGCAAGCTTTGTAGGATCACTTTGTTGTGCGTCTCTATCGGTAAGTTTATCTTTTTATCCTTTGTTTTTCAATAATGCCTAAGAGCAAATAAAATTGGATTTGAATTTGTGAAGTTTGAATTATATTTGTGACTAGCTGTCCCGGCGAACTTCGTAACGCCTATTTTTTTAGTTTCTTACCTTTTAAACCTTCCCTGGACCTCCACAATTATTTCAGAACCAAGATTAGCCAAATCGGTCTAGCTGTTCTCGAGTTTTAGCGAGACTAACGAACAGCGATTCATTTTTATATATAAAATTGTAATAGAGTCAAATTTAGAGATTTGAGAAAAGCATAAAATGAATGTTTACCGAAATAACAGACACTTGATTATTATTTCTGGTTTAAATTTTGAAGTTTAAATTTTTTAATATCTTGATTCTAACATTTTGAAAACTATTCCTAAGCTTACCAAGATGAAGACGCAATTAGGAGGAGAGAAACCCCTTTGAAATGGTTGAATACGTAATATGTATTTCTGAACTGGTTTCTCGTTTATGAACTGGTCTACTCCAGCTAACCTTCAAAATTACATACTTAACTGTCACCATACTCATCAAATCTAAGCTGTATTGTTTGTTTGTTTAATTTACGCATAGTTATAACTAGACTCTGCTACTTTGGTATATTTCTTGTATAAAATAGAAAATGTATTTATTCATGTTAACTTCTACCAAAGTATTTATAAATCATCAGATCAAGTTTAACTACCACCATTTTTACAGTGTTGATGCTATCGAGAAGAACCAGCTAGGAACTAGATAGATTCAGTAAATACCTATTCAAAAGAGACACTTCAAAATAATTTCATTGAACCTATTACATTTTATTTAAAAATAAAATTTAACATATGTTAATAAAAATATTAAAATAATTATTTGACCGTCTTCGCGTGATAAATAAATTAAAGGTCCTAAGCTAAACCTCTTCACCAAAACTTGTACTATAATTCACCATCATTACATTTAGCCTCATACCATTCACCATTACGGTTATCCTTTGTTCCTGTAATTTGAATGACAAAGACGTAGGATACGCTTCATGCGTGCGTTTTCATTGTTACATTTGTAATTACATTCGTTAGTCTCAATAACTAGTATCTCATTCTCATTATGTTATTAGCCCCGCGATTAATTGCAAAAGTTATGTCTGTGTGGATGCAGCCACTCGCGCGGAATTAAATTGAGAGAGCAGTGATTTGTTGATGTAGTTGCCGGGGGCGGGTTGCCGTTTTGCCGCGTCCACAGCCAATGATGTGCGTAGTAATAAATGTTAGATTTCATGGACAGACCGGTTTTTTTTATCAATTCCGTGAGTTTTTGGGGGAGCTTTTTTTAAATAATCCTAATAAATCCGATCATGCACTCATCATAATGTTGATGGCGTCGGAAGCATAAAGGCCAGTGGGATAAGATGATCAGATGGGGAGGGGGGGGAGGTGTGTAACAGCAGCATTAATGCAATGGTTGAAATCTTGAATGAGGTACCTAGGCCAACGTTTTATACCATATATACAACAGATGACGTTCAGTCAGATTAACAGATATTGAAATTATATTTGGTGTCAGCCCTCTATGCGTGTAGTCGAGGATTTAAAACATGTGACTGTTGTTTTAAATTTAATGTGCAGAGCAATTTAATGTGGCGAATATTTGTATTGATGACGACATATATTGGTTTGGCTCTGGAAATGCAGAATTGACCACCTCCGCTAGTATCCGTTAACTCATACCCTTAACAAAATTACGGCAAATCTTTGTTAGACACCAGTTCAATCAGTATTTGGTATTTACATACGTTCATATTTGTTTACCAGGTATTTATGTGTTAGTCTTATATATTTTACATTTCCTAACACTTGTTTTATTAATTTTTTACCTTCACAAATAAAGCAAAAGTTGTGTCGGTTTACTTAGATGCAGCCACTCGCGCAGAATTAAATTGTGAGAGCAGTGATTTGTTGATATAGTTGTCTGGGGCGCCTTGCCGCTTTGCCGCGTCTGTTGCTAGTGACGTGACAGCAGCAAATAAAATGCTGTATGTTATGGTAACAGAACTCATCAAAAAACCGGAATTCCATGACTGATGGTCAAATATATCTGCAAACAATGTACCACGGGCCGATTCGTTTGTAGTTCTAAACTCATACGGGATATCCTCATTTTTATCTTATAAGACGTAAAAAAGAAAAATTCATCGCCTACGATTACTCAGTTGCTCAGTTGGAAGAGCAGCACGCGCGATACGTATAGGTCGTTGGTTCAAATGTATTCTGTTTCTTTAAATTGCCGGAATTCCTTTCGCTTAAAAAAAATAAAATAAAATCAATGAGGAATTTTGAAAGATCTGTCTACGTGAACTTACTTGACTATAGAATAGTGATGTTGAATGGCTAAATAACTAAAACGTTTTTATGTTAACGTAATTTCTTTTATTTCCATTAAAATAAAAAAGGTGTAAACTTAATGAGAAACAAATATTACTCGTGAAACTAGGATCACAATAATTCAGCAGTCGAGCACATACACAGCACATACCTACCAAATATTTGAATACTGTAGTTTATCTAACAACATTGATTGCATCGTCCAAATGGCGAATTATCTGCATCCAATCTCAACTTTTAAGTACGTGTCAAAACACGACTCATACATTATATTATATTTTTTTAAATTAGCAATATGTGACGTTACAATTTCACTTACTAATTAATGACTGTTACCTTTAATAGATTCCGAGCATTTTTAATAAAATTTTCAACATATCTCATCAATGTAACATAAACTCCTCTTTTTTACAATTATTTGTGGATTGTGTAAATATAGCAATAAAAACGTCACTCGAGTAGTTACATGCTCGAGAACCTACTGTTGCTTTTCTATGGATACTAGAGAAAATATCGAAATAAATAATTCCAGTGAGATTTTTTTACACCGTACATTCGTCATCCAGAAAGAGGTCGCATCCCTAGTTCTTATTGTTCTCTCGGCCGTCGCGAACTCTCTCTTCATTAGAGCCTTTCTATTTACTACACTACATGTAAACTTGGTTCAACTTTGAACAGAGGGAGGGTTAATGAAATTTTCGCTGCATGAAAGGTTCGGGAACGGTACCTCGCGGCGACACCTTTTTGTGTTAAGCGCGGAGTTTTTGAATGTGTTTTCTGGAAGTTTTAATGCGCGTTTTTGAAGGGACCCCTAACTTTTTGTGAAGCGTGTGGACGTTTTGTTGTCATGTGATCTTTTAGGGACGAAACACATTTATTGTTGCTTTTTAATTCATTACTGAAGAGTATCATTAACTAACACTTATAATTTGTAACAAACTGGTGATCCACCTCGATTTACGTGGGTTGATATTTTTTTACCTTACATTATTATTTTGGCTTACACTATCGGACTTTTAGCAAGAATCCTTATTTTTGTAAGAGGCTATGCTCTGACACCTGAGAAAAATGTACCTTCCTTATGGTTTTTCATAATTAATGTGATGTAAAGGAATTGTACTGATTTGAAATTGAATGCTTGTAAAAAGAAAATCTTAATACTGCCTTATTAGGCTAATTTATTATAAATGTTCAAAGCTGCTTAATAAGGATTAAGCTACAAAATTTTTATATGATTGAGTTAAACTGAGTATTATATTTATAATAATTATAATAAATATTGTATTTAATTGACATTTTCTTTACAGCGTTGGTTTCAATTGAAGTAAGTAGCTTAAGCCTTTGTTCCGCAATGTGATTTTGTCTGATATTTGTGAGTTAATTAAAGTAAATTTCATGGTTTTCTTACATTTGCTTTTTAAAGTCTGAACCTAAATATGATTAGTAAATATGTGATGTAACTAGTTTTTCATTTTATATTATGACACTGTTAAATACTTCGTCGCGTGCTTGTATATTATTATCGATCGGTTGACATTTTGAGCCAATACCTTTTATACGAATCAGTTGTTAGAACAATGTAAAACTCTTTCGTCTATTCAGTTCTCAAGTAATTCTCAATGTTATTATTGAGAGTTAAAAAATCTTAAAAGTAAATACCGTACCGACGACCTCCGTAGCCGAGAGGCGAGCGGGCCTGACTTTGGCGACCGCCATCTCTGAGGTTCCGGGTTCGATCCCCGGTCGGGTCAATATGGGAAATGAACTTTTCCATATTGTCTCGGGTCTGGGTGTTGTGGTACCGTCGTTGTTTCTGATTTCTGTAACACAAGTGCTTTAGCTACTTACCACAGAATCAGAGCAATGTATATGATGTTGTCCAATATTTATAATATTTATTTATATTTTATATTTAAATATCAAAGCGAAGGTAACCATTTTTTTGCATCCTTAATTGTACGATGCTTTTATTTGCGAATACAGATTTTACTTCGTGCGGAGTAATAAGGTTTAATTTTGAATAAGCCAGTTACGAATGGGGAGACCATTCGTAGCCCGTAAACTAGATTGTTTAAGCGTTTCTTTTCTCGAAACTCGATCGACGCAAAAGGAATTTGATCAGAGCACTGAAGAAGCAAAATGAGCCTTACACCTCTCCGCACCAATCCGATGGCTGATTGCGTTGCGCCAATTAAACTTGCACCGATCTAGATGTTTAATTCGTTTTTTGCGCCGACCAACTTATAACGAGGTAGGTACTTCTTGCTTCACAATTGTTTGACATAGCGAGATTTAATCAAACGAATTTAGGCTTACATGGTAAAATACCCTTCCAAGACATAGTGAAATGGGCGACTGTCTAGTAATGTCTACTCGTATGACTATGATAACCTACAAATATTACATTTAAGAGAGGTAGGGCATAGCGATTTATCGCTTGAACTGAAGCAGCCCGACTGGTGAAATACCTCCACCTCACAGAAGACCGCAGCCTAATAACAGTCACTTTTGTGTTGTTGTGTTCCTGAGTGTGAGTAAGGTTCCCAGAGCTCTTGGGGGGTGCTACATTAGTAGCAGGGGTCAAGGCTTCAAGGTAAGGGCGACAAGTCCAGTAACAGCTTTATTATGCTGTACTTGTCACCCTTAAGCTAGGACCTCATTATCATTTAACATCAGATGGGATGAGGTCAATCTTGAAGTGCAATATAAAAAAAAAACATGTGAAATAACATGTCTTGGATTGTCTCGGGTCTGGGTACTACAACGGTACCGTCTGAGCTGCGCGTGCAAAACCGCGTAAGAACAGTTCGTATGGTTTATGAACCTCCTGAATATAAAAACTTGACATCTTATACCCAGTTCCAATATTTGATAAACAATCCGTTCTAGGTACGGATAGTTACGAATTATACGAGGCGTGAGCTAAAAACGACTGACAGACGACTGATGACAGATGATATGGGAAGTAGATTTTAAATTAGAATCAACGACTCGCAGTCGGTTGAATAGTCATTTTAGACACATTACGAATCGTTAAATATTGGAACCGAGCTTCGTCCGTCAAACACGGAGTTTCCTCGTCCCCTACGTTCACCGCGGAGGGTGGATTTATGGCTGGAGGGGTGAAGTGGGGCTCGGCCGGGAAGAGAGCCCGGACCACCCCTTCCAGTAGCGTTGGCTCCATGGACTCGGCCAGTGGGGGACCAACGGGGCGCAGCTGGTTTAATTTGAATACATTTTACGAGCCGTACTATGCGGTAACTTTTTAGTGACACGAATTATAAAAATGTAATGTAAATTAATCCATAACTCGTTAAGATGGATTTAAGAGAGGTAGGGCAAAGCAATTATCGCTCGAATTAGAGCAGCCCGTCTGGTGAAATACCTCCACCTTACAGAAGACCGCAGCCAAATAACAATCACTTCTGTGTTGTTGTGTTCCTGCTGTTAGTAAGGTTTCCAGAGCTCCTGGGGGGTGCTACATTAGTAGCAGGGGTCAAGCCTTCAAGGTAAGGGCGACAAGTCTAGTAACAGTTTTATTATGCTTTACTTTTCGCCCTTAAGCAAGGAACTCATTACCACGTAACATCAGGTGGGATGAAGTCAATCTTGAAGCGCGTTATAAAAAAAAAGTCATTTAAAATTGTATGCTCTTTCACGGTATTGTACGAGTGTGTCATTAATGTGAAAAAATCAATCTGCCACGTAAAATTATCTACAAAATCCTAGTTATAAGATGTACGATAACATATTACGGCATCGGATTGATCTGGCCTCTTTCAAAGCTTCCAATACGATTAAATTCTCCGCTCGTATTACTAATTTTCAGCGATCAGTTTTTCTGCACAGGTTCGGTTCTGGGAATATCAACTGCCGTTCGTTATCTGATCCTAATGTAACCAGTACCGTGGGGAAAAGAATTCATTTTAGATTAGGTCACCCTACAGTTTTTTGATTGGATTATAATATAAATTGGACTGTGGATCTTTAAGCACGTCTTTAAAAGCTTTTATGATATTTATGTTCGCATCAATAAATTGTAAGTTACATCAAATTTTGTCTGTCTTAAAAATAACAATCTAATTGATTTATATTTTTTGCTTTTGACGCATGTAAGCCAAAATGCATAAAGTTATGTAAGTAAAATAATGCACATTAACTCTTACAGTTAATTTAACTTAATTGATTTTTTATTTTTGCTTTATAATTGACAAACTTAATTGATGTCTTGGTGCAAAATGATAAAACGTTTAGCTTTATTTTGTAAAAAAAACTACTGAGTTTCTTGCCGGCATTCTCTAGATAGTTATATAGAGCATATTCATAAGTATTACTAATTTAATCTATATGAATAAAAAGATTTGACTTTGAAACTCATATATAACTATAATTCAAAAGAAGTTAAATGTTTCGTTAACATTTCATTAAAATAATTTTCGTGAAAAACCATTCGACGCGCTGACAAAGTTGACTTTGCGATAAACACATCAGCCGCTGACGAAATTGAAAAATTAACTTCCTCGTTCGCTCGTTATTTCTGTGCATTCAAAATTAAGCGCAAAACGGTTCAATGGGAAGCGAAATCGGATGTAAACAAACTCCGCTATATTGCGAGGACCCAGTACGGAGGTTTTATTAAGGAATCGCTCTTAATTCATTTAAAATTATTCCAGATACATATCGTATGCCAGCAAAATTATACAAATTAGATATTGCTTGCATCTGTGTTCATAATAAAAAGTACGTTTTTTCTAATTCTAGTATTGAATCTGTCTACTAACCAAATTTTATCCAAATCTATTCAGTCTTTTTGCGTGAGAGATCAATTAAATTCAAATAGTCATTTGTCACAATGGGTATAATTTGTCATTTTCAAGGCTTAGTTCATGATCAATACATCCATTCTACGATGACTTCTGTAGACTTGGGCATCGTGACGTGTCTTAGGTGCCTAGTTCGATTTCCGGTCGGATCAATATGGAAAACCGAACTTAACTTTATTGTCTTGGCACTGAGTCTTGTACATATAACTGTCATTGATTCTGTCTGACGGGGCTGATTCAAACAGACACATCTCCACACATATTAAACCTAAAACGTGTGAATGTGAATGAACAAAAAGAGAAAATAAATGGCTTACGATTTTAACACATGCTTTATCTACAACAGAATCAAATCAATATAAACGTGATGTAACTTTGTATACTTCAACGTTTTAAAAGCAAAAACAAGGACTCAATTATAGCAACGTCCACTAACCTATCAAATAATTGCGAGCAGAATCACTTAAGAACGTGGTCCAATCGAAAAACCTCATCATGAGGCCAAACAATCAGGTGACGTCATCAATCCCACTCAAGTAATGAATACAACTGTGAATAATGAACGGTGAATAATGACGTCGGAATCGTGAATAAACAAACCGCTATAATTCACACGGCTAATTCGGGTGCGTAATCTGTTGCCATGGTAACGGAAGGTAGATTATTAGTCGAGTCTGGGGCTTGAGAAACGCGAATCATGATCGTAGTAGGTATAAACATACTTGTTTACAAAACGTTGGAATAAGAATCGAATTAAAAAGCTATGTCTTATCTCTTTCTTGATATTAATAATCAAACATAAATTCAAACATTTATTTGATCAAGTAGGTAGGTAGGGTAGGTAAGTAGGTTACATGTAACACTTTTGAATCGTCATTGAATACAAAAAAGTGAGTAGTCATACTTATATTTAAAACTTGAGTGTTTATAAGAATATATATCTGTCACGCTAAAGACTGAACAGATTTATATGAAAAAGATTACCAAATAAGATGGTTTTATACTAATATAACGCAAAGTCGCAGGAAACAGCTAGTGAAAACTAAGGCTTTCGTCCGTTGCAACTCAGTTGCCCAACCAAACTGCTCAAACGAAAAACAAGAACTTTTCAGACGCGACTACAGACGGTGCAATTGGGGCCCCCGAGACCTTGCAACGTTTGGGTAATTTGTCTTAAGTGGCCGAAGCAAGGAAATGTTCCGCACTTGAAGGACGCCAGAGCAAGAGAGGGTTAATTACTACCTCAACTATTGTGTACGTATGATGTTTATAACTTTGAACTAAGACATTTATAACGTAAAAAGATCTTATAAAATAACTAGCGACCCGCCCCGGCTTCGCACGGGTGCAATAGGTACTAAAATATGTACGTATTATACATATAAATATTGCAATTTATTTTATTACATTGACTCCTCCCTTACCCCAGTGACGCTTGGAGCCTACATCGCATGCTGGCTAGCTGAGCGCGGTGAGCGGCAACCAAGCGACTTTTTTCTAATACTTGCATTATTAAACTCATGATATCTTTCGAATTAAATGTCCGAATTGAATAATTCAAAAAGTTATATAAAGGTATTGAAGCTATCTTGAATATAAAGTAATTTATTTTGATAAGGATTAATACCTAGGTACAAATAAAGAGCCTTTAAAAGAGGCGGCATATTAATATTTTTTTTAGATTAAAAAACCGCTTATTGTGACATAACTATAATATTTAGTCATATGCTATCCCGACACTTTTTGTAGATAATGATGAGTTCTGCAAAGTCGTAGTGCATGACTTTGTTCTATCATCAATAGTTTTCGCAGCGCACGCGATGTAAGGAATTTTTCAGGTCACCTTTAATTACATTATTGAAGTTTTAGTAAGGATCCCTAATTTTTTTGAAAATATAATATAGCCTATGTCACCCGTAGATAGTGTAGCTTCCCACCGGTGAAAGAATTTTTCAAATCTGCCAAGTAGTTTCGGAGCCTATTCAATTCATACAAACAAACAAACAAACAAAAAATCAAACCTCCTCCTTCCTCTTTATAATATTTGTATAGATAAACATTTTACATTATATACATTTTTTTGGTTTGATTTAAAATAGCATACGAAAACTATAAAAACAAGAACTCAAAAATATAGAATAAAAAAATAAAAATTCTTAAAATAAAAAAACAGTGGATTGATTAAAAATGTAGCCAGTTAAAAAAGATGCGGGACCTTTGCTACGAGTGTTATTTGACGGCAAAGGACCTAACTAGTACTTTACTTAATCACCAGTTTCAGAATTTAGAAAAATAGCTGAAAATATGACGTTTCTTTTTCTCAAAAACAATTGTACAAGTTCTTTACCATCGATTGTTATTTGATAGTGTCTATTAAAAGAACTTTGAATAATTTAGGAATATTTTTTTATTTAGCCGCAGTCTTTTTAACGTTAAGCTTATGCGTAAAATAAAAACAAATAAATAAATTATAAATTATTTCCATTTCTTTCGTTTCGAAGATTATGCCTCGTCCACCTTACGCCGATGCCAACTTCTCCGACAAGTCCGTCTTCCCGTCCACAATCTCCGTCAAATTCCGAAGCTGCACCACGTCCAACTTTAAAGGCGGCATTAATCGGTTCACGCTCACATTGTGCCCGAGGAAGGGTTAAGAAAACGGGAACTTTTCGAATTAATTAAAAAGACGGCAGATCCCGCGTCATCACCTCCGCTCCCACCGCCTTATCTGCACATCTACAAAGGGTCCACAACTTTAATACGCTTTAAAAGTTACCGAATATTTCACTGTTTAAGCCACTTGAGACAAATTGCGAGGGTTTTTTTGGGCGGCTGTAATTTCACCGTTGGTTGGCTTAGGGGGTTTTGTGCCCTTGTTATCTATTGTTGAATCAAGTAAGTCGGGATCGGAGGGTACACGTAGTTCTGCTACGCTGCAGACACTTTTTGCTTGCAGTTTTAATAGGTCAATTTATTTGAGATTGTATAAGAGACAAAAATGTTTTGTTGTAGTTAAGGCATTTTACTGTTGTTTCTGGTTTCCATAACACAAATGCATATGCTGTTTACTTTGGGTTTAGGTAAAAATATCTTACTTTTGTCTCCTCCAAAATTCTGACGTCACATTTTTTCATTTTAGAGCATAAAGATGTTTGTCTGCTGATTGACATGATATTACCGGTATAATTACTGGTTTTACCGATTATAGAAGTATTTTTACTCACACCAGCTATAAACAAGTATACTTCTTTTGACGGTCCCTTATAGTAAATTACTTTTATAATATTTTGAAGGAGTCAGTTTTGTATGTTAAAAATTAAAGACTGCTTATTAAAAAAAGCTACCTTTACTATTTGTAGAATAAATAATTATAAAACATTTGAAACCTCAATGCCTTTAACGAATTTCCTTTTGAATTCCTAATTCAAATTTACTCTAAAGGTTTGTACTTAACCGCATTTTCCTCAACCAGGCAACACAGCCTCATTAGACTATGAAAGTTCCCCGACTTGCGGCGATAATTGCGCGGCCGCCAAGTTGCGCGCCAAGTTTCCGAGGAGCGGGGACTACGGACTCCGTGTACGGACTTTCCGTCTAGTTAGAAATTTGACTGCTAATGCCGAGTTTGGTCTGTAATTTAATAAGGTAGAATGGCCAAGATTTTGGAAATTAAGTTTTCGGTATTAACTCGTTAATGTGTTTGGAAAACTTAATTAATCAAACTTAACTAATATTCATTTAGTACATTCTTTGTTACATAAATGATTACTTACTGCACTGATCTCATTAAACGACACTAAGTATCATATTATCATGCAAGTATAAAAAAGGATGTTACTTAGAGCTTGCACGGCCGCGTTGGTTCAGCTTTAAGCTAATACGAGTCTTTAAACCTTACCCATTTAAAATATACCATTGGTTTTACAAATTTAAATTTACCTTAATAGTACACACCTAACTGCATTTCCAACGCAGCCTCATTAAACTATGTTAGTTCCGGACTTGCAGCAATCATTACGCGCCGCCAAGTTCCACGCCAAGTTTCTAAGGACCGTGGACTATGGACTCCGTGTACGGACTTTCCGTCAGTTAGAAACTTGACTGGTAATGACGAATTTGTATGACTACGATTTAGCAGATACCTCTAGTTAGCCTAGTTGAATTGCTGCACCAATTCAATAACACTGTTTATTGGAAGGCCTCCGTAGCCGATAAATAAGAAGGCCAGATGTTTATTTTTATTTTATTTTGCTTTATTAGGACAGCCAGCAAGAAAAACGCTGACAATACATATTAAGGAACAAACACTAACTTAAAGCTAATAATTAATTTAATCGAACAATCTCTGAAATCCGTGGTTCGATTAATAATTGATTAAATATAAAAAATAACATTTTCATTATATCTCGTCTAGTAGTCATGGTATAATCTATGTTTCTGAGTTATCACCTCATTTTTGGATTTTATCTGGTACAGCTTGGTTTTATTCTGCCCTCTTTATTTCTTCTTTAAAAACCCAAAAGTGTGCTAATCTAAGACTTTCTGTAGTCGTCCATTTACAGAATCATGGCACCGGTTCCAGATTTAACCTACATACAAGGAACGAAGTCTAAGTTTGCTGCACAAAGTCGCATCTCCGAAGAAACAAAGACGGCCACAATAATTAATTCAGAAAGCGCCGGAAGCGACGTCCGGCGATGTGAAACGAGACATAGCAATTAAATTAAGCATTGTTAACGATAACGGAGATACGTCTTGGTTGGAGCAAATGGTGTATGTACAAGACATTGGGTCTTTATCCCAATGATTTATACTCACACTATTTAAACCCATCATTAACATCTATCATTTATCTGCTGGTATAGCTGGTCCACTCCAGCTTATTTCTCAAAAATAAATTTTCTTTAACTATTTAGGTAGACTTAGTCAAAAATGTACACATGGCAATAAGTAAAATACTGTAACTAATTTACTAAGGGTTTCATCCAAGTCTTCTTAGTAGATATAGACTGTGAACCGGCAGTAGAGTCTAGATTTTGCCTTTTGTTTGACTTTGTATCTGTTAAGGATAAAGAACTTATTTTTATTATTATTATTTCATGCATTTACTCCGCTTTAAGTTATTGGCAAATATTAGTTTTCTAAGGATTATTTTGCTTCTTTTCGTAGGATTTATTACTATTATAGTAATTGATCGTTTAGTATCCACATAATAAGTATTCATTGTAATAATTTATGTACAGTCGCTGTCAGATATATCGGAGTAGACAAAGTGACCAAATACTTTATAATAGTTAAAATGCCAATAAATTCCATACACCACAAGTTACCATGGATAAACATTCATTACTTCAACTCATAACGTCAATATGTGTCACGCACGTCATATGTCTCATTTAGCTACCTGTGTAGATGAGTGTTCAGATATTATTGGTAAGTTGTGTGTATTGATATTACTGACTAGCATCTGCTCAGACATTGAAGTAATGAATGTTCAGATATTAATAGTAACTTGTGGTGTAAAGAACTTTTTGACATTTTAACTGTTCAGAAGTATTTGGTCACTTTGTCTTCTCCGATATATCTGACGGCGACTGTACTTCCAGTATTGTTAACTATTATTTATCATCACTATTTAATGTAAAAATTGGAGTTGATCTTATTAGCTTCCCTTTCACGGACCCTTGGGATAACTCAGATGATCTTTTACATTAATCTATCTGTCCGTTATGTGGAAAGATACAAACGTTATGTCAAAGTCTGCAGTCTCTTGAAATCATAAATTAAATACTTTATTATAGGTCACGACTATTCATTTAAGCCTTTTTAAATCATTTCGTAGAGTTCCTTATATCAAAACTTTTGTAGAATATATAATTATGTTGTTTTGTTAGAAGATAAGTCTTACAATTTAAGTTCAATAAAATATATATCTTTAATGGACTCTGTCCCGCGTTTAGAAAACAACGCAGTGATTCCACCAATATGTCAAATGTTTAGAAAAACACGACAAAAATTAGACTTTGCGGCGTAATGAGGTATTTCTTTATATATATATTGGGATCCTTATTATGAACCTAAAAGAAATACATTAATTAAAATACATGTAAGCTTACGCCAGTAGTCAAATGTCAATGCCCAAATCCAACTGACATTTGACAGTATTTTTTTCTGCAAGTCTATTTTTTAATAGTTGCTTTTTACCTAAGTACCCAATAGCTTAGCATTTAGGAGACAATTTATTTATTAAATGAAACAAAAACAAGTTCAAGCTAATACGTACTTAATTTAAGATAACGTTTGCTCGATTTTAGAGGTTCAATCTCCAGAGCAAAATGGCGACTGACCATATTTCCACGTCGGCAAACGAAGGCTGTCAAAATAAACGAGGCAATCGACGTTCCATTGGCAAACTGAACTGTTCTGTATTTGTCCAGTGTAAAATAATGATTAGCTAAGACTAAACCGTGTTTGTGGTGGAAGTTACATATTGGATTTACTTTTACATTGCCCGTGTGGGCAGTTCTCTGGATATAGCTCTCATCACCGGCCATTTTTTTTAAATAACGTGTCTCTGTACACTCGTCATTGGCGGAATCGTTTATTTATTTGATTTATTTTTATTCGAAATAAAATTTGTCTGTTTCTAATATTTAAAGCTCGCTAGTACGGCGTAGAGTACTATAAAAATAAAAATAAATCGGTTAAGATGCCAAGGTGTCTTCGATTCCGTGGTTTTCAAACATTTCTGCAACGAATGAACTACGGGCCGATAAGTATGTAGTTCTAAACATATTCGGCAGAGGGCACTTACCGGAGGCTAACGGTTGATACAGCAGAAAAATTTCATCGCCTACGATTACTTGCGGTTAGCTCAGTTGGTAAGAGCAGCACGCCCGATACGTAAAGGTCGTAAGGGTTCGATTCCCGCACCGCAAGGGGAGATTACATTTTTCTGTTTCTAATATTTATTTATTTATTTAAAAACTTTACTGCACAAATAAGTACAATAAGTGGACTTAATGCTAGGGGTATTATCTACCAGTCAACCCTTGGGTCATGCAGATAGTTTGTATATGGGTGCGGTAATAGTGAAGAAATGCGTAAATAGCTAGTACTATGACTAGTATAAAAAAAAAGATTATTAATAAATAACATAATGGTATCTATTAAATAATACAATCATTGCGTTGTTTTATGACAGAATATTGAGTTCATACAAAAAAATAGTTTTCTGTTATATTTACTTTTACATAGTGACTTTCAAGACTTCATTTTATTCAATAAGAATAATCCAGAACAAAGCTTCACAATACGATCAAGAAAATACCGCAATGTTCGAATGGATCTGATATGCTTGAAAAATCCAAGTATCTCATCCAAATATCTTTGCTTAAAAGAAAATAGCTGCCGTACTCATGCAACGTCAATTATTTTTACCCTCGACAATTTCATAACTGAAATCTTGTCACATGCCTTATAAAGAGAAAAAAATATTTATTCCGTAAAGGCTTAATCAGTTAGAGGTTATTAAAATTTGTCCAATACAAATTGGGGTGTTGACTGGAGAGTCAACGGATATACTTTTGAATACCTGTCAATTTTATGATTAAACACACAATTTATTTGAAGATAATAATCTGTGACGTCACAATTGAACTTATCAACACACTGTATTATAAACAGTTCCGAAGTGTTTTAAAGATTAATTGCCTAAAACAAAATATGTTTGATTCTTAAACATATATTCTATGAAGATAGTCGTCGTAGGTAGGTAGACGTCACTATTTTACTTATCAACACTATCAATCATTTTGGAGCAGTTTCAAATAGCTTAAAATCAGCCAATATAACGTAAAGTGTAAATGTGAAGTCATCTAATATTTGATTGATTCCTCAATATTATTTGAGAATCCTGTCAACATCGAGAATTCATTTTAAGCGCCAGTACTAACCTGTACAATGGTATGCCAGCATCGTCTCGGAACCAGAATACCATGTAGACCTTGTCGTTGGCGGCGGTGCCGAGGTCGCAGGGAAACTGCGCCACCATGCCCTCCACGGCCTGCACGTCCACCGTGCGCACACCAGCTGTGGACAAGGAGGTAACATGCTTAACATGATAAAAAACATTTAATTTACGACCTTAAGGCAGTGGCTTAGGTAGCCGCTCAAAGTGCAGAAGATACTGGGTTCTGTTAAAAAATTAAGAGCGCATGATAAACTGGTGCAGCCCGACTGGTGAAATACGTCCACCTTACAGTAGACCGCAGCCAAATAGCAATCACTTCTGTGTTGTTGTGTTTCTGCGTGTGAGTAAGGTTTCCAGAGCACCTGGGGGGTGCTACATCAGTAGCAGGGGTCAAGCCTTTAAGGTAAGGACGACATGTCTAGTAACAGATTTATTATGCTGTACTTGTCCTAATGCAAGGACCTCATCACCACTTAACATCAGGTGGGTTTTGGTCAATCTTGAAGTGCAATGTAAAAAAAGAACATTCAATTTACGACCTTAAGGCAGTGACTTAGGTAGCCACCCGAAGTGCGGAAGATACCGCGTTCTATCGGTCAGGTCGATTTGGGAAACTAACTGTATGCCTTGCCTTATGCTTGTTTGACGTCTCCAGTTAGTCTGTCGTCTAGTGCTTATAAAACAAGGGTAAAGATAAGATTTGAAAACAGTCGGTTAACAGAGATTGTCTGGAAAATAATAAATAGCACGAGATTGTGTTAGAATGGTAAGCAGGCCGGACTTTGATGACACTTTAGCTCTTAGGTCAATATGGAAAATAAAGTTATACATATTTTGAAGAAACATATTTTTTTTATCTCCCCTTGTGGTACGGCCACGACTACGACCATTTCACGTATCGCGCGTGCTGCTCTTTCAACTGAGTTAACCGCAAGTTATTGTAGGTGATGAAATTTTTCTGCTGTATCAACCGTTAGCTTATGGTACGTGAGTTAATTCCCGCACCACAAGGGGAGATAATTTTTTTTTTGGTTCTTTAAAATATTTAAAGTTAGATAATGCAGCGTAAAGCACTACAAAAGTCGTAAACTTTTCCATATTTTCTCGGGTCTGGGTATATTTTCTCGGGTCTTCTGGGTGTTGTTGTACCATCGTTGTATCTGATTTCTGTAACACAAGTGCTTTCGCTACTTTACTATAAAATCTGAGCAATATATGTGTTGTTATTCATGGTTAATTAAACAAAAAGTAAGAAAAATTTCATCGCCTAAGATAACTTGCGGTTAGCTCAGTTGGTAAGAGCAGCACGCGCGATACGTGAAGGTCGTGGGTTCGATTCCCGCATCGCAAGGGGAGATGTAATTTTTCTGTTTCTAATAAACAAAAAGTAGTACAAAAATCTCAATAAGTCGACATGGAAAGTTGTTACTTTATTGGTATGTAACTTTTCATATTGTTGTTTGCAGAGCTTCTTGATTAAAGCGGTTCCATAGAACACTGAATAATTACCCACGTCCCCCAGTTAAACAAATTACATTTGCATATGAACCTGTGTATTCAACATAACAAACTACACGAACTTAGTACGTTCGAAATTATTTCCAACGACACAATACGAGTGGGGAACTCCTTGGCGAATTTATCGTGCCGCTTAAAATTCATAACCGAAATGGAACCCTTGTAGTGGAGTAAGTTTACGCCATGCAGATAACACGCTATCAGATCTGTGTTGGTGCTTAAGTCGATGGAGCAAGGTTCAGATTGGGAACTAAGCTGTCGCTTGTGATGTAGAATGAGGTGGTAGTAATAAACTTTTGCAACAAGCGTATTACAATGTTAAGGTTTCGTTATTTGCAAAAACGTTACATTCCATTTGAAAGGGTTTTTTTCTTTTAGAACAAAGATGCTTAGAAACCTTACAAATTCAATTTTGATTTAAAAATGGTTTTATTAAACATACCATAGTCAGTTAGCTATGTAGGTTTGGTATTTTTATTTAATTTATCACTTCATATACTAATTCAGTCATGCACTGTTTTATAAAAGTGACGTAAAAGTCTATTAGTATCAAAACAAATGTAAATTACCAAAAAATTACAGGCATACTGAAGTAAATCTTAAAAATGATTTTGCTTCATTTGTAGTACCTATGCTTACGTGTTTTTCTCATATCATAAATTAACTGAACAAAAATAATTTATTATTTACTCAGAATGAGAGTGAACGAGATATGCAAATGGACTAGCTGTAAATAAGAGATAAAATAATAAAATAAATATTCGACAGCATTACATTAATTGCTTTTGAACTTAATCGCTGTTACAAAAATAAAAAATATCACAACGCCCAGACTCAACACAATATCAAAAAAAAGAAAAGGTTATGGCACATGTCTTGTTTCTAAATTAGGTCACTATTTTTAATAATTAAGGTAACTTTATTTTTCTTAAAAAACGCCACAAACTACGTGAATCTCACCTACATGCGAAAGTACTGTGGTGGCGTAATTGTGTACAAACGCTCAATCCATCTTAAAATTCCGACAAAACTAAAATAACCCGATAAAATTCAGCTTTTAACTGGCCAATAAAAAAAGCAATAATTCAATCCAACTTATCAAACGAATTTAAAAAACTTAATTCAGCCATTTTTCGTTTCTGAATTTACAATAAGGTTCTCGCTGCCGTCCACATTAGCCGGTATAGTTTAGTTTTATTGCTTCGCTCGCGTGTACTGGAGCAGTCTACGGAATCCGAAAAAACCGGTAGAAATATGAAACTTCGAACACGTAAAATAATTTAGCCCGTCTGTGGGGAACTTGCCGCGGGCACAGGTGTTTTTACACTAATGAATGCTTTAAAATTTTATTGCAATGATACACCACAGGCTAGGAAGGGACAGTGAGGAAATATACTGATTTCAAATAAGTTAATGTATAAATTCAAATAAACTAATGACACAAAGTTTATGAATATTAGTAGTCTTAAATTCAGCAGAGCAGAGGCAGAGAATATTGCAGAGGTTATTGAAGCGTGCTCAAAGAGTTTTAATTTCCAAAAGTGTATAATTTGCTTTCTAATGATAAGACCGAAAACCAATTTCTGTAATGTTTTGTGCAGTAAAGTTTATCTATCTACGTATCTGTTCATATAAATAAATATGACACATGAACACCCATACACAGAACAAACATAAAATGTTTATCAGTCATTGTTTTAAATAGCAAACGAATCCACAACCTTTTCCATGATATACTGTCCAATTTATTTATGACTTTTATTTATAATACCATATGAATGGCCTGAAACGAGCCCAAGCAAAGAGAAATATTCATCATATTAAAGTCTGTCTTGTCTCCCTGCGCTTCTTGAATTAATAATTCGGTATTGTGTTAATAAAGTAACAGCAAAAATACACAATTAATTCACCTGGAAGATGACTAAATGCGATATATTTGTACAAGTTTATATTAAAATTTTAAAATTCATTTGTTTTTTTTTTATCTTCCTTGTAAAGATGTATCAATTTACATATTAAAAAAAGTTATTCTATTTTTTATAAAAGATTCATCACTGTTCTTTTTAATGCAGTTGGTTATTTCGAAATAACTACTGGTGTTATTATGAGTTACATTTGTTACTGTGTGAATGATTTAATGGGAATTGTGTTTTGTAGTAACATGTAAATATTTTGTACATAATTATTCCTAACTGAGGATGTAAATTAAGAATTTTATCAAATTGAAATGATCTCTAATCGTGAAAGTTTTGTTCAATGTTTTATAAGAAATCTTCAAGTTCTTCCTTGTAAGGTTGTCATCTTGTCTTGTCATAGCTTTGTCACCTATTTTTTAGTTAGGTTTCCATTAAAGAGACAGGGATTGAAGTCTATTAAGGCCCAAGACTGAAAGCTGTGACGTAAAGAGAGAGCCATAAACCTTACTAACATTGGACCTATGCCCATCATTATAAGTAAAATCAAGTTATTATTACAAAAATGTGTATTGGCCTAACCACCACGCTTCTTAAGTGGAGATCAGTAACTACAAACTGAGCTACATTCTAAGCATCAGAAACTTACTTTGCTTGACTCTGGAGTCAAACATAGAAGCAATCATACTAAGTCTAGAGGTACATGCCATATATATTATGTCATAGTGCCGTAACTAACATACTACATGAACTCGTACAACTTCTCCCGATCGAAGTTCGGCCGCGAGACTACTTCCGTGACTCGTTATCATGCAAATGGGCTGCCGATGTGATAAATAGTTGCAGAGGCTTAACTTAACCAGCTAAGCTGGATGCAAGCTGATGGATAAATGCAATATTAGTTGACCTTGTGTTCAGTTTTATTTGTTGTAATAAAATCTATTGAGCTTCTTGCTGAGATCTCTAATCCTATGACTATATGTTACATTGGAATAAGTAGTTGTAGGCTGCGAACCGGAGGTGTTTCATTTAGATCATATAGACGGTTTTTAAATATTATTTACGTCTTTATAAATATTCTATTTAATAATTTGGAACTTTAAACATCAGTTTCAAGTATAATGTCATTAACGGTGCTAGATTCAACATAGAAGCTGAAAAAGCTAAAGGTTAGAATGGTAAATTGACACAAAAGATTTAGTACCTAAAATTAATTAAGGGATACGAGGTCGGGCTACAAAAAAAAATTAAATACGTTCGTATTTGCAAATCGATGCTGAAATACCAATACCACCTGGCTGTATTTTTTTGCCAAAATGATTTGAAACCACTGGTTTGGTGGTATTTATTGGTACTGTTAGTGACTGCTGTGATCCGACCTCCGCAGCCTTTTTGGCTACGGTTTTTATATGACAATATATTTTACTTTTCGATTACCCTTTTTGTTAAGTGACGTAGTCAGGATGTGTGTGTCGCTGCAGTTGCGTTCCTCATATATCCTACGAACATAGAACGACTTTAATAGTAATTATAGTCCACTAATCCATTGTAGTTACTTCACCATAAAAATGAAGTTTTAATTTTAAGCTTATACCTGTTGCCCTAAAGCTCATTACCACTTAACATCAGGTAGGATGAGGTCAATCTGGAAGTGTATTATATAAAAAAAGAGTTTTGTTAACAGTATTTGTAAAGCTCTGCGGTGACAAATTCGTAAATCTATCACTGGTGATCAGTAAGAACACATATAACAAGCAAACGTATCAACCAAATTCGATTGTAACGCCGCCAAAGCGACTGAACAGAAAATACCGATATTATTTCCAAACAAGTGGACCGATTCTAACACTCTTTCCGAATGAGTGAACAAATACATGCCTTAATGGTATTTGGAGGGCATATGCTGACATTTGCTCCAAGTGGAACAAAGGTCAAATATCGGATATTAGTTTAAGGTAATTAGATTAGGGGGTTCGATTGAAAAGTCGAGTCACGGGAAGGGGGATTTAAGGTCAGGGATAGAGCACTAATGGTATTAGTAAACAAATGCGTAAAGTAAGTATAAACATTTGTCAAATGGTAATGTGGTACCTACTTGATAGAAGCTACCAACGAAGTAAGAACACGTTATACTATAGACAATATATTGTACCTAATAGCAGGTTCACATTCGGATCTATGGCCGTTATAGTTAAACTGTATTCCCATTGCGTCTTCGATCGGCGATGGGAGGTGCTAGTTTTTTTTTTATATTGCACTTCAAAATAGACCTCATTGATTAGAAAGTGTATCGCAGGTCGAGTAGACGTGGGCCGCGTCCTGTAATGTACAAAATACAAATTGTATTTGTTTCAAGAATAGGGCTGGTACGTATTTTTTTATATTACACTTTAAGATTGACCTCATCCCACCTGATGTTAAGTGGTAATGAGGTCCTAGCTAAAGGGTGACAAGTACAGCACAATAAAGCTGTTACTGGACTTGTAGCCCTTACCTTGAAGGCTTGACCCTTGCTACTAATGTAGCACCCCCCAGGAGCTCTGGAAACCTTACTAACACGCAGGAACATAACAACACCGAAGTGAATGTGATTTGGCTGCGGTCTTCTGTAAGGTGGAGGTATTTCACCAGTCGGGCTGGTCCAGTTCGAGCGATAAATCGCTATGCCCTACCCCTCTTAGTGGAATTAAATGAGTAGTCCCTATTCTTCTCGGATCGGGGGAGTCCCACAAATGCTGATGTATTTGCCCAAGCAGCAGCACCGTACTGAGCCTTTGCTTTTGTTCGTCTTAAAAAAATATTTTCGGATATTATTTTAATAATTGATTAATTAGTCTTTCTTAGGGAATGGTAATAAAGTTTCATATAACTTTGCACCTGCAGTACATAATTATCTGTCTTTCTTTTAACGGCTTAATCAATTGAGCAAAAGGCGAAATAAAAACTGTTTTTTTTTTATCTTGGTTATGGTTCCCAAGCTTCTTACTTTGAATAAAGTCATTTTAGGTATTATCGTGTAATATTTATTATTGTTATACATTTACAAGCTTTCGTGGTACAAAAATAAGTTCCAAATTACTTTGCCCGTACGCGTACTTAACTGCTGTAATGGTCAAAGTAAGCATGAATCAGGCGAAAGTAAACCCTAATGTCATACTTTACTTTTATTGAATCTTTTTAAGCCAATTTGGTTTTGAATTGCTCAGTAAGACTACAATACAGTATATTGTTATGAAGTAATTTTACCCACAAAATGGACTTCACGTATTGCCGTCTCAGATTTTTCAAACAAACTGATAGCCATACGTATAAAAGTCATTATTATGTACATTTTTTACCTACCAGTGACGAAACGGGTAATCTTTTTTTTATATTGCACTTCAAGATGGACCTCATCCCACCTGATGTTAGACGGTAATGAGGTCCTAGAGGGCGACAAGTACAGCATACTAAATCTGTTACTGGACTTGTCGCCCTTACCTTGAAGGCTTGACCCCTGCTACTGACGTAGCACCCCCAGGAGCTCTGGAAACCTTACTCACACGCAGGAACACAACAATACAGAAGCGATTGTTATTTGGCTGCGGTCTTCTGTAAGGTGGAGGTATTTCACCAGTCGGGCTACTCCAGTTCGAGCGATAATTCGCTATGCCCTAACTCTCTTAAAATCATCGTGCAACTTTGTATAGTTTTATCTAAGTAGAATAGAATAGAAAACATCTTTAGAAAAAAGCTTTACAAAAGCACTTATGAATCGTCAGTTTAAATTAAGTATTCTACCGCCGTGTTCGGTATGTTGAGTATTTCTTTGTTAATTCGGCAAATGGAAAAAAATGTGTCTAATATATTTTGAATAACTTTTTATCAAACTAAAAACAATTTTGTCTTAGTCATTGTGACATTTTTTATTTTTAAAATCATTTGCTGCCATAGCCAACTGTAGAAAAAAATATTCAATATTTCGTGTGGATTTAGTAATAAAATAAAAGATCAAAATGTATTGTTTTCATAGACAACTATACAAACAGTTGTTAGGTGCATTGGATCATGTTTTTTTATCACAACAAAAGTAAGAATAAAACAGAACAACAAAGGGAAATTGTATTACAATACCATTGTGAACTAACAGACTAATAAAACTCATATCGGAATTCATAAATTCCATTTTATTCGTTCATTTGTAACCTTTCCTACCCGAAATTTCAATCGCAGAATATTTTCGGAACAGTTGCGGTGCGAAAAAGTGGATCAATTTCAGGCAAATTTGATGAATTGTTGGATAATAAAATACTTTTTTTCAATTGAAACGTAAATAAAATTCGACTAAACAATATGGAACTTTTATTTCACAGACACCTTCTAAACTATTGAATTCGAAATTTTGAAATAGAATGAGCATTTATGACGACCTCCGTAGCCGAGAGGCGAGCGTACCGGGCTTTGGCGTCGCGCCATCTCTGAGGTTCCGGGTTCGATCCCCGGTCGGGTCAATATGGGAAACTAACTTTTCTGTATTGTCTCGGGTCTGGGTGTTGTGGCACCGTCGTAGTTTCTGATTTCTGTAACACAAGTAATTTAGCTACTTACCACAGAATCAGAGCAATGTGTGTGATGTTGTCCAATATTTATTTATATTTTATTTATATTTATTTTAGGTAAGAAATTAATAGTTTTGCCTGCATTTTTTAATGCTACGAAAGAAAAATATAATTGTTGCTTTTTCTTAATTATTTGGCACTCTGTTACAAATTTCTTTGAGATAGCTGAGCCCGCGACTTCGTTCGCGTGGACTAAAGGATTTCAATATTTAATTTATAAAACTTAAATTATTTTTCTAAAATAAAGGTACCTTAAGTTTCTCCTTTTTACATCAGCTACCTACCATTAAAAGTTTCCTCAAAATCGGTCCAGCCATTCCAGAGATCAGTCGGAACAAACAGGCAGGCAGACAGAACAAGAGAAAGACAATAATTGTAAAAAAATATATTTTGGTATATGTACCGTACCTATATAAATTCATATGAATGTAGTAAAAAGCGGTTATTTTAATAATACAAACGGACACTCCAATTTTATTAATATGTATCTATAGACTAGTGGCCCGCCGCGTCTTCTCATGCCTACTACGCTTTTTTTTCACATTTTAACAAGAAAGCATTTTTTTTTTAATTATGTAAATATATGTATATGTCGCAGTCATCTGGTTTAATCAGCTATTTGATTGGATCACTAGCGCGTTCATTGAATGACGACGTTTAATTGAATGACTAAAGGACAACTCGTCAAATTGTTTAATATAACGTTCAACTTCTTGACTGAACGTCATTTAGCACAGTCGTTGAATGGGATATAGCTGACAGACATGACATAACACACCTTAATAAGATGTTTAAATATGTTTTAACAATTTTAAGTCTTAAGACAATTGCCTAATTGTCAAAAATATTTTTTTACGAATAAGTCACTTTATATCTCAATTTCACTCTAAAAATTATCAACACAGTGCTATTCGATTATATCTGTACCAGCTGTTTGACGCCATCTTTGTTTTGATGAGCACTAACGCCGCAGTGGAAAAAAAATGAACTAAATTACAATCACCTGACTGATTACGTCCGCTATGTTCAAAGGGCTATGTTACAATCCGCTAACTTGTTGGACGTTCAGTGAGTCTTATTCATTCAACGTTCGGCCTAGTCATTCAATTAAACGTCGTCATTTAATAAACACGCTAGTGATTCAATCAAATAGCTGTTTCAACCAGATGACTGCGACATATATACTTACTGATCCGAACCGGAGGTAGCGTCATTTGCATTATATAGACGTTTCATTATATTACTACTCATGTAATTTACACGAATAAAATAGTATAGAATTGAATTATTTTTTAATTCCTAGAGTTTTTATCTAGGGGTGCGAATGTAAACGCGATTATTTATTGCAAGAAAGGATTAAAACATCGTCCCTACAGTCCCCCAATAGTTCACTTTAACTAACAGGTTCACTAACCAAAATAACCTAAACTCCTTTCTAAACTGCCTGTACCATTGTGCCTACGCATTGTTTAGCTCAGAACTAGATTCCTCAAGACAAATCCAAGTTACCACAATTAATATCTAGGTGTACAAAGCGGCCAGCTCAATGCCGGTCGCACAATGGCCCAGCGAATGAATGGCTCGCGACAAGCCATGATTAATATCAGCCAGGCCCAACTCGTTGTGGACTTCTTAATTATTCACTTATTAGTCCACAGCTGGGGTGTCTGTTTTGAAGTTCGAAGCAATTATCCAAGAATCGTAATAGGCGTTCGTATTGGTAAGTGCTGAGGACATTACGATTTAAATGAAATTTTTGATGATATTCGTAGCCGAGAGGCGAGAGACTTTGACGCGCAATCTCTGAGTTCCCAGCTTCGATCCCGGGTTGGGTCAATATGGGAAACGAACTTTTCTATACTGTCTCGGGTCTGGGTGTAGTAATACTGGCGTTGTTTCTGTTATAAAAGTGCTTAAGCTATTTACCACATAATCAACAAATAAGCAACGTAGAAGATTTAAAATAATTTAACGGGTCAAAACGCGACACCATTTTTATTTAGTAGTTAATACGAACTACTTACTGCCCGACGTTTCGGTTAGGTAGCACCAATCGTGGTCACGAGCTGACTGAAATATTTATTTAAATTATTAAGGAGCCCAGAATTGTAATAGGCATCCGTATTGGTAAGTACTGACGATATTGAGATTTAAATGAAACGTTTGATGGCTGTCGTAGCCGAGGGGCGGTTTTAGCCTCGCGCCATCTTTCATTTTCCAGGCTTGATTTTTGGGCGGGACAATATGATAAGCGAATTTTTCTTTATTGTAAGGATCTGGGTGTTATGGTATCGTTTTTGTTTAATGTTTCTATAATAAAAGTCCTTTTGGTAGGTACAAATTATACGAATAGAGCATTGCATGTGATGGAGCTCTGGCGAGATCAGGTTTTCCGGAATTTCATAATCTGGATATCTTTAAGGTCAAAATTTATTTACCTTACACGTCCTTTAAGTGCGATCGAGGTCAAATTATGTTAACTTACTATAATAAAAAAAATATTGCCACTGGTTTGTAGTCAAAACGAAAATAAAGGCTTCATTTTCAGTGTAGAACTTTTGTAAAATTTCGCATGTATTTAAATTTGCAGCTCTTATTCAAATAACGTTTATTAATTAAATGATGAAAGCAGTATGAAATAAAATTCTTTCTTAAAAATTTTAAGTAGAGTGTCGAAACAAAGAAAATTGTTAGAAACGAGTCTAAATGTACCAATTAAAAGTCGACCGCACTAATAGGTGCTTTGGTAATGACACACCCAGCACTGGTATTACTGTGAATGGAGACAAGTGTAATAATTACACATTAAAATTTCAACAGTATATTTTGTTTATTGCTTGGAGTTTATTAGGACGAAACGTTCAACTGTGAAGTTAGAAAGTTTTCTAAAGTGTACCTGAAATTCCCCTACCATTATCCATTGTCAGGAATAATTTATGTTTTATTTAATAACAAAATAGATGCTCGTATAGTAATTCACGCACCTAACCTATATCGTTGAAATAACATTATATCAAAACTCATACACGACTTTTTTTACTACAACGTAGAAACAATGTATATTTTCTTACAAACTCGTCAAATCGAAATTTCGCGGCTTAAAATCATTCTATTGTAATTCAATATTTTAAAGCAATAGAAATTTTTTATCTCCCTTTGCGATGGGGAACTCGAACCCACGACCATACGGGTTGATACAGCAGGGGAAGGAGAAATTTTTCTGTGTCTTTAAAATATTTAAAGGCGTAAAGCCCTATAAAATTATACAAATAGATTTTATTATAATTACTTTGCATGTGGAGCTAGTTCTGAAATTACCAAAATGAACTGTTTGATGTTTCTTCTATAATTTTATTCGCTTTTAAAAAAAAATATCAAAACGAGCGCTAGCCACTTCATTGGCGTGATTTGGACTCCCATCGAATTTTATAAAATCTTTTCTTATCAAATTTCTACTATCTTGAAGTCAAATTTAACAACAAGTTCAAGTTCAGTTTGAACTGGGTTGTAAGTCACTCGGAAACGGTGTTCACTTTTATAAAGACGTGTCATTTGGATAATTGATATTCAATACATTTTTGCTATGATACAAACTCTAGCAACAAACCACACAAATGTTCGGATCCAATAAATTTGATTCCCGCACGTCGATACAATAAAGCTACTGTTTACATGGATAATATGTCACCCCACTAACATACCCTCCCTTTTCAGCTCGGCACTAATTGCCCCACTTTCCCTTACACTGAACGCTACACCCTAACGCTGTACATTGCGATCGATTCCCCGCCACCAATGGATACGTTACAATGATTGATTTTCGGAACGATTCGCACGTATTAAAACCGCCTCTTCACATTCATTGACCGTAAGGCTTAATGCAGACGATGGAACTGCACCGGTATGCCGCATGTTTGTATATACGATTGAAAACCACCTGCGCCGCGTGCTATTTATATTTTTTTTATACTGCACGAGATTGACCTCATCCCACCTGATGTTAAGTGGTAATGAGGTCCTAACTTAAGGGTGACAAGTACAGCATAATAATAGCTGTTACTGGACTAGTCGCCCTTACCTTACCTCGAAGCCTACCCCTGCCTACCTTACCCCTGCTACTAATGTAGCAACCCCCCCACAGGAGCTCTGACAAATAACAATCACTTCAGTGTTGTTGTGTTCCGGCATGTGAGTAAGGTTTCCAGAGCTCCTGGGGGTGTGCTACATTAGTAGCAGGAATCAAACCTTCGAGTTAAGGGCGACAAGTCCAGTAACAGATTTATTATGCTGTTCCTGTTGCCCTTAAACTTTCTAGCTGCTAGCTCATTACCACTTACACCAGGTGGGATAAGGTCAATCTCGAAGTGCACCATAAAACGATACGTACGCGGTGCCGACCCAGCGTCGGTAGGACGCATAGACGGTTTTGGTTCGTATGCACATACCTGCGTTCCGGCGCCGTCGCGGTTCCGGCGTCGTCTGCATTAAGCCTAACGCCGCTAGTCCGAGTGTTGTCCGTCGCGCGGCCAGTGTATCCGGTAGATTGATTTAAACCACGGCCAGCCGGAACACTTCACTATAATTAAAAGCACGCACGACCGTGATATTGCACTCCATTTGGGAAATGACAAAGGCGGGGCGTTGTGGCGGACTGTCAAAGCAAAAGCTCTGGCCGAATTTGAAATGTATTTCAGATAACGTAACGTTGTAACGTGAGATAACTATCAAGTGGCACATGAAATGGAATGGATGAATGTTGGAAACCAAGTGGCGTTTGGCATTATTGCAGTTCAAGAAAGTGGAAATTGCATCTATGGGATTTTAACTAAGTGGCAAAGGCAATCCAATTATTACATTTGCTACTCATGTTGTTCCAATCAATTTTATGTTCATTGATTATTAAATCCAATGATTGAAACGCAAAGAAAAAGTTGTATTTAAACTTAACTGTCAACGGAATTATCGGAAATAAACCAAGTGGCAAATCGAATTATTGGATTGAAGCAAAGTGGCAAATTTGATCACTGGATCTAAACCGAGTTAGAAATCTCGAATATCGGTGACCCATACTTGACCTGACTGACGTCACCACTAGTAAGTGACGTTTACCATATGATAGACTGCTGTTATTTATTTTATTAGCCACCCGTTTGTTAAGCTGAATATGGTAACAAACGGAAAGATGTGTTCTTCGCTTATCTCTCTAGTTGAAATACGTGACTTTAAGTGCCATTATATATGAATATGTTGATACATAAATGTAGCTCAGCGTGACGGAACAGTACGTATGGAGGCGGCGGCGCCCACAGTTCCTAGTCGTGCCACCAGCAAGAACCAATCTACTAGCGAAAGCACCAGTTTCTCGCACGGTCCGGACCATAACTGGGCCTCGTGAGAATATTGATATTTTCCCATTCTACTATTTTAGTGAACTCATAAGGGTTATGTTATTTGTTATACGTTGCAATGGTCCTTAGGTTGGTCTATTAGCTGTAAGTAAATATTATTGTATAATATAGTAACTTCTTTTTTCTGTATCTTGCCACACTAGTGTATTAAGTTAAGATTCCTGAAATGTAAGTGTAATGGTTTTGAAATAAATAAATATTTATGATTAGATTAGAGAAGACACGAGTGACCATACCTTCTATGAAGGAGAAGTTGTTAAATAAATGCACTTTATACCAAATATAAGAATAATATTTAATTGATTCATTCAAAAACGTCCTACGCGTCATTGGAATGTTCTCCGTCAACTATGAGTAATAGTTACTTAAAAAAAGAACTCGAACAAAGAATAACAGACCGCTCAAAAAATCATCCCTCATCCAAAATAAACAGGGAAACAATAGACGCAGCGCTCCATTATAAGAACAATTAGAGGCCGACCCCAAAACGACTGGAATAGTATCAAAACGGTGCCAACAATGGAACACCGTCAAGCTTTAATTAAACAGAAACGCCCTGTCATAATCAGTGAATCCACTGATAGAATTAGCCGAGATTTCGGACGCAATTTATCGTTTCTTCGAGAGCAACCAGAGGGATCGATTCGATAAATAATAACAAAGGAGGCGTGAAGACAAAGCGTGAAAGGCATTGTTGGACGGACGCGGGGTTGGGGTTGAGGCGGTAGCGGGCGTGGTTTGAGCGAGAGCAGAAGTCGCTTGAGTGGTAGCGGCCGTAACATGAGCGGTGAAAGAGAAGGGCTACCACCTTTATTTATTTATATTCTCATTACACTAAAGTTATGAAGCTACAAATTTTGTTTCGACATTTGTCAAGATTTAATAACAATAAAATATTGCTTCATGTAACAAAAGCAAAATGTACCTAATCAATCAATCAATCGTCGTTTTTGTAATGTTGATGCTATAAAGATGAACCAGCAAGAGACGAATGAGATTATTTTTATCATAGTACCTGTCAAATGAGTATTTATTTATTTATTTAAAAACTTTATTGCACAAAAAGTGGACTTAATGCTAGGAGCATTATCTACCAGTCAACCGTTGGGTCATGCAGATAGTACGTTTATGGGTGCGGTAACAGTAAAAATGTATTCAAGCCAAATAGACCCTAAAATTGATTTGTTTATTTTTTGCATACGCAAATATAATATTCCGATCAATTGAAATCAACACTCTTTAATTTCCTCATCACCGCTCGCCCCCACGCCACAACTCGTTTCTGACACAGCGACGCCTGTGGTCCTTTGAGTTGGCCTAGAGGCATTATCGCGGCCCATCACTCTGATTGACACCGGCCTCGCCTAGAACGAACAAAAATATGGCTTTCAAGCCGTTATTGAGATTGATGGCGGCGACTAAGTGATCCGGTGTGCGTTTGCATTTTTGAAATACGACTATCGATTTGCTGGGAATGGTTTTCAGCAGATTGCGTCAGGAAATGATGAAGCTAGACTCACTAAATCTCCTAAAATTTGATAGTCGACAATCTCTGACTAAGGGAATTTTCATAATGAGAGTTCGTGAATTCTTCTGTTCTTTCTCTTCTACATCGAGTTTCATTTGCTTAAATAATTCCTTGATTTTGTTTTCTTGCTAACAAATATGCATACACAAAGATAAATAATATTTTAGAGAGAAAAAAAACGAACAATGTTACAATATATAGCTACATTTGCATACAAATTTAAGGATGGAGACCAAATTTCGTATATTAAAATCATAGGGCTTGTTCCTATTGGCCTAAGCAGCTTGTCAGCGTCCAATCTTGTGGAAGCGCATTATTTTTATAAGGCTGAAAGTCTCAGTAGATTGTCTTTGGTTTTCTAAGATTTGCGGTTTAATACAAATTTGGCACCTTTAGACATGGTTTGTAGGATCCATTGTCAAACGTATTTCGTTCACATCAAAACACAAAGATAGCACAAGTAGTAAAGACTATTTTAAATCCTTTCCTAAGAGTTCATTGACCTTCCAATTTCTGCCCGTCCCGTCCGGTGTAGTTGTAAAGACGCCACTATTTAGACAATTGGTTTAGTTCCACCCCGCGGGTCGCACGGCGAGTTTGTATTCAGCGTATTGCCATTTAATCGCGTCAGTTGGGTTCACTTCACTTGATTTAGGGCTGCCAAATACCGCAGAGACTTATGTTTATTAAAGAAATAATTAAACTTTATTTTGGACAGATTTTTACAATGTTTTATAGTGCTTCACGCCGCCCTAATTGGAAATATTTTTTAAAAAATAGAAAAATTTCATCTACGGAAATTGTGGTTAGCTCAGTTGGAAGATGAGCACGCTTGATACGTGAAGGTCATGGTTTCGAGCTCCACACCGCAAAGGAAGATGAAATTGTTCTTATTTTGGATGACATAATTACCGACTGATTTTGTTACCAATTTAATTACTTTAAGTTTGGGTTCATATTATAGTTGCTCAATTAAATAAAGCTCTTAAAAAACGAATAAATATATTTTAAACAAAATAACAAAAAGCGCTTAGATTGCAAATACATTTTAAGTATAGTAACCAAAACAGAAACAAAACATATTCGGAAACAGAGCAAAAAAATATTAAAACCAAATTTGTAAACGTACTAAAATATAAATAACCTATTTTATTACATCTTAATGACTGATTTCTTAATGAAATTGAAGTATACCTTAGTTTTTTGATTGGGCGCCAAGCTATTAATTAAGAAGTATTATTAATTTAATATGATCAAATTAATAATTAATTTAATATGATCAAGTTAATTTTATACTATAAGTAGACATAAATTATTATTTTCTTTTATTTTAATTATGTGACATGTCGATATTTTTAATTTTCATTTGACAAAATGACATTGTTATTGGTAATTTTGTACGATAGACATGGCTATCACGAATTATTAAGTAGTCTCAAATTAACAGAATAAGATGTAGGTAGGTTACTACTTCGTGCTCCGGGTCCTATAGTTGGTTTGATGACTTAAATTGTAATTACTTTCCAAAGTCATGCTCACTAAAATGTCACTGGGGTGGTGGCGCTATGTGGCGTTACATTCCCTTCAATATGGTTGAGTGAAGCGATGGCTGGCACATACGTCATGCTTGTGAACAGGTGCCACCTTTGGGGACTGGTCTGCTCCAGCTTACCTCTTAAAATAAAATAATACTTCATGCTTTTTTCACTCATCAAAATAAAACTATATGACTTGGTCCAAAGTGTTCTACACATAGCTATAAGTTAGATACTGCTACTGTAACTTATCTGCTGAGTTTCTTACCGGTGTCTTCTCGGTAGATATAGGTTCCGAACCGGAAGTAGAATCACTTTGCATTGTATTCAATGACGATTCAAAAGTGTTACATGTAGCCTACTTGAATAAAGAAATATTTGAGTTTGAGTTATTTGAGTTTCAAATAACTGAAATTTGAAATGAAAATTTTTGGGATATAAGAGCGGTAAAAGTGTTTTAAATATGTCATGGCGTATTAAAGTACCAATCAATCCTTTTAATTTGATATCTTTATTGAGGGACTTGCGTCAAAATACGTGATAATATTTTTTGTAGTAATCACTATGGGACTGATTTCTATCAAACATATATCAGATTACTCCCAAATAATTCAATTTTCAAACCAAAAAATAAATCAAAAGCGGTTCATCCGTTTGCAGGCTACGATGCCAAAGAATTACATATATAGACAAAATACCTTATACGTATAACACTCGACGTTTTTGTATCAAAGGTTGTTATGTTAAAAAATACAAAAAGTACCAGCCCTATTCTTGAAACAAACACAATTTGTATTTTGTCCAATACAGGACGCGGCCCACGTCTACTCGACCTGCGATAAACTTTGACGAGTTCTAATCAAACACGACACTTTGGGTATGGGCTGCTACTCGAACTTTATAAATATGAAGATTTAAAAAAGACGGGGGAAACAAGAACTTGGCGAAACGATATTTGTTGGTTGAAAGATCGAACTTAACAGCGGTGTGACGTTGAGGTAAACTATCAAAAATGATACTTTTTTCATTAAAAACCGTCTGCTTGTGTTTTGTTCGTCTCATTTCGACCTCCATAGTCGAGAGGCAAGCAGGTCAGACGTAGGCATCGCACTCACTATCTCTGAGGTCCAAAGTTCGATTTACGGTCAATATTGATAGTGCACTTTTGTCCCGGTTCTGGGTGTAGTGGTACCGTCGTTATTTCCGATTACTGTAACACAAGTGCTTTAGCTACTTACCACAGAATCAGAGCAATTAGCTATTTATCACGGATACAGGACAATGTATGTGATGTCAACCAATATTTATTAATTTGACCACTGTTTTTCAATGCATTTTTAAGTGTAACGGCGATCAAAGTGTATCAAGCAAATGACCGAACTGTCGATATCTTAAAAATGTGTAATTTTTCATTCCCAAGTCATTGAACAAAACTGGCATTCGATCAAAAGCATTTTACCCCAGAAAAAATCACTCGCAAGCTACTCTTCATGCTTTAAAAGAAGGGGAGAAGGTTTCGAGGGCAAACCACGTGTCTAGAGGACTCTTAGCGGACAATACAGGCCCTAAACGTTCAATCGGAAACAGATGGTAGCTTTGCAGATTTCGCTCTTCAATCCCTGAGAAGAAAGGTCAAAGTGCTACCTTTAGGGGCGGTGTATAGCCACTCGCGGTTCTGATTGCCGATGTTGGTAATGGCGACTTATGCCTTTTGACTGTGAACGATTGCACGGTCCAATCCCACTCGGTGGGAGTAGCCAGATTTTGAGAGCATCAAAGCGTCCGACTGAAATAACCGCTTAAGAATCGAAATACAAAAGTTGAGTGCAAGTACAATATTCGTGTCTTCTTATTTCAGAATGACATGGTATTTTTGTTCACATACTTTTCTGAATATGTAATGAGTAGCGAAAGCATTTGTGTTATAGAAATCAGAACCAACCACGATACAACATCAAGACTCGTCAGTCGTCACAATGTATCAAATTAGTTTTCAATTTTAACTAGACCGTGAACCGTATAGTGTCTCGGATATGGTGTTTTTAAATCATTGTATTACCTTTGTTTCAAAAATTAGAAACAAAAATTTGGTACAATCATTAACTTAGGTAAAAACTATTAAGTGACATTTTTTATTTCAGACAATTGACAATGCGACACCATTTTTATTTAGTAGTTAATACAAACTACTTACTGCGACGTTTCGGTTAATTGCACCAACCGTGTTTAAAATGGAACGCGAAAGTCTTAAAATTTAAATTGACAATGCATTTCATTACACTTTTTGTATATTTGGACATTAAAATTATTGTATTTTTGAAGTTCATAATGTAAAATAGATAATTATGGAAGTAACGCTGTATAATTTATTTTTGAAACTGTTGAGGGTAATTAATTATATAACAGAAAACTTATCAACATCATAATATTAAGTGAATTATTGAGTGAATTATTGAGTGGCGCAGTATTTTATTTTGTATTTAAAGTTAAGGCTATTATTGCAACAGGCATAAAATAACAAAGCAAGCTTAACTGTGTGTAATTTATGTGTACAATTTTTGTTTATTAGATTGTAAACTGTTAAATGTATCTAAACCATATTTATAATATCCTTACTGGCTTATAGCTTACTGACGTATTATGAGTATTACTTTATGAGTACCTCACTTATCAAAGAGTTCCGCCGCCCTTCCGCCCTTGAGGAGTGACAGTCTGCATCCCCTACTGATAACCTAGTTAATTGAACACGTCGTTAGCGCGTTAAGAGTCATCGCCACGCAGCACCGTGATAAAACACGCCAAGCAAGGAATAAGGAAGTTGTAACCGTAGAATGATCTCAGATGTTCATCAAAATGTCTCCAATGGGGTGGTGGCGCTATGTGGCGGGTCGTTACATTCCCTTCAATATGGTTGAGTGAAGCGATGGCTGGCACATACGTCATGCTTGTGAACAGGTGCCACCTTTGAGGACAGGTCTGCTCCAGCTTACCTCTTAAAAAAAATAATACTCAATGCTTTTTTCACTCATCAAAATAAAACTATATGACTTGGTCCAAAGTGTTCTACACATAGCAATAAGTTAGATACTGCTACTGTAACTTATCTGCCGAGTTTCTTACCGGTGTCTTCTCGGTAGATATAGGTTCCGAACCGGAAGTAGAATCACTTTGCATTGTATTCAATGACGATTCAAAAGTGTTACATGTAACCTACTTGAATAAATAAATATTTGAGTTGAGTTGATAGTAATAAAATATACGTGGCGTCAGCTTATAACGACCAACAGATGACCGACAGATGACAGCTGATGTGTAAAGTTAATTTGAAATTAGAATTAACGGATAGTAATTTTTTACACATTACGAATTGTAAAATATTGTTACCGGGCATTAGCTCGTCGGGTTTTAGGTCTAGATCCCCCTTCCAAACTTTTAAGATTATATTGTAGCAAACACTACAAACAAAAAAACTTGGTATCCTCAAGATTAGAAAGTAGGTACTTTACCGCAGTGCTATATAAATGTATACGAAATTGAAGACCATTTTTCAGTGGAAATGTGTTCCCATTTCAAAGATGGATCTGCTAGATATCAGCTGGATGCTTTAGACTTACCGGATAACCCAGCGAAAGGGATCATAGGCAATGAGTCGCTCATAGGTTAAAATCTTCAGAGCCTCGAACAGCGAGGACAGATGTCCCACCTCTCAGTTTTCATAGGTTAATTTCTATGAGAGTGCCATGGTTTTACATAAGCTGATACCCCCTTTGTCTATCCATAACTAAACAAATTATTCAGTACCAGTCAAGCCTAAGGTCATGCAAATAGTTAGTAGGCATACTAGTTAGGAATTATTGATCACTTCGTTACGTAGAAACTACGTTTGTGTAATTTCGTGATAAAAAGTACCAATTAATCTAGCATTTTATCAATTTTTCTACCAGATTTCAATCAAGTCCATTTATTAGTAAAAGCGTGGAAAAGTAACAAACTATCCATATATTCTTACAAACTTTCGCTTTAAAAATATTAATCGGATTGACAGACAGACAGACATTAAATTGGGTGCAGACCTGACCGAGAATCGAGCCCGGGACCATTTGTCTTTTTTTTATTTATTTTTTGTCTTCTGATAGAGAGAAACATCAGAAGTTACTGTTATTTGACGTCCTCCATAGTTGTGAGCCGAGCGGACCGGACTTAAGCGTGGCGCCATCTCTGAGTTCCGGGTTCGATTCCCAGTCTTTCCAATATGAAAACAAGTGCTTTAGCTACTTACTGCGGAACCTAAGCAATATATATGATGAAATTTTTAACGTAAGAAATTAAAAGAGGCCCCTTCTATCCCTTTCGACGGTCTGTACTCCAGTGCGTGGCCCCATTAAAGCTCTCAATACTTATGCTTTGTATCGAGTATTAGGGCTGCGGTTGGGGCGAGCGTGCCCTATCTTCGCCTACCGAGGACTCTCCACGCAGCCCTACGCGGCTAATGACCTTTTCAATCAACTGGGCTGTCGTGGAAAATGCAATTTAGTTCAACAGGATATAGGCGACGAGGCTGTGATAATTATCTGAACTCTACGACTAGCCATTTTGCACCTTTGAATAAAAAATTCGTGGCGAGCGATATTGGTTCTACGTATTCTTACTAATATTATAAAGTTTGTTGGTTTAAACACGCTTATCTCGGGAACTAATGTTTCGAATTGATATTTTCCTGTGTTGAATACCTAGTCCATTTATCGAGGAAGGCTTTAGGCTACAAAACATCATGCTACGACTAAAAGAGGCGATCATGTGTGTTTTATCCGGCGTCGGTTATAATTTTGAGGTGACCATGAATAAAACACAGTGTGTTTAAATAAGTCTTTCCAGATTTTGCTTCAATTTTAAGTATTTAAAAGATCTCTGAAAACTGCTGTACCCCAAGAATTATAATAAATGTTATTTCTAAAGATAAATAATTTTAATTAGGTATTTACTGCATACAATCTTGAAAAGTGCTCTTTTCAATGATATCTCAATTTGTATAGATTTGCACTATAATTTGTCCTCAGATACCTTCGTCATTTACGATTAATATTTTATGGTAAGTATCACCCATGACCAATATTGAGGTACGGTCAACTACATATATTCCTTTTGTACTTAAGTACAAAAAGAATAAAACTTAATTCTTATTCTTTTACTTCACTTTTGCGATTCATTTCCATATTAAATTTCAGAATTAATGAAAACCTTTCAAACTGTTACATGTTTTCAGCGTCAGCCACATGTTCTTGTGCAGTATAAATGCACATTTCATTATTGAAAGCTGCACGTTTGACGAGACTCTTTAATTACTTGACCTACGCGACTTCGTACGAATTTAACTTCAGTCATTTCAATTTTCATTCGTCTGAATACAAGTAGGCAGTATTAATTTTCACGTTTTTATGAATCACTGCCTGTGGATTTAATTACTGAAACGTTACAATTTGTACTAGCTGGAATGTTTTAAATTTATTACGTTATTTATTTGAGGAATACATTTTGTATGCAGATACGTTAATTTCATTGATTGCAGACTTATTAATTACCATTATAAACCGATCTTAGTTTTACTTTATTTCATTTTGAAATAAATACATTGAAATTTTCTTTTTACGATTTTCTAAATTTTAAAAAATCAATGGGCGATTAAAAAATTACACCAGCAACACTAATGAATACTAAAAAAATAAGCTACCAAATTCGCACCAAAAGTAAAAGCTCAGAACTGAACCGAAGAAAATTTAAAAAGGTAATTCTTCTAAACTCACGAAGAAATTTGGAACTGGGTGACCTACTTCTTCGTCTTTTACTAGAGTCTCTCAAACATAGTCATAAGCACAAAGAATTTGAGAGTTAATAATTATCATGGACGCAAAACAACATTCGTATGTGGGTATTTTTTTAGCATTAAATTATCTTAAATGCTATAGGAATTTACATGATACGCGCGGAATTTTAAAACAGTTTGAAATCGGAAAAGTTATTGGTAGGGTAGTAGAATGCAAATAAATAAATAAACAAAATAAAAATGTGAAATTTTAGTCCCGACGTCCATTTCAAATTAAATGTGTATTATCTTTGATTTTACAAAAAAAAATGCGTGTGAGTAAGGTTTCCAGAGCTCCTGGGGGGTGCTACATTAGTAGCAGGGGTCAAGCCTTCAAGGTAAGGGTGACAAGTCCAGTTACAGATTTATTATGCTGTACTTTTCGCCCTTAAGCTAGGACCTCATTACCACTTAACATCAGGTGGGATGAGGTCAATCTTGAAGTGCAATATAAAAAAAAAATACGTACAATAATCGCAATTTCGACATATTATTGTCCTTATTTCTTGTTTAAGATAATGATTTCAAACTGTAGGGGTGTGCTTTGACTGTACCTACAAACTTATATCTTTGTTAGTCGGATCTAGCAAGCAAATTTTGCAGCTGACACCTCAATACACACCTGGACTTCACTAACTTCCACTCTTGAAGCCATTAAAAGATTGAAAACCGGCGCCCTAAGTCAATTCGTGAAGTTCAACGGGCGGCCGACCCGACATAATAAGAAGCGCCGTGACGAATCCTAAGCCGTTTGAGGACGTCCACCGTTTACGGGCGAAACACGTGTCGACTAATATCCCATAGCCTGGGAGATAACAGAAAGCCAAGCTCTACAGATTTCTGTTTTTGGGTTTAGTTAAGTTCGTAAACACGCAAGAGACGTGCACGTTTCATGGATTTTTTAAGATAAATATCTTGTTGCTTTATTGCTTTCATTTAATTCCATGCCTTTTTTCTGGTTTAATGAAATATTTATATATGGAAAATAAAACAAAATATTCAGTAAACTTACAAACTAATTGCATGAAGATATATTTGTATTTAAAGAAGTTATATAATCTGGAAAAAATAACTACAGTTCCCAAAATAAAAATAAAACCGAAAGTTGGTTTTACACTGAAGAAAGATAAAAAATAGAAACTGAAACGATATTATTCAAATGCATGACGATATTCGCTAAAAACAATATAAATTTGGTAAACTGTTATAAAAATAAGGAATGGATAAAGGATTATATAGCCTGTTATTTATTTTTTTAAACAAAAATTAAGAAACACGCTAGTGGGAGTTTTTATTAAATTGTAGTAGTTTTTCGTTTTGACTTAAATAGTTACTTGGCTTTCACGCTCCCGTGCACCACATTCTAGTCGTGTTTGTGCTCGAACTTGGAAAGGTCGGGTTATTAGGGCTCCGGGTTTGGCCCGCTCTTATTGGCCATAATCTGTAGTCCGGCCGAATGGCCATCTTTGTTTTACGTCTGTTCATGTCCGGAGTAGTTAAATAGTTATATCGCGTCTATGACTTTTTATTGCTTTCTTGTTTTTCAATATCAATAAGGTTGAGATTCTCAACCTAATGTCATGAGAACGAACGTGATATAAAATGAAGAAAAAAATATGTAAAAAATATTGTTTTTTCATTAATCTACTTTAAAAAAATAAGTCGGGTTAGGTTTTGTCCTGACGCTATAACTCCAGATTGCACGAACCGATTTCCACGGTTTTGCATTCGTTGGAAAGTTTTCGTGCTCCAAGAGGTTTATAGCAAAGAAATTTCAGGAAAATCCTCTAATGCGAAAGGAAGTTCGCCGGTACCGCTAGATATATTTAAAAAAAAGTGATAGTTTTTCTACATAACCTATAACACTACCGTAATACTTAGATTCCCATACAATACGAAACAATCAACAGAAAACATAAGTAATAATTCCAACACTCTCAAAAATAAATACTTAGATATTAAAAAAATATATCTACACTCATCGCAACATAACTATATGGGTAAAGCAATATGTTAGATGGTACTGGCAAAATTCAACTCAGTTTTTTAGAAATACTAACTTCTTGGTAGAGATGGGTTCCGAACCGGGCAAAAAAGGAAAGTCACTTTACATTGAATTAAATGACGATTCATTAATTTCCGATTGTAATTAGGTATTTTGATTTGCACTTTTATCTTATAATTTATTGTATTAGCGGAATTATTTTATGATTTTACATGTTAATGAATTTTGTCTATCTTTTCACTAAAAAGATTTTTTTTTTTTAGTGAAGTTAATTGATAGTTAGTAATTAACTCACTCTGTATCTTTTAAATATTATTTATTTTAAGTAATATTATTTTTAAAGTAATTGATTGAAGATTGTAATATAATTTATTAATTAATTATAATGTAGTAATATTATTTGAATGGATTTAATGAAGTTATTGGTGTTTTTAGGTAACTTACTTTGTAATTTTATTCATTATTGGTTTGCTGTTTTTTTTTATAGAAACTTATTTTTATACTTATATAAAGCACCAGAGGTACGAAAATAGATTAATCGAACAATTTGTATAATCTCATTTTAAGTGAAACTTGTAGTTTTTTATGAGAAATAAAATTTCTTTAAACCTATTCAAAAGTGTTGGGTATGTAATCTATTTAAATCAAGACAATAACTACTGTTCGATTTTATTATTTTTATAGTACTATACGCCGTACTAGCGAACTTTAAATATTAGAAACAGAAAATAAGATAAGTAAATAAGTATGTAGTTCTAAACATATTCGGCAGAGGGCACTTACCGGAAAGCTAACGGTTGATACAGCATAAAAATTTCATCGCCTACGATAACTTGCGGTTAGCTCAGTTGGTAAGAGCAGCACGCGCGATACGTGAAGGTCGTGGGTTCATTTCCCGCACCGCAAGGGGAGATAAATCTCCAGTCGCATTCCTTAATTTATAACCAGGTGAACCAGCCATTCTGAATGAATAAACTATCAATAAATACTCACTGCATTTAATATAAGTAGTTTCCACCATTCCACTAACAAAATCAGTGCTTGCAAATACAACGGCTAAAAATTCACTCCATTAAAAAAGCAAGCAACTCCCAGAAATTGCTCTCAAACTCCTCGTCAAAGGACCGACGAGCAAACTAGATGCAATACAGTAATGGACTGACACGGCTTATGGTTGCTTCCCTTTCAAAACTTGATGCAAATATATTTTTTTTATGTATATAGTCAATTACGAGTGTGTGGTTTGGGCGCCCACATGGAATTGGAATAAGGCGTAAGTCATTCAAATTTTTCGAAAATTGTGTTAACTTATGACCACGGTTGGTAAATCCTAACTGAAACGTATTGCAGTAGTAACTACATAAAAATGTTATCGTTTTTGGGCTCCTTGAGTTATTTTAAATGATTAATTTTAAGAGAGGTAGGACATAGCAATTTATCGCTCGAACTGGAGCAGCCCAACTGGTGAAATACCTCCTCCTTACAGAAGACCGCAGCCAAATAACAATCACTTCGGTGTTTTTGTGTTCCTGCGTGTGAGTAAGGTTTCCAGAGCTCGTGGGAAGTGCTTCGTTAATAGCAGGGGTCCACCCTTCAAGGTAAGGGCAATAAATCCAATAACAGTTTTACTGTGCTGTACTTGTCGCCCTTGAGCTGGGACCTCATTACCATTTAACATCAGGTGGGATGAGGTCAATCTTGAAGTGCATTATAAAAAAAATACAATAAATATCTATGTGTTGTGTTTTTAGTAATTTTTAGTAATGTTGGGGGGGGGGGGGGTTAAACTATTTTAATATTTTTTGTTCTTTTCCTCTCTTTCCTTCTCTCTTTTTGTCATTATTCTTCTGATCTCTTCCGTTCTTTATTTTTTATCACCGCGCCAGTCAGCTAAAGGTACCGCCAGAATACCAGCGCTCCTGCGGCATCCAATGTCGTGGCAGCTTATGCTGAGGCTGGGACCTTATTAGCTGCGCAATCACTATGTTTTTATCTTATTTTTCTTTGTTTGCTAATTTACTTTTACCTTACCTTTTATCAGTTCGTGTCACTTTTTTGTCTGTGTATTGTTTACTGATTGTGTGTGCTAATAGAATAAATTCTTATTCTTATTCTTAAAAAATATAGGTGAGTGATGACCCTGCTGTAAGCATATACGACCAAAGTCAATGCGTGGCTCAAACGCAATAACATCTGCTGCGGTCGCCTCCGGGCTATTATTCGCGGTTCGTTATAATGCTCTCAGTAGCTTCTCCCCTTATGCATGTTGCAGGCACAAAATTATATTCACTTAAACTTTTAGAAAGCACAAACAGGCTGGTGAGCGCAAATGTGCCCGTTTAAATTAGTTTAATGGGTTTTGTGTAGCTGTTTTTGCATGAAGGTTCATTTTAAACTAGATGCTGGTCACAACTTCATCCGCGTCATTTCAAGTATTGCACATTATTATTTTTTTATCCAGCTCGCATAGCTACCAACTTTAAATTAATTCCATTCAACAGTTTTCGCGTGAATGAGTAACAAGCTTTTAAACATCAAACATTTTACAGTTAAGAGTACTTATTATTTTATTAATTGTTACCCGGGGATTAACCTTTGATATTTCGGAATAAAAAGTTATCTTTATTTAAATTATATTACCAATTAACTTAAGCCAAATCATCGGTGCATGTTCGTCACTATTCGTGAATAAACGCAAGAGATTTGTAATCCCGCATCTACTGAGGAGACATATTTCATTGAGAGGACATTAGATAATGTATGGCAGTATATGAAATAAAATAATAATGGTACGGCTATCAATAGCAAATAAAAAAAACAATCAAATTTAAAAAAAAAATGTAGTAAAGCGTGGCATAGTAATTGTAGAAAGATAGAACCTTAATTCTACAATTAGATGAAACGTTATTTTGATAAAAAGCATCATCTAGTGACGGAGCCATGATAATATAAATATAAATAAATAAATATTAGAAAACATCACATAAGTTACTGTGATTCTGTGATAAACAGCTTAAAATAGAATCTATATCAATAGATAGTTGTCTAAATTATTTCGACGCGCAATATTATTTAGATGAAGAGAATCACGCCTTAAAATTTTCGCATTTCTCGCCATCTACTATTTCCTCTACCTTAAGGTTGTCTGGAAGAGATCGCTTCCTAGAGATAAGACCGCCTAAATTGTACTATATTTTTTCTGTAAAACCTATTTCTGTAAAGATTTTGTGCAATAAAGTATATCTATCTGTCTATCTATCTATAAAAATGGTTTGGATAACCGAGGCACACCCAGTTGCATCTTACATGAATTGTAACTGGGCGTTTTTATTGGCGGCCATCTGGCGGAATTTTTATAAGTGATGATAACCCATCTCTGTGTGACCGACATCTTTCACCAATCGTCATGTAACCAGCGAGCGATATGAAGACGGATGCAGGATGATCGCGCGCCAACATTGCCGTATTTCACTCTTAAATAAATCGCGATCTGATTGATCGAGGCCGCGGCCGATGGACGGAAAATTAATTACGAGACGGAACCGCCGCTTTGCCCTCTGCGTGAGGGAACAATAGGGCGACAAAACGGTGCTACATTAAAGCAGTGATTAGAAAGCCACGTTTTTTGTTTGATTTAAGTAAATTCTTGTCTATTAGAATACTCGGGATGATTGCTATTACCACATACAATTATTACAATTAAACATTTTTGTTTAATTCAGTTACATACATTACAAGAATATGAGTTAAGCATATTTTCTTTTATCATGTGACCGTTAATAGGGAAGCGTCAATATAGGTATATTTATTTGTTAAAGCAAAATGTATTATGCTATAAAATCTAACTGATGGACCAAATAATCATTGTTTTTGACCCAGTCATCATCCCCACGTGGAAAGTTCAAAAGAACGTTAGTTTAAAAAAATATCTTAAAATATATAAAAATAAATCCCTATTTCCCATGGTCTCACCATCCCACGTGAATGGCTGGACCAATTCCACAATTTTTTGTTGTGTTTGTTATTTTTAGGAGAAGGTTCTCTTGAAAGATGTAAAAAAATTTAAGAATACTATAATCGTCGTGGAAGAAAACCAAATCGAAATGAATAGTAGTTTAGTTAAGATAAAACAACGCTGTCAGGTCAGCTAGTTCTTAAATAATTTTGAGGTATTTTTTAATCAAGGACTTTGTCCTTAACTCTTCCTTAAAACTTTTGTTTGTATGGTCCTGTCCAACATACTCGTAACATTCTGACCTGGTACGCTACTTGTACACAATTTGAGAGGAGGTACCGAAACTCTCCCAAGATCAAAGGCTGCCTCTCAAAAGGTCTCTGTGATTAACAACTATTTACCAATTAACGTTCAACTACTCACAAAGGCTACACAAACGGAAATTCGTAAACTTATACCTCTATTCCGAGTTAAATAATACCTTAGCACGTTGTAATTAAAACATTGAATAAGTAAGCAACCCTAATAACTTTAGAACACCGTGTTTAAGATGTAAATGAAAATAAATATGGTCTGTTCATTTCGTATATTTTGTTTTAATTTTTAGAAGTACTTTTTAGGTTCTATATATGTGACAACATCACATTCATTAACCTAATCCTAAGGTAAGTTATTTACCCTTGAGATAATATAAATTACACATACATCCCCACAGTAACACAGATTATCATTGTTGAGTTATGATTATTATCTCTTCTCAATAAAACTTAACTTTATGTATTTGTTCTAAGAATACATAGTAATAACTTAATGCTACTTTAAAATGTTTAAAATTATTTAATTTTACCTTAATAAAAAAATTAAATAAATATACATACGTATTCGAGTGACTGAATATCATTTTGTTAAAAAAGTACAACTAATGGACAGTATGTTAGAAAGATTTTCTACCAGCTAACTCTTTGGTCATGCAGAACATTTGATAATAGGTGTGGTAATAGTAAAAAATTGCGAAAATAATCTAAAAAAAGACATAATGAAAACGAGAATAGATATAAATCAAATGAACTAACATTTTACACAACATCAAAATGTACATAAAATACATGTTTATTTAGAAAAAAACAACTAAGTAGATAAATCAAGTAAATGTATTATGCAATTGACAAATTCATGACTACGATTTATGTTTTAGCGAGAGAGGAGAAGAATTCACGAAATTAAATTTAAAAAATCCCTGATTAAGGATAGTCAAGTATCATTATTACATACTCATAGATACTATAATTAACTTACAGGAATATAATTACATAGAAACTACTTTCACTTCTATGTTGTTGTGTCCCTACGTGTGAGTAAGGTTTCCAGAACTCCTGGGGGTGCTACGTTAGTAGCAGGGGTCAAGCCTTCAAGGTCAAAGTCAAAGTCAATATTTTTTATTCATGTAGATTACATTTGTAATACTTATGAATCGTCTCTATACAATGCAAATGAAGCTACCTCCGGTTCGGAACCTATAACTACCGAGAAGATACCGGCATGAAACTCAGTAGTTTTTTTTACAAATAAAAAACTAAACTTATTACTAATTTTGCACCAAGCCATACAGTTAGTTTGTCAGTTGGAGAAAAAAAACACAAAAAAAAAGTATATAGTTATTGAAATAAATAAAATAAAAACATTTAAATTAAAATTACTGTAGGACTTCATGTGTGGTATTCAATAATAATATAATACATCATTTTTATACATTTTGACCTACATGCTTCTGTGTGGTCTTAATCTAACATTGATTGAGAAAACTTATTAAAATAATATACAACGCGTAAGTACAGGCGAGCAGACTAGTTAGTGATCCACGCGTTCTTTTCATTAATATACTCTTCTACATTGTAATAGCCTTTTTTCAAGATACAACTTTTAACAAATGTCTTAAATTTATACAAAAGAAACTCAATAATTACTTCCGGAAGTTTATTGAACATTTTTATGCTTAAAGCAACAAATGAATTACCTATTTTATGAAGTCTACGTTTAGGAAGGGCGACAAGTCCAGTAACAGATTTATTATGCTGTACTTGTCACCTTTAAGCTAGAACCTCATTACCACTTAACATCAGGTGGGATGAGGTCAATCTTGAAGTGTAATATATAAAAAAAAACTAACCACTAAAATTTACAACTACTTAAAATACTAATTATTTATAAACAATTCACAATAACTAATTAACATAAAAAATTAAAATCAACAAAAACACAAATTATAAAAGTAGTTACTCGAACCCGTTAGTCCCCGGCGCAAAGGTGCCCATCACACTGGCCGCATTACCTCGCTGAATAGCAATGGCCAGCCTCTGCACCAGGAACGAACCAGAACATGAATCGCTTGTTGCATCGCTCAATCTACGGTCTATTTCATTAAGAACTTAGCAAACTTGGTTTAATTTACAAGAAACATAAAATTGCCACTATTAGACAAAGTACATTACAATCCGTGTATGTCATTATTCACTGCCAACTCGGAGTAATTAATTTAACTTACCTCCAACTTCAAGAGCTAAGTTACAGTTTAAGTGCTTCTAATATTGTGAATTTCTAAATAACTTTTTGTTAATAGCACTTTTCATTAAGACGTTCGTGACATGACTGCAAATAATATTACTTCGAGATGATATTATTAGCTTTAATTTGACTGTTAAATTATCGTTAAGAGTGCAAAAACGTAAAGTTTAGCAACATCTATTTCAATTAACGTTGTAGAAGTTACTGACACAATCTAACTTATATTATAAACTTGAAAGTTTAAAAATAATGTATATGGATGGAACTTAATAGAAATAGAGTTAAGTTACAATATTAACATTATGAATACCTTTTTATCCCGAAATAAAGTATGATAAGGAGACAGCTAGTATAAAAATAAAATTATTGGTAGACAAGCTGACCGGCAAATCTAGCGAGAGTCACAAAGCTAGGAGTGATTTGAGAGCGCAATAACCGGATGTTGCGGCAAATTCTTCACCCTCAGACCGGAGCTAGTGCGCGTGAGCACTTTGCTCAATTTGCGGATAAGGGTAGTGTTAAGTATGTGTGCGTGGCTGCGTCCCGCGCCCCTCTTCCCTCACGGCACGCGCCATCTTGTTGATTAAACAGTGTGTTGCAAACCGGCCGGCGTTTCACTTGCCCCCCTCGTGTTAGTCAAATATCGAACAGTGGCGACGATTACCCCGTGTTTGAAAACAAAAATACGACAATGGCCAGTGCACAGTTTGGAATTTTAAACAGTTTCGACCACAATATCCAATGTTGGAAGACGTACAAAGGACGGCTAACGCAATTTTTCGTGGCAAACGACATTTGCAATAAAGTCGATCCCACAGGCAAGAAACGAAAGGCGATTTTGCTCAGCGCACTCGCCGAGGGTACCTACAACCTCGCGGCTAATCTTGCCCTGCCCAAAGAGATAGGAGAGGTTCCCTATGAAGACGTCTTGATATTATTAGACGACCATTTTACACCAAAACGTGTTGGGTTTGGTGAGCGGCACAACTTCTACGCTGCATCGCAACAACCGGGCGAATCACACGCGCAGTGGGCGGCAAGATTACGGGGGTTGACCGCGCACTGTGGGTTTACAGCTATTGAAGAAATGTTGCGAGATAAATTTATAATGGGTATGCTACCGGGGCCCGAAAAGGAAAAGCTGTATAGTCAAAAGTTATCAGATTTGACACTGGCGAAGGCGTTAGAGTTTGCGCAGAGCTCGGTGTGCGCGCGCAGCGCGGCCGCCAGCAGCGCGGCGTCAGCGTTGCACGGCGCGGGAGCCAGCGCGATTCCCGAGAATCAGCTTTACAAGATCAACAGCAAGCGCGAAAGTGTAGGCAAAGTGAAGTGCAGTGTGTGTGGTTATTCAAATCACAAATCGTCCGAATGTAAATTTAAAAACTATGAGTGCCGGAAGTGTCACGTCAAAGGCCACTTACGTAGAATGTGTTCTAAAGTAAACTACTTGGAGGTGGATGGCGGTGATAGGGGTGAGAATGATGATGATGGTAAGTTTTTTTACATTCGTTCGGTGCGAGGAGAACCCATGGTGGAAACTATTTTAATCGACAAGGTGCCTCATAAGTTTGAAATTGATAGTGGCTCAGCAGTATCAGTTTTATCGGAAAAATTTTATATCTCAAATTTTGGGGGTGTGCCATTATCAGCCGCGCGTAAACAGTTAATGTCATATAACGGTAGGCATATTGTGTGTATTGGCACAATGAAGCTCCCAGTCTCTTACGCGGACCAGAGACACGAACTTGATTTTTACGTGGTGCGCGACGGCGGTCCGCCGCTCTTAGGTAGGGATTTTATTTCGCGATTCAGACTACATTTTACACCAATTAATTATTGTGGACACGAAACTGATGTTTCACTTGAGAAATTACAACAAAGATATTCAGATTTATTTTCAAACAAATTAGGAACTTTTAACAAATATAAAATCAAATTATTATTACAAGAAAATACGAAACCGTTTTTTTTCAAAGCTCGCCCAATAGCATTCGCGTTACGTGAAAAAGTCGACGATGAAATTGATAGGTTAGTCTCATTAGGGGTTCTGGTGCGGGTTGAACATTCCAAGTATGCTTCGCCAGTAGTACCTGTATTGAAACGTAATGGTTCAGTAAGATTATGTGCTGATTATTCAGTAAGCCTCAATAAACAGTTGCTTGTAGAAAAATATCCATTACCCACTGTCAATGAATTATTTTCTAAAATCCACGGAGGTCAGGTATTTAGCAAACTTGATTTGTCAATGGCATATAACCAATGTGTGCTAGATGAGGAGTCGCAGGGCCTGACCTGCGTTAACACGCATCGCGGTCTTTACAAATACACTCGGCTAGTGTTCGGATTGGCGAGCGCGCCAGCTATTTTTCAACGAACGATGGAAAGTATTCTCTCAGGTCTAGACGGGGTATTATGCATGTTAGACGATGTTTTAATATATAGTTCTGATAAGAGACAGCATTTAGAGAGGCTTAACGCGGTATTTCAACGTTTACAGGAATCAGGGTTGACCTTACAAAAGGAAAAATGCGATTTTTTTCAAGACGAAATTAGCTACTTGGGCCACGTAATATCAAAAGACGGTATTAAAAAAGCACCTGAAAAGGTCAAAGCAATGATTGATGCTACCATCCCGACTAATGTTAGTCAATTACAATCATTCTTAGGTTTAGTTAACTATTATAGGAATTTTGTTCCAAACGCCTCAATGATTCTTAGTCCATTATATGATTTACTAAAAAAAGATTGTAAATGGCGTTGGACAAAAGAATGTCAGAATGCTTTTCTTAAAATTAAGGAAATACTTACGTCAGAACAAGTACTAGCCCATTTTAACCCAAACGCCACGTTAATATTAACTGTAGATGCTTCTCCTTCTGGTCTCGGTGCTATCTTATCACAAATCGATCGAAACGGTGAAGAACGGCCTATTTCTTTTGCGTCTCGAACACTGAACGCAGCAGAGAAAAGATACGCGCAGATTCAGAAGGAGGCAACAGCGATAATATATGGTGTAAGACGTTTTCACCAGTACTTGTACGGCAGGTCAAACCCATTTATTTTGCGAACGGACCATAAGCCGTTGATATCTATATTCGGCCAGCATAAAGGGGTACCTGAAGTAACAGCAAATAGGTTGCAGCGATATGCATTATTCTTAGGTGGTTACAATTACAAAATCGAATACATACGTAGCGCCGATAACAGTGCAGATTTTTTATCGCGCGCCAGTCTTCCCGTGCCGCGCGCGCCTTGCCCTGTTGAGTGCGAGTGCACTGAACGTTGCGCCGAAAGCGAGACCACATGCGACCGCGCAACTTACGTGTGTTTTGTCATGGATGGTAGTATCCCAGTAACTTTAGCTCAATTAAAGGAAGCGACTAATAATGATGTTACACTTGGTCGCGTGGCAAAGTTTATTTTGAAGGGTTGGCCACCGAAAATAAACGATATAAGACTGAGACCATTTTATCTGTGTAGGTCACAATTATCTCTAGAAAAGGGTTGCGTAATGAGGGGCCATAAGGTTGTTATTCCGGAGAGTTTATACCAGCATATTTTAAAGGAACTTCATTTGTCGCATCTCGGTATTGTGAAAACAAAAGCGGAAGCTAGGTCGAGATTTTGGTTTCCGGGAATTGATAAAGCTATAGAATCAATGATAAGTTCATGCGATATTTGTGTCCAACTACGGCCGTCGCCCCCCCGCGCCCCTCTCTCATTTTGGGAATTTCCTACAAGGGCATTTCAACGCCTCCACATTGATTTCCTGGGTCCAATTAAGGGCTGCGTATACTTAGTGATAGTTGATGCACATAGCAAATGGGTAGAAGTGTATAACATGAACCATTCGACCACTTCTAGTGCTGTTATAGAAAAGTTATGTGACTACATATCGAGATTCGGGGTGCCGAAAACGTTAGCGAGTGATAATGGCACGGCTTTTTGTTCCCAACAATTTAAACAATTTTGTATTTCTAATGGTATATCACATATCACTTCACCGGTTTATCATCCTGCAAGTAATGGTCAGGCAGAGAGTTTTGTGAAAGTCGTAAAAAAGGGGATCAAATCATGTCTGTTGTCTGATAGTACCGCCAAAGATTCACAGTTAAAACTACTTAAATATCTCATGGACTATAGAAATTCAGTTCACACCACCACGGGAGTCTCGCCGGCTGAAATTGTTTTTGGCCATAAAATAAGGTCAAGGTTAGATTTAATTGATCCAAGGTCATTGTCACCCTGTTCATCGCCAACCATTTCAAATCGTGTTTTTGCGAAACAGTGTTCACATTTGAAACATAGTGAGATAACTAAATTCAAGGAAAATGATAATATATTGTTTAAAAAGTATAATAATAAAAGCACTTTCAAATGGTGTAGAGGAACGATACTAAAAATATTAGGAAAGGTCACATATTTAATTAAAGATAATAGTAATTCTGAATGTTATAAACGACATAAAAACCAGTTAATTTTAGATAAGAGGATATATGATACAGTAACCAACACAGGGAGAACTGATACTGTATTACCTGGTCCGTGTACACAACCATCACCGCAGAGTCCGCTACCGCAGTCGCCTCAGCCACTCCACCAGACTTCACTGGCTGCTGCTCCTTCTCCTCCCCAAGCAGTGGTACTACCTATCCCAGAAGTGGCATCTCCTGAGTTCCACGAGGCTAATAGTGCATTGCCTTCGGACGAAAGCAGTATACCGAATGATGGCCAAAACACGTCATCATGTAGAACTTGTGAGGATTTGGATAGCAAGGATGACCAGATGAGTGTTCCTGTTGAGGCGCAGACCATTGAGCCACAAAGCGCGCCCAGAGTGTTGCGTAAACGGCCTCCCATAGATTTTAAGAGATTTTTTTAATTGTGTAGCTAAGTTAATTTTGAAAAATAGAGGGAGGAGTGTTAAGTATGTGTGCGTGGCTGCGTCCCGCGCCCCTCTTCCCTCACGGCACGCGCCATCTTGTTGATTAAACAGTGTGTTGCAAACCGGCCGGCGTTTCACTTGCCCCCCTCGTGTTAGTCAAATATCGAACAAAGCAACGATAGTTAGCATAAGAGTTCATAAATACCAAATTAAAGAATTATGGATACACTTCCGCGTACGTACTTTAAAAATACAACAACAAGATATTCTCGACCTCCGTAGCCGAGAGGCGAGCGGCCCGGACTTTAGCGTCGCAACATGTCTAAGGTCCCAGGTTCGTTTACCAGCTGGGGCAGTATGGAAAACGAACTTTTCCTTATTGACTCGAATCTGGGTGTTAAGGTGACAGCACATCAAGTTAAACACTTGCAGTTCGAAATTAGTTCTTATGTGTACGAGATAAGTGCGAGACAAAGTTTAAGTTAAGTAGCCTGATGTGTTTTTGTCTGTACCATTGTTGTTTTTGATTTCTGTAACATAGGTAAGTGTTTATATCAATGTATATGATTTTGTTATATACTAAATTTATATTGTTTTAAGCAAACACATAAGGAAAACTGTTTACTACTTATTAATAAAAGTATTTTTGGTATGAATTCCATAAAATTATTGGTTCTCAACACTTCATAACAAATTTCGTGGATTACCATTTTTTTTGTTTAAAATGTTTGACTGTCTAATGTTAAATTCATGTTTTGTACTTTTAAAGTTTAAAAGGTTGAATTTTATTTTAAAAACAAGTTGAGTACCATTACAAGTCGACGCATTCAAACCTTTTTTACTTTACATGTATGTCTAGTGTTCCAAAAATAAAGCTAATATCTAAAGCCATTGATACAAATCACCGATCATCAGTGTAACCGTAGCTTATCTAAACGATCTTACGCTCGCGAAAAAGTTGACTAACTCGCGATGACAAGACAATTTGCATGTGTGGCGCGTAACGGATAGGCGCGGGCGGCGCTTCATTACGAGACGCGCCGTGATGTCACCCAAGAAATTGCTGTTTTCACTTTAGTTGGGCGCTGGCACAAGTTAGACGAGCGAGCGAGTCGTGACGGTAGCGTTTGCAGCGAAAATAACAAAATTAAACCACCTACGCACAAATTATAATAGTTGTCCCTGAATCGGACCACGGTCATTTGTTTACTTTGTCTGTTATTAAAAACTGTCAGTAAAATATCGGGTTTTAATAAAATACGTGATAAGACCGAGTCCGTTTTGCAATAATTGTTAAAGGTAGGTTAAAATAGTTAAAAAGAAAACAATCTCACGTCTGCTACAGATTACCTCTCGAAAATAAATACTTACTTGAGTACTTAATTGGTTCATCACTCCTCATAACAAAACTATATGACTTTGGTCCAAAGTGAGCTACATATAGCTACTGTAACTAGTTTACTGAGTTTCTTACCGATGCCTTCTCGGTAGATATGGGTTCCGAATTGGAAGTACAATAACTTTGCATTGTATTCGATGACAATTCAAAAGTGTTATATATAACCCATTTGAATAATAAATGTATGACTGGCTTTCCAATGAAACAGCCCACATCAATGTCAGTATATTCTTTTGACTGATACCCTATGCCCTAGACAATCACACAGACGTTCAACTTTTCACATTCCTTTTTTTGCGTCAAGGATAAAAAAGGGAATATTTTTGCCTTCATTTACATTTTTTATCGCAATCTCTCACCTCTCACAACTTGCGCTACCCGCTCACTTGTTAGCTCGCTCCAAAAACGGTATCAAAATAATAAGGTTAACATGAAGTCACGCCCCAACGTACAAGTTTGCGAACGCAGCCGCTTCGTCATCAACGGGTTGTCTTGTCACAGCTCGCGTTACAATACCACCGCTTTTATTTTATGCTCCCAAGAAATAGGTGTCGAGGTAGCAGTCGTATTAAAATGTTTCTTTGTCTTGTTTCTGCAAAATCTAGGGCGCTTAAATATGATGTAAAATCACATTGTATTAGAGAACTGTAGCAAACATCCATACAGGGTATAGCACAGATATCAAAAATCCAATGAGGAATTCTCAAGGGTAGTATTTTCATCAGCATTTGTGAATTAGCTCATTTATATTTGACGACCTCCGTAGCCGAGAGGCGAGCGGGCCTGACTTTGGCGAGCGCCATCTCTGAGGTTCCGGGTTCGATCCCCGGTCGGGTCAATATGGAAAACGAACTTTTCTATATTGTCTCGGGTCTGGGTGTTGTGGTACCTTCGTTGTTTCTGATTTCTGTAACACAAGTGCTTAAGCTACTTACCACAGGATCAGAGCAATGTATGTGATGTTGTCCAATATTTATTTATTTATTTATTTATTATTATTTATATGTTAATCTAAGTTGAGGTATTTGAGAGAGGAATTGGATAACATCACTTAGTCGTAACGCATTATTTCTGTTTCATATGGTGATGTTGTTTTTCACCGCTATGGTCTAACACATCGATTTAAGAGCTGGGTTATGATCTCAGGGTCTTGGGTTCGATTCCGTATCGTATAAAATATGTTTTGAGTTAACCAAACTTAATATTCATAAATTAAACCAAAATAAATAAATAATTCATGACCAACGTGCAAGCAAATTGAGAAGCTTTGGTTTGACTTTGGTTTTTACCAGCTGTCATCTGGAATTTTACTTAAATCTAAGTCCATCACGTTAGTTCCAGCACTCGAGTGAGTCGAGTTACGCAAAGCGCTCACGCGCGGCGCCGTTCTGAGGGTGAGCAATTTGCCGCTGCACTCGGTAATTGCGCTCTCGAATCACTCCGAGTGTTGCGAGCCTCTTGAGACCCTCCTTACGGTATGCAAGCATGTATGAGCCTGCGTTTCAGGCTTTGCCATAATTCAAACCACGGTATGAGCTGTTCTCGAGTTGAATTTTTTTGTGGGTCTACATTCGTGGTCAAAAGTAAAGTATTTGGCTGTGGTGCCAGGGATAGGTTTTATTTATATCCAGCACGAAAAAATTACAATCACGACGCGAACGTGTACAAATATTTGCGTTTCGTTTATGGTGCATTATGTAGACATATGCCTTTGTAATTTAGTGGTTTATATTGTGTTCCAAAACTAAGAGGTCGTGGTTTCGAATCCTAAGGAAAACATTTACATTATGAGCAAAAAATCCGAGTACAGTAAAACATAGCAGGTTTTCTTATTTTCTCCTTAATTTCCGATAATGATCAAGTAATGTATTTAACAAGGCACATTAAACAATTGAACCGAAATTCGAATTAAATAGTTATCGTTAAGACAGGCCAACGTATGTTGGGTCAGCTACTCAGTTTAAACAAAAATAAGGCCATTTTCATACACCTATTTCCCAAAACTAAAAAATACTCGCCTGTACAGTACATCAGGTAATTGAACACAAAACAAAACAGCCGTTTCCACAGCCACAAAAGGTTCACACTTTGTTTTCTACACACATTTTCGTACATGCACCACAAACGTACAAAGTAATAGGCGCTTAATGCCTTGTGAGGGGAACAACAATGCCGATTTTTGTTTTATTCCAACGCCGGCCAGTCACGCGATAGGTCGGAATTATTAACATTAACGATTGGTTATTTAGTTTCATCTTGTCTAAATAGCGTTAGTACGAATGTTCGGAACGGGGAATAGTGGCTCAATTACTGTTAGCAAAAAAGTATTATATCGTACTTCCTCTCACTTGATTAATGTTAATTTATGTCCTCTATCCATAAATTATGTCATGTCAGCTGAGCATGTTGGTTGTCAGTAAGTTTCAAACACTTACCCTACTTATTAACATTATTATTTTGTTTTTTTTTTAGTTAAACTACTTTACTTGATTTAATACTTGATAAACATGTTTTTTTACTATAATGTTATTATGTAATTGTTACTATAATATACGATAATGTTATATATTTATTTATTAATGTTTGTTTATCATATTATACTATGAATATAATTCTAAGATAAAAACTATATTTATGTTGTACGGCCGTAATAATAGATTAGGAGAATTCGCCATCTATATTTAACTCTTATTCTTTCCTAAATTTAACGTTTAACAAGAAATGTAAACTCATTTATTTAAGTATTATTTATTTCTTTCAATATTCCCAAATGGTATGAATTTCAAAAATTCTCATACGTTATGAAGTATTTGCTAAAGGACACGCACTAACTTGTAAAGCATAGACGTAATATCAATAGAATCAACCTGTTTTGACTTGTAAAGCATAGACGTAATATCAATAGAATCAACCTGTTCTGACTTGTAAAGCATAGACGTAATATCAATAGAATCAACCTGTTTTGACTTGTAAAGCATAGACGTAATATCAATAGAATCAACCTGTTTTGACTTGTAAAGCATAGACGTAATATCAATAGAATCAACCTGTTTTGACTTGTAAAGCATAGACGTAATATCAATAGAATCAACCTGTTTTGACTTGTAAAGCATAGACGTAATATCAATAGAATCAACCTGTTTTGACTTGTAAAGCATAGACGTAATATCAATAGAATCAACCTGTTTTGACTTGTAAAGCATAGACGTAATATCAATAGAATCAACCTGTTTTGACTTGTAAAGCATAGACGTAATATCAATAGAATCAACCTGTTTTGACTTGTAAAGCATAGACGTAATATCAATAGAATCAACCTGTTTTGACTTGTAAAGCATAGACGTAATATCAATAGAATCAACCTGTTTTGACTTGTAAAGCATAGACGTAATATCAATAGAATCAACCTGTTTTGACTTGTAAAGCATAGACGTAATATCAATAGAATCAACCTGTTTTGACTTGTAAAGCATAGACGTAATATCAATAGAATCAACCTGTTTTGACTTGTAAAGCATAGACGTAATATCAATAGAATCAACCTGTTCTGACTTGTAAAGCATAGACGTAATATCAATAGAATCAACCTGTTCTGACTTGTAAAGCATAGACGTAATATCAATAGAATCAACCTGTTCTGACTTGTAAAGCATAGACGTAATATCAATAGAATCAACCTGTTCTGACTTGTAAAGCATAGACGTAATATCAATAGAATCAACCTGTTCTGACTTGTAAAGCATAGACGTAATATCAATAGAATCAACCTGTTCTGACTTGTAAAGCATAGACGTAATATCAATAGAATCAACCTGTTCTGACTTGTAAAGCATAGACGTAATATCAATAGAATCAACCTGTTCTGACTTGTAAAGCATAGACGTAATATCAATAGAATCAACCTGTTCTGACTTGTAAAGCATAGACGTAATATCAATAGAATCAACCTGTTTTGACTATTTTCAGCAACGAAGTTTTCAAAAAAGGACTTTTTTGTTTCACCAGATACAGTTTGGTTTACGTGCCGTTAAAGAGCATACTTGTGTTTTTCAAAAAAAAGGCCATTTTGATATTAATATTAAACAAACACTTCAACAGTATCCCTAAAAATGTATCAGTAACCTGACCCCGTAAAAACTACCTAATGCGAAAAATATTAAAGTCCTAAACATTTTTGCTAAAGAGGTTAACAAAACCTGGATGTCCACCGCAAAATGCAAGTCGAAATGCAACGACATTATATTCAAAGAGCGCGCATCGGTGCACAAATGAGCCGCTCTTGAGGGGTCCAGCCAAATGATGTTCCGGCGGTCGACATTACAAGTTGAATAGAGACTGAGCGAAATGAAATTTGGGTAAGAAAATATGCTGCAAAATAAAAGGCACTTAGAATACTTTTGAACATGATATATGTTGGATATAATAAAATAACAGAAGCTACAGCAAAGAACACAATTGACAGATAAATATAAAAAGTCGACCAAGGTGAATTCAGACCGAGTATAATAAAATTTGAAAAAGAAAATGTATTGTAAAATAAAAGTTACTTAGACCAGTTTTAAAATAAAATAAAAGAATACGGAAAGAACGCTTAAAAATTGCCATGCAAATGTAAGAAATAAAATCTGACGAAGGATAAAAACTAAGTAGGATTACGAGATTTTTTGCGTTATTTTGGGATAAAAATTATACATTAAAATACTTCAGTATCTAGCTGTCTAGCCACTAAATTTAATTGTTATTCATTTAGTATTTTTTGCCTAAATCTTTCATTCATATGCTAAGTATGTACATCCACTCGTATATCATTGATGTTTATAAAATTAGAAGCATATTTTCACCATAAATTCTTTCACAACTTTCATTATGCTCAATACACCACATTACATTTGCTAAGGTAATACAAATTAAGCGCTGTTGTTAACAAAAATGGAACAGATAGTGCCGCAACGAATACTTAATCCATAAACACCATGTGCCATGGGTGGAAATTTAATCCTTGTCCTCTTTAATTCACATTAACCTTTGTTTGAGACCTTCAGTAAAAATGTCCGCTGTTTTCACTGAAACAATTGTTATGGAAAATCGTGTCGTGATAAACTTAGCTTTACTTTGAAATGACACTCCCTTTAAATATTATCTTAAGAGAGACGAACTCTAAGCAAACAGCTGACCACTTACAGTTTACTCGATGAGAAAACAGCCAAGATGATTTTGTCGTAAAAGTATCTAAATATAAATTCACATTATAAAAGGAGCAACTGCTTCTATATAATACCTTGTAATGATATTTAATAAGACTGCGTAAAATTATGTAAATTTACACAAACACAAGCTTTAAGTAAACATAAAATAAGTAGTATCAAGTCTTATGTAAATCTCAAGTTGTCGTATCAAGTTTTATAATTACTTCCATATTAATATAAACAGATCAAAACGATGCAAAAATGAGTTCAGGAGAAGCATGAATCAAACATGTTTTTTGAACAAAGTGATAGATGATTAGAAACGGAACGTGACTGTAGATAGCGTGAAAAGTCACGTGTCCGTTTTTCGGTTTGGTCAACCAAAACGAACTTTTAAATTGAATTAGGGTGAATTTAGTTGGTCACACTTGGTATTTTGTTAGTTAGTCTTTAGCACACCTTATGGGATAAATCCTTGTTTAAAATGATCAAAATTTGCTGTTATGAATCCACTATGATTAACAGTTATCAACCTTTATTATGACTCCACTATGGTTAGAGGACATTCATTAATAATGTAATGGTTTTGCGCATTTATTACTTCCTTACTTGATTATGAGTATATAATTTTTGACTCTTAATAGACAAAAAACATAAAGTAATCTACATTTATCCTACGGAGAATTTCAACAAAAATCCGATGTGACAATTTGCTACAAAAACGTAACCTCCCCAAATTCTATACTAAGCCAACAAACACAATGGAAACCTACGACTGAAGCGTACATTCAATGAAAACACGACTAACCGCAAAAATATGAGTTCAAAAATAAAATGTCATTCTATTCGGAACGCAAATACGGTGAAGAGCGGACACAAATGTGCCGGGTCGGGCCGAATGTGGGCGCTACAATGGCAGCCCCGTGCCACTGAATGCGATGGGAAGAATTCACGCTTTAGAATAAAACCGGTTCGCCAAATTAGAAACGGAAACCTATTCACTAATGTAGAATGAGTATTGAGTTTGTTTTTGACGTAACAACGTCTTATAATTCGATTGAGTCGGCTGCACGCACGAAAAACATGACTCATGCAGCGCTACCTCGCTCTGAAGCGTTCCATTTAAGGCTTGAAGTGCAAGCGAGAGCGCGAAACGACCGACAAAGAGGCACAATCGGCCTCACCTTTCGGCAGCGTTCGATTTTTGTTTCATAGTTTGGTGGTGTAATCCACCGATCACTATCACTTTAACGAATGATTTTTGACCGATGCTTCACTTTGCCGAATAACGTTTCCCCGAATTATGAAATTTTGTATGATTCGGTGAAACGTATCATCGGTCAAAGGAGATTCGCTAAATTGATAGGTGATCCGTTTAGTGTTAGTTGGATATAAACGTTACAAAAGCGATAGATCGCTCAAAGCAGCAGTGTTTCAAAACGAAATTCATTGACTAGTTTGTATTACCAGATACCAGTGTTAAAATATGAGACAGGAATATAGTAACTAACCATCGGATTGAGCTGTTCAAGTTCACTCAGTCAGCAATGGCGTGCTCTGCTAGAAGTTTGGGCACATGTCGCATCTTAACTATGAGGTCGTTATTAATTACAAATATTGATCGACTGCACGTCAATGCTTACTCAGTACTCCAGCAATACCTAGCTTTTGTCCGCGACTTCGTTCGCGTGGACTTCAGGTTCGTCCCGTCTAGTCTAGTAATAAGTAAGAAATACGGTAACTAAGCACTATTTATTTAATTTACATTCTGTAAAAAGCCATATTGATCTTTATTAAATGCACAATGTATTTAAGATACTTAATTGGATAAGGATTAATACTGTATTGCTTAAAATCGCTTCGTAAATAAGCCATTATTTCTCGTACAAAGTAAAGGATAAAAAATGGTTATTGTGGGTTATTCCTAAGAGATAAACATATACCATCACGGACTTTTTTATAGACCTTTTTAAGTTGTACAATACTGTAGTACATTGTTTTGATCTATCTTGTAGGATTCAGTCAGCGTTTGCAATGTAAGCGCAAAAAATGTGTTTTTTTACGACCTCACATTAGAAACCTCAAAAATTGTAGCCTATGTGTTATTCTGATGTATAAGCTATATTGTGGTAAAGTTTCATTCAAATCCATTCAGTAGTTTTTACGTGAAAGAGTAACAAACATCCATACATCCATACTTACAAACTTTCGCCTTTATAATAGTAGTAGGATGTTGATCGACTGCACGTCAATGCTAACTCAGAACTCCAGCAATACCTAGTAGCAAAAAACATAAGATAAAGTTCTTCCCAAATGTAACCAATTGACGTTAAGAACAGCCCTTCAAGAATTCCGCCTAAAATTCCAACAAAACCATGTAACTTCCCACGCTACCTCCGTTCCACTCGATCATTTAGAGGGAATAACAACTAGTTCCACGTCCGCGAACCAACCCTTCACTCGTCCTACAAAATATGCAAAGTGACCAATAACGTATTGTATTCCCGAACGCTGTACAAACCTTAAGGGAAGCAGGAGGCAGGTAGGCGTAATTTATGCGGAAACATACCGGCGCCGGTGTTCCGTAAGGCGGTGTGGGAAACGGAACCCTTTGACGACGCTTTGAGAACTGATATGGCGAGAGGACAAACTCTTTGGGACTTTTTAAAGTAAGTGAATACCGATTTTCTTTGCATATATTTAAAGGGAGGCACGGCAAACCGATTTATCGCTCAAACTGGACAACTGACTGGTGAAATACCTCCACCTTACAGAAGACCGCAGCCAAATAACAATCACTCCGATGTTGTTGTGTTCCTGCATGTGAATAAGGTTTCTAAAGTTCTTGGGGGGTGCTACATTAGAAGCAGGGTCAAGCCTTCAAGGTAAGGGTGACAAGTCTAGTAACAGTTTTACTATGCTATACTTTTTGCCCTTAAGCTTGGAACTCATTACCACTTAACATCAGGTGGGATGAGGTCAATCTTGAAGTGCAATATAAAAAAAATCCGTCGGTCTGCTTTATTCTTCCGCTCTAAAAGAACACTCAATACTCAATCGTTTATTGCTTCTTTAAAATAGAATACAAAATACAACAAATATAGTCGATTTTATTATTTTTATAGTACTAAACGCCGTACTAGCGAACTTTGAATATTAGAAACAGAAAAAAATTATCTCCCCTCGCGATGCGGGAATCGAACCCACGACCTTCACGTATCGCGCGTGCTGCTCTTACCAACTGAGCTAACCGCAAGTTATCGTAAGCGATGAAATTTGATTGTGTTGATTTAATAATAATGCCTTTTGCAAAATCAAATATCAACAAATTACAATCGATAGAAAATTAAAGTTATGGATTTGGGTAAAATTTTGTAGAAAGATAGATGAATTACTGAATTAACTTATGATACTTTATATCCAGAAACACGCAAACAGCTTAAACAAAATATGTGACGACATAAATAAATCAAGAATCGTCTCCGTAAAAGTTTAAATCATTCTACTTCATCCGATAACAAACTTTATAACAGACAAGTTGAGAAAGAAGAGGCCGTCTCCCTCCTACGCTGACTCGCGCTTTGCCGTTCCTTACCTTCGTATCACGATCGAGTTCCTAACAGCACGTGTTCGGAACACATCTTATCGACATAACCATAAATTCAAGCGCTTTTAAGAGTGCGCGAGACAGCCCGTTGCGTTACGAACAGTTTATACGGAACGATCTCTCGGGCATTGCTGATGATACTACCCAGAAACTATGTTAGGAGTAGTGATGCGGACTCTGTCTTTTAAGTAAAGTCTTCAACATTATAACTGTGAGTGTGCAAAAATGTGAGACTATATATTTTTTCCTTTATTTCTATTTTCTAGGGTAAGTTTTTAAGAGAGGTAGGGCATAGCGATTAATCGCTCGAACTGGAGCAGCCCGACTGGCAAAATACCTCCACCTTACAGAAGACCGCAGCCAAATAACAATCACCTCTGTGTTGTTGTGTTTCTGCGTGTGAGTAAGGTTTCCAGAGCTTCTTGGGGGTGCTACATTAGTAGCAGGGGTTAGGCCTTCAAGGTAATGGCGACAAGTCCAATAACAGATTTATTATGCTGTACTTGTCACCCTTAAGCTAGGACCTCATTAACTTTGCGAGGTGGGGATGGTTCCGTTGGACCAGCCATCCCCAGTCTCCCCCCGAACACAGTGGGGGAAGCAGGCGGAGCCGCGTAAGCGGCTATTCCGCCGGCGGTGTTGTGGAAGTCAAGGCTTAGCCGATCTCCCACAACACCGCCACTAAGGCGATGAAGGTTCAACCGGGGGGTTTTAGTGGGTAGTCCTGCCCTTTTCAGCGCAGGGAGTCCCACACACGCCGTCACCCTCCCTCGGGTACGGTGCATCAACGCATTTCCCCCCATCAACAAAAAAAAAAGAACCTCATTACCACATAACATCAGGTGGGATGACGTCAATCTTGAAGTGCAATATAAAAAATTAAAAAGACACACGTTTCTTCATTTGCCTCATATATAATATAATGATACATTAGTTTTAAGTAAACAATTAGCTTTAGTGACAAAACAATTATTTTAACTGTAACTAAATAAGGTATTTGCTTAAAAACCTTGTAACATCATGTTATAAATTACTTTAAACCAACTGCCATCAAAAGTTTACAAAGACTAAAGCCCTCACATCACTACTCAGGATCTTAGTTTGCCGAACAAATTTTGTATTCTCACCTTTTTCGGGTAACCTTCCTCTTGTATTACGAACAAAGGTATTTACGAATATTGCGGGGCTCGTGTAATAGTGTTCTGGCCCACTTTGTTGTTTATCTGTCGCTAGGTCCACTTTATTTATCCGTCGTTATTACAATTCAGTTGCTGTGTGGTCGACCGTTAAACGGGCTAATCTGATGTCGCATTTTTCAAACTGCTATTTAAACGTCCAACTCCAATTTATTGAATGCGCTTAACGAGTTAGAGGCAAATAGCGGTTTGGTTAACCATTTCACTGGACGAGTTTTTGTTAAACTATTATGCTGGTCGGTTAACTCAGATGTTGTTTAGTGTTTTTGGTCTAATTCAATTGCACTGTAAAACGTAAAACGGGAGTTTAGTACTAAAACTTCCTTTTCTGTCTGTCCGTCCGTCCGTCAGTCTGTTCATCAGTCACTAGAATATCATGAACCGTGCTATTTAGACGGTTGGATTTTACATAAAAGTTTTATTACTGTTACATCTATAACAACAAATAGGTACTAAAAACATAACATAACCAGGTAACTGGTCCCATGAATCACATTTGATTCATGGTTATTCTAGGCTGTAAATCGGTGAAGGGACTGCCATTCAACAAAAGTGATATTTTTGCTCGAAATTGATATCGGCAACAGGTACACATTTGAAATATTCACAGCAAATTTAGTTATACGCTCACTTTATAAATAAATAAGGCTCGCATACAATAGACATATTTTTTTCCGTTTTTTGGATTGGAGCCCACCTCAAAGGGAGAAAACTGAATCTATATAAGGTTACTTTGCTACATACCAATAGGATTTTCAACCCATAATTATTGTTCGTTTGCGAATCTGACTCTTACCTAGCAAGTTTATCCTTATTTCATGTTTTTGAAAAAATAACTGGTTTACAATTACATGAAAATAGAACGCGTCTCCTGAGCAGCACTACGTGACAAACAGACTACAGGGATATTAAACTAAACCGCAACTAGAACTACATAGAGTAAGTTTAAAATTGGCGTCTAAAACTTCCAACAGTGACTGAACTGTGCCACAGTTTGAAATAAATAACAGTATGCTCAAAAACATTTTGTTCATTTTATTGACGTTTCACAAACAGAATGCTGTCATAGAAATATACTGTTTTAAGTGTTTTATAGCTCACCATTTGAAGTTAATGCAAAAAAATACTAATACTATACTAAATTGTAGTTGTAAAAATAAGTATGCATCAAAATAATAAAGAAAATATTTAGAAAATCACACTTATAAAAAAAATGTTTTAAAAATAGAATTCATCTTTTAAATCATCCAAAGGCTGTTAAATTTGTTGTTAAATTCGGTTGTTGAAAAATGTATCTTAGTATATATTAAGGTTCCCTGTTACTTTTGGTTTGCATGCATTTAATTTAAATAATAAATAATATATAAATGTAATAGTTTTAAATGTTTCTTTTTTATTTATCATTAACAGTACGATATTGAAGGAAAATATTTCTTCGTAAAAATCAGTATAATTGTAGAAGAGGTAGGAAAACTAACGTTCGTATTTAATAATAAAAATAACTAAAGTTTACTGAAAATAAACGATACACTATAAACACAGTTACTGCTCTCACATCACTACCAAAATAGATCCGTTTTTCTAGATTATTGTTATTAAAATTTCAATTGGAGATACACTACTGTCCTTTGCTTTGCTGTGTGCATGCAAGAGAGAACAATCTCCAACCGGCGTCGTCGGTAAATAAATAAGCAATACGTCAGTGCACGGATGCGTCGCGCCACTTGCTCGGGCTCGAGCTGCATAAGCAGACGTGTTTTATATCGATGCAGCTGACGCCACTGGCAAATTGGCTTGTAAAAGGTAAAAATACAATTCTGAGCTATAATACAAATGCATAAACTACTTAAATAGACGAAAAGTATTTATAGCAGCGTAACATCAATTTTAGTAATTACAGTTCCATTTAAGTGATTTATTTTTAGAATCTAAACGTATTGACCCGAGTGATATCATTGGACTCAATCTAACAGCTTTCTATTTATATTGCCGAACGATTTCAGTTCCGTGAATAAAAATACTTACAAATGACGAAGAGTGTTGACATTCCTTATCAGCAGTCTAATCAATTATAAACTTTGTAAAGGTTTTTTATTTGTAAAAAAGGCTCACGTTTTAGTTCAATCTCGCTTAATAAAAGGCGTAGCCTTAGAGGGTACACATACATTTAGATGGTATATGCTTATTTTAGCTTTTAAGATAGCCATATGTTAAAATATTAAAGTTTTAAACTGGCCTCATCAGAGTTTTACTCTGTATTTGTTCATTCACATTCACATAATAAAAGAAGAGGCAACTTGCTTGCAAGGAATTTCCACAACATAAGTGTCAAACTACTACTCATCACGTCTGATCGTTTGGTGATATAAAGGGGTATCAGGTTATGCGAAACAACCGCACTGAAAAGTCACCAATAAAGTCTGACCTGACTTTCAATAAAGATACTAAATAGATCAATACATTTCAGACAACATGACTTGATTTAAAAAAAGTTGGTTAAGCACTTGTTTTGTGGAAAACATAACCAATAATATAGTAGTGTAATATAGTAGTTTAAACCATAATAGATAAACACTCAAGATAAACACCTAGAAAGAAATATAAATGGATTGATTTTTAGTGCAATTTGGTTTGACCATCGAAACGTCTTCACCCGGAACTCTAAAGGACACATTCTCAAATTTGGTAGGGTACAATACTTTTTTTGGAAATGATATATAATGGAAGATTGTACGAACCCTAAATCCTAATAGAAACCGTGACCATTAAAAGTAGCAGCATTCCAATTTTAAATTTATTTACTATTGGAAAACCTAAATGGTCACACTTTTTAAAAATTTTATATAATAAATTAGCTTCTTTTACTTTCCAAAAGGTGCCCCAAATTCTTGTGTACCCAAGGGCCCCAGCCTAGCTAAAAAAGACCTTGATCTTAACACTAAGCTCTTAGTTCGCTCACCCGCAACCATTGTTCTACTGGGTAAGTCATCATCCTACCACTAAATCCAGTTAGTAGTCTCCTAACTTATCGTCCAAGCAGGGTCGCACCGGGGCACTTAGCTCGCAACTGAGGCGGATATTTAATACCGTCACCGCATTTCCGGTTCCAGCGCGGCCGCCGGAGTTCCGGAATTTTGTTAACTCCACAACCTCCGGAGAGATGACGAAATGACTCAATTTTGTTTGAGGCTCGTTTCTAAATAGCTAGGTCCGTTAGTTAAGTTGACAAAGACTGGCTTTGAGGCTAAGGGCGTTTGAGTCCTGCTAGCAACAATTAGTTCTGTGACAAACTTTTATACTTCTAATTATTAAGATTTAAATCTCAATAAAATAAGGTTTATTATTCCATCAGCTTTATTATACAACATGAAGTGTTTGGTTTTACGGGTTGAAGTCGATTCCTAACAAATTAGTTAGTGACAAACTTATAAATAATAATAAATGCGTCAAGGCAATCACACCAATCACCTGGTCTCAAACTAAAGGTTTCCCTTATACTATGAGTACTATGAGTACCAGATGACGGATACCAACTGGGGGCGTCATCCCAGCACACCCAGACCCAAGTCAATTTAGAAAAGTTCGTTTTCCAAATTGACCTGTCCGGGAATCGAACCCAGGACCTTACGCGCTTTGGGCGCCTACCTTAAGCACTGTGCCACCGAGATCGTCAATTATGATTATTATGTTACAAGTATTCGACATTCATGTGTCCTGCTAACATTATAGCTATTTGTTTGTTACTTTTTCACGCAAAAAGTACTTTTGATGAAATTTGGTAAGATCAACATATGAGCGAAGTTGCGGGCAACAACTAGTATTTGAATATAGTTTAATAAGAGAGGTATGTCATAGCTATTTATTGCACTGGAGCAGCCCAACTGCTGAAATACCTCCACTTTACAGTAACCCGCAACCAAATAACAATCACTTCGGTGTTATTGTATTCCTGCATACGAGTAAGGTTTCCAGAGCTCCTGTGGGGTGCTACACTAGTAGCAGGAGTCAAGCCTTCAAGGTAAGGGCGACACAAGTCCCTGTTACAGATTTATTATGCTGTACTTGTCGCCCTTAAGCTAGGACCTCATTACCACTTATCAGGTGAGATGAGGTCAATCTTGAAGCGTAATAAAAAAAATATGAATTATAATATTCTGTCGGCTGTGCCAGTACTAACCGTAGCATAAGCTTTTTACAGTCAAAGCACAGTACTGTGCAATTGTGTATAAGTAAAACAATAACACTTACACATTTGACTGTAAAATAAATGATTTATGTAAAATTTGCATCTCACATCAAATTAGACTAATTCTCTTTTTTTTTTTTTCTTTTCTTTTCAAAAATCAAATGTAAAACCAACAAATATTTAGGTTTCCTGTAACGCTGTACTCAAGTCTGTACAAGTTGTAATGTCTACCATGATGGAGAGAATTTACGTCTATAACACAAGTTTTTAACTTAGCTTAGACGTCAGTTGTCCTCACTATAAAACCATTCCTCAAAATGTACTAAAACTTATGTACAAGTGCTGTATTAAGGTTTGTGGATTTTGTTGGACAATAAACATTATTATTATTATTACACTTTTATAATGTAATGTAATTATTAGTGAACTATATAAATATATACTCTGCCTATGTTTTCCATTACATTTGTCCGAGTAAACATATTATTATTAGAGATGCTTATATAACAGACGCATGTTTATCGATAACTTAACGAACATTAGTATTTATATACAGAATAAAATAAATTAAATTCGTTTGGTGTATAAATAAGAATTCTAGATTGTATGTCTCAGTACTCATTTACGGATGCCTTGTTAAAAATTAATAAACAAAATTATGTAACATTTAAAAGAAACGGAAATAATTTAGATTTCCTGGTAGTATATAGAACAGTACAGTATGTAGTACACTATTACGAGCAAATATTACAACGTAACACATACCAGTACCAGTACGCAAAAACAGGGACGCGAACTAGGTTAAAAATAAGATATTGGTTTTAGTTTGCGAAATAATTATAAATAAAATAAGAAAGTTTTTTTTTATTTGTCAAATTATTGAAATACTGAGATAAAACGACGACAAGTAAAAAAATGCACCAAATAATGACGTCACGCGAAAATTAAATTCAATGTTTCGCCCTATTTTTTTATTCGTGTCCCCTATTTTTATATTCATTTTTAGTCAGCTGCTCCATTTATGACTTGCCATTAAATTTTAAGTAAACGTACCTCCCTAAACGTAACTCCCTACTAAAATCGAAAAATAAACAAACCGTTACGGTAAAAAGTTCCAATAGAAAAAGCATATTTATTGGTGTAAGCTTTACAAAAGCACTTATGTTCAGTTTAAATTAAGTATTCTACCACCGTGTTCGAAATCTTGATCATGTCGAGAAGAACAGGCAAGAAACTCGACGAGAAATGAAACAGCAGCAAAACATAGTATAAAATATCGATATCAATTTGTGCCCAACACTTTCCGCACCCAGCAAACTCATTTAAATAGGTTTCTGTGTGATGTTTGCTTATTGCCTCGGTGGCTCGGTCTGCGGATCAAATTAACCCAATACAAAGCTGTATGTACATACAATCGATATTAGGTACCTAGCTTTAAAAAATTGGAACTTACTATCATTGCCTTCTTATGATTAACGACATAAGGTGCAATAACCGTAGGTAGTAGTAGGTATCTAAAACATGAAAAGGTCAAATCTCAATTAGGTCAATTTACTTTCGTTCAGACAGTTTTTGTTTATTTACAATATATAGGCTAGAGACGCCCCCTATTCTATCTGTTCTCGTATTTTTTTTGGCTTGCAGCGGCGGATGTGGGTTCTGAGAAGAGTGGAAACTACCCACTATAAATCTCCAGCCATGGGAATATAATTAAACTATAACAGCTACATCGAATTGTATCTATCGCTTACTGATCAAAGTATAAGTTAATTAGGTTTAAAAGAGGTAGGGCATAGCGATTTATCGGTCGAACTGGAGCAGCCCGACTGGTGAAATACGTTCTGAGAAGAGTGGAGACTACCCACTAAAATCCCCCCCCCCCCACACCTCTCATCGCTTATTGATGGCGCCATGAAAATGAAGTTTAACTATAACGGCCACATCGAGTTGTATCTGTCGCTTGCTGATCAAAGTATAAGGGAAAATACATATCATTGGTGCATAAAACCCTGAGCCAAGGTAGTAAGCAAGTTATTGCAGCAACTGTTCAGCACCAAACTACACTCTACTTGACATTCATCCGTATCCTCGTGCAAATGTTTGCGGTACGCAAATAGCTCTGTTTCCGAATTGTTTCGCCTCCAAATTGCTCTTTCATTCTTGTTCGGTCGTTTTGCCCGTCTTTTTGTAGCGCTGTTTTGCACTCGACTTCCCCTGATAGTTACAATGTTTAGGGGGCAATTTAAGAATTTTAGGGGAAGGTGGGACAATCGATTTGGTGTACGGTACTTGGAGCTTGTTATTCCTTTGGTATTTGTACCACTACGTGCACGATTATAAATGCAACGTGGTCACACTTCAAAGACTCATGTTTCTTGGATATTATAGAACAATTGCTGATGTGATCATAAAGTTTTTTTTATTGAGAAGAAAGTTTAATATTTTAAAATTAATAACTTTTTAAATTAGTATGGATAATCCATTCTCACATTTTTACTGTTACCGCACCCATAAACGAACTATCTGCATGACCCAACGGTTGACTGGTAGAGAATGCTATTAGCATTAATTCCCCCATTTGTACTTTTTTTGTGCAATAAAGTTTTTAAATAAATAAAATAATAAGATTAAATATTTAAAACATGAACAAAACGATTTAGAATTTTTATTTTGTTACAGCTTTTTCATATGACAAGTTTTGATCTAGGACGCTGTCATTGACAATTTATTTCTTATGTATTATTCTGATATAATATATTATATATATTATAGATTATTCTAATTTTTTCACACCAAACAAATATCTTCTGACTTAGCATCCTCCACCACCTTTTGTGGAGGATTTCTAATATAATCTTTATAAAATTTACTTGAACTAACTGAAACTAAAGTCTAGTCTAACATTGCATAACTGATAAACAAAATGGAAGTCACTTCCTCAGTTTCTCATTACAATTACAGTCAGAACAAAAAAAGCAAAACACAAAAATGTTGCAAAAACTATAACTGTAACAGAGGCAATGTATCATAAACTAGTTTAAACTTCTCGTCTTAAGATCCTCGGTGGCATATTAAAAGTGCTTTAGAAAACCTCGTTACCTGAGGTACTTACTGGGTATTTATGATGCGAATACAGTGTGCACTAATGCCTTTTGTGTAAAAGACAACGTCTAGGAAAATGTAGAAAAAAAAGAGCATTACACGGTAAGAATTTTATTATAACTGTGACAAAAACAAGAAGGGCAAAGCCTATATATGTCACCGTAAAATCATAAATATCGTTTGATTACAATCTATCTTGTGAGATTGTAAATTGTCGATAGATTTTGTGAACCGTAACATTATGATTGCAATTTAATGCACTATTTTCACAACATAGCCATACAAATTTACAAAAATATTAAGGATTTAAGGGAAAATGAGATCCCTAATTTATATTAAAAAAACCCATAAACAATCAATTGTTGGTAAATCATAGTGTAACTTACATATTTTTTTTAAAAACAAATCCAGAAAAAATCTGAAACTAAAAAATATTAAATTTATTAGTTTTTGTACATTATACGGACTTTGAATAAAGGAGAAAATCGAAAAAAAAATTCAGATGATTAGTTGTTTACTATTGTTTAAAGGGTCTAATATAGGGCTTTTTAGTTGAGGCCCGAATTGTCAGCCACTTAGTCCAGCCCTGTCTTATACCATGATTTCAAAAATTAAATTTCCCATTCATTGATTTATTTTAAAACAAACCAATTGCCGATGCTTTGCGCCGTCACATAATATCAAAGTTTAATAAATGGTTGAACAGTTTTAACTTAAACCATAATATTAAAATAAAATATGATATCTTGTAAACTTAATATTATAAGTTCAAATAAGAAGCTTAACACACTTAATACCCATTATCACTTAAACCTATATTACGGTGTTCTGAAACGGGGTGAGAGCTTCGCAAATCGCCTTTTAAAAGCTATTATTTTCAAGTGAAGTTTAAGGCACTGGGATATTGAATATTAGTGAACCTATAAAAATCATCTTTGTGTTGTTTAATTGTTCGAGAATTCAACTTCTTTGAAAGTAAATCAAAGTCGGTAAAGTTAGAGTCCCACTTCTGATTTTTCGATGTAACAAATATTGTTGCTTTACGGTTTGATTTTAATGATGAAGACCTTTGCTTGTCATTGGAACATTAATAAAGCTAATACAAACATACGTACAAATAAAAAGCCTTTTCCAAGATATATTAACATAAAAGCAGCATTTATTAAATGTTTATTTATGAGATTCCATGTTCTTTTCATTTCTGTTTGTATTACCGTTTGAATAAAATAAGCATGTTAATAAGCTTTTATTTATACATTTATGTTTTCATACATTTTTAATCGATTAGTTAATTCAGTTATTGCACAAATTATAATTGCGATTATTGGGATATGCCTTTGTTTCCATCAAACACTAGCTTCCGCCTCGTTTATTTTATTGATTCTTTGTTGGTTTTGGTCGCAACCTGATCTTTTAGACTTTAAAATCTTCCTCGATAAATGAACTATTCAATACAAAAAAGTACTCCCTGAGATTAGCACTTTTAAATAAATAAACTCTTCAGTTTCAAACATAATAGTTTTAATTTATTTATTAAACAAAACAAATAGTTTATAAAATAGGCAGAGCCAGATAAAACTGTACACACGGTTTGTCTGCAGGATCAGGTTTTAACATAACATAATTTTTATTATTATTAGGGTACTTGGGGCTGTGCAGTTCTAGTGAACTGTGGTCACTGCGACCTGACAGATCTATTGTGACTCGCCACCAGTTAGAGTAACTCCTTTAGCCGGGTCGAGTCTAGGAAGTCTAGTATTTTCCTAGCTTTCAGGGTTTTTAATTCATCCGGTTGGGCTATATGTCGTCCCAGGTGGATGCTTCGTTTGTGGATCAGAGATTCTCAGTCACACAGGAGGTGAAGAAATGTTTATTTTCCTCCTTGCAGAATCTGCATTCATCAGAGTCACTCAGCTTCATATGAAACTGGTGTCTTTTTAGTTTGCAGTGTCCAGGCAAGGCTCTAACTAGCGCACTGGCCCTAGGCCTGCTAAGTTGTAGCAGTTATTCAGTCCATTTGCGCGAGTAGCCAAACATAACATAATACAATATAGATAAAATATTTATGCTTTACCCTATAAAACGCTGTTTAAAGTAGTAAGACCCAGAAAATCAGACACAATGGAAAATCAGTTATGTTCTCAAGAAGTTTAAGTTCATACTATTTTACTTCAATCATTTAATCCAACATCGACACAGACACGACTCTCTTAGCCTGTGACGTCAGCGTCGTCCAAATAATATTTGCCGGGCATCAATCTTAATTATCCGCTGAAGCGATATTTTTCTTCGTTTCCGCTGCGATTGATGCGATCGCGCCGTCCGACTAATGGCTGACCTCGCATTTGTCAGACAGATCAGAGTTTGTTACGGGGATAAGAATTTGTTATCTACTATATAAAAATAAGTCGGGCTTTCCTTCCTGACGCTGTAACTCCAGAACGCACGAACCGATTTCTACGTATATCTATTCCCAATCTTGTTCTTGTTATTCAATTAGATTGTCAGTTTAAAATTCTAATTTCTTCCAGTACACACACAGTCCTCCGCCATATATAGTACCAATTCTCTTAGTAACCTGGTACACGCTTTCAATTCAAAACCCCGAGCCCATGAGAAGTGATCCACATAACGTTATTGTGTCTCGTTAGATTCCTGACGATTTCCCGACATTCTATCCCGGAAAAAAATACCATTCGCATCATTCAAAATGTAAAATCGATAATCAAATAGGTACATTATCGCGCAGACGATTCCGGGATCGAGTGTAATTTCGTCGTTGAGTATGAAGTACGATGTTTTTATTTGCGAGCGGCGTTTGATGCCGCCAGGTGAAATTGTGTGCCGTTATTTAAGATACGGAAAACGGGTGGTACGTGACGTAAATGATATAACATATACTCGGAGTATGTACATGATATTCATAACTTGGCGTGTAAATAACCTGACTTCTTTGAAATCAACAAACTGAACAACTTACAAAGTCGTTCTTTTTCACAAAAATATCTTCGCAAAAGAAAAGAAATATTTATTTATTAAGTTTTTTTATTGTATGTTTATATATATATATATGCTGATGTGTGTGCGTATTTTTATTTTTATTTTAGTGTTTTTTAATGTTTTTTTTTGCCTGCTACTGAGTTTTGTATTTTATAAATAGTAAATAGTAATAAGTTAGTCTTAACTTTTTGCATGTTGTGTTCGCCTTAAAAGTTTGTTACATTTAAGTAGTTTCATAGTTATAATAAGATTTATAATAATTGATTTAGTGTAAACAAACGCTGGAGAACCTAAATAAATAAATAAAAAAATAAAAAAAAAATAAAAAGAGTCCAATGAAACTTGTTGCATCAAGTTTCTGCCTTCAATTGGTCGAACTGGTGCGTTATTTTATTTCAAGTGGAGTACAAGAGATCGCAGTTAATTGTTTGAACTAGTTTAAATTATGGCACTTAACTATGTGTAGATGTTTAATTTCGATTTAGGAACTCAACGGCCAAATATAAAGGAAACCATGTGAACAAACGTGTGATTATAATTTATGATTATTTTATGTATGTACGTATACGTACGTACGTATGATATTAGTATATTAGAGTATAAATACATAACAAAGTAAAATTATTGTATCTGATTTCCATAGCAACTGCTATCAATTTATTTACCTTCGTATAAGATAACATTTCATAAAAATAATTTCAATTTCAAAAAATTTAAACTCGCTCATTTAGACAATACTTATATTATATCATATTTTACAAAAAAAAATAATACAATTTCCACCTTACAGGCTTAATTTTATTATTAGGTGGTATTTGCTAAGAGATGGGGCGAGTAAAATTATCTAAGGCGAAACGAAGTTCGCCGGGACCGCTAGTAATTTATAAAAGCAGTTATTTAATTCCAGTTCAAACATTTACCTGCTAGTTAGTACTTCCTTTATATCTAATTCAGTTATTTCCGTTCCAGTTACCTCTTTTATGTACTCTAAAACATGATACAAACGGAAACAGTTACAAAAACCAACGATAACTTGCTAAGTCCTTATTTTTTCTTCTGACTCCTAGACTATCCTGCCCGACCGACCATGGCGATAAAGTCATTATTCTTTTGTTCTTGCCTCTAAGAAAAATTAACAAACAAGCCGGATCATTCGATAAGTCGCTCTTTGGAGCTGGCAACAAAAGCGGTGAGACTGGACATTTATAAATGGAGCGAGGCAAGACACAGGCGAAGACGAAGACGTTGGCTTCCATTAATAAAGGAATTTAGAAGTATTATGTAGACGCAAGTGGTTGATTTCACCTTAGGCATTGTACCTTTTTAAAGGGAACAATACTATAATAGCTGCCTAGAAAATACAGCGGCGTATTTGGGACTACCCTGCTTTGAGAAGACCGGGGACTACTCCACAAAACCTCCTTCGCACCTATCATCACCTATTGATGGCACCATGGGAAAATAGTTAACTAAACGAACGAAAATAGATAACGGCCACAGCACTTAGATATTCATATAACAATAAAGAAATCGTAAAATTCTCAGATTTGGCACGACTTTGTCTAGATTTTATTACTTTTTAGAATTAAACAAGCAGCTCCATCAAGCTTTTTAACCCCTGACGCAAAAACGACGGGGTGTTATAAGTTTGACGTGTCGGTGTGTGTATCTGTCTATGGCATCGCAACTTCCAAACAAATAAGCCGATTTTGATTTTGATTTTGTTCATTCAGTCATTTTGAAAGATGAATAAGTCGGGAGTGTTCTTAGCTATGTTTGATAAAAATCGATCCAAGATAGCCGCCGTCACAAAATTATGCAGAATGTTTTTGATGGGATCTTATTTAAGAGAAATAATTTCAAACAATTCTACAATATTTTTCATGTTGAGTTAAAACATATATAATGCCAGGATGTATTTAACCCATTTGGCGCTGCCGTACCCAATCAGGTACACTTAAATAAATGAGGGTAGTTGTATTATTTTTCAGAATTATCACTTTTTTATCATTCTAATTGACAGCAGATAAACCATTTTATAAAGTGTTGACAGTATACGTGGGTAGATTGAAAGTATCTGTTATTTCTGTCGATTCAATTGGGCGCCGAAAACATCGACACGGGTAAGTGCAATGATTTATTTTATTTAAATTCAAAAAGAAGATACGTTCATTTTAGACCTAGAGGTTCGACACAAAATGAACCACTAAGGAATGTGGATAATAAACTACAAGTGGATGAAAGACACACATAGCACTTTTATAACCTACAATTGTAAAAATGTAAAGCGTAGCCTGGCGTGTGTACAAGCCCTGTGTGAAACTGCTGATATAGTGGCCTTACAAGAAACTTGGCTGCTGCCGCATGATTTGGAAGTTCTCAACAACATTAGTAAGGACTTCAGTTTTACTGCGAAGTCAGCGGTGGACCTGACGTCTGGTGTTCTCCGGGGCAGGCCCTATGGTGGCGTTGCTCTTCTATGGCGAAAAAGTGTCTTGCGAAACGTGTCAGTAGTGAAGTGTAATAGTGATCGAATTGTCGCTATTAAAGCGACTATTAGTGAAAAGCGTGAAATATTAGTCATCTGTGTATACATGCCCACTGACAATGTAGATAACCTTCCAACATTTACACAATGTCTGGGTGAGTTGAGTGCAATTATACAGAACAATAGTGTTGATTCAGCTTACATATTGGGTGACTATAACGCCCACCCGGATGCACCTTTCTGTAAGGAACTGTTGGATTTTAGTTCTGAATATGACTGGGTCTGTGCGGACATTGTCAAGTTAGGAATCTCCTCCAATACATACACGTTTCAGAGTGAATCTCATGGTAGTAAACGATGGCTTGACCATTGTGTGGTAACCAAGGCAGCATGGGAAACAGTTGTTGATGCTAGAGTAATGTACAATGTTTAATGGTCGGATCATTTTCCCCTAGAAATAACATGTAACTTAGGATTAATTAAGGCAAAAATAGATATTGAAAACAGTGTTAATAGTAATATCTTTTGGGGTATGCGGGACACCCACCAAATAGTAAAGTATCAGGAAATATGTCAAAAATTACTAAAGAATATTGATTTCCCTGAATCTTTTCAGAATTGTGCTGATGGTATGTGCAATGTTCTGAATCATAGAGTTGTAATTGATAAAATGTACATAGAAATAGTGCATGTATTATGCAGGGCATCTGTTGAAAGTAAAATGTTAGGTAAAAAGCCCTACAGAGGGCAATGTGTCTATGGATGGAATAAATATGTCAAAGAGGCTCACAGGAAAGCTAGGCTAGATTATCAGGTTTATATTGAAAGTGGGAAACCAAGCTCGGGACCCATTTTTGAGAAAATGTGTGAAAGCCGTAGAATTTTTAAATCACATTTAAAATATTGTCAAAAAAATCAAGAACAGATTAAAATGGATAAACTGGCAACACAACACTCCTCTAAGAATTTTAGTAAATTTTGGAAGGGTACCAAATCCCTAAATGGAAAAATAAGCTTACCTGTGAGTGTCGAGGGTATCAGTGAACCTGAGGAAATTGCTAATGTTTTTAAGAAACATTTTCAAGTAAAACCTGATTTGCCTGCGGTGGATGTGCCTGGCCTATCTGACTCGGTGACACAACCCATTAGTTTCTCGAGTAGACAAGTCGCAAGTGCAATTAAAGACATGAAGAGAGGTAAGTCACCGGGGCATGATGGGCTCAGCATTGAACACCTGCAATATGCTGGTCCTCATTTGAGTAGAGTGCTTGCTATGTTTTTTACTTTTTGTGTGCGACACACATACCTACCGTCAGATTTAATGAGAACAATAGTTGTGCCTCTGGTGAAAAATACAACTGGAGATAGATCTGATAAGAATAATTATAGGCCCATCTCACTGGCCACTGTGATTGCTAAACTGTTAGATAGACTGCTCAACGAGCACCTTAGTAAAAGTATGCATCTTAGTGATACACAGTTCGGTTTCAGGCAGGGACTATCTACTGAGAGCGCTATACTCACTCTAAAACATACTGTACAATACTATATCGAAAGAAAAACGCCTGTTTATGCCTGTTACCTAGATTTGTCAAAGGCATTTGATTTGGTATCCTATGAAAAGCTGTGGGAAAAGCTCGATGAGGCGGGTGTCTCACCTGAACTAAGAAATATTTTTTCCTTTTGGTATAGTAACCAACTAAATGTAGTTCGATGGGGTAATGCGTACTCAGATGAATATATGTTGGAATGCGGAGTGAGACAGGGGGGCACTCCTCTCCGTGTATGTTTAACATATACGTGAACAAACTTATTGAGGAGCTCAGCAGTACACATGTGGGTTGCCATATAGACGGGCTTTGTGTTAATAATATCAGCTATGCGGACGACATGGTACTGCTGAGCCCTTCAATAGGGGGCCTCAGGAAATTGCTCAAAATTTGTGAGATATATGCTGTAAAACATGGTTTAAGATACAATCCTATAAAAAGTGAATTTATGTTATTTAAAGGTAGGATGAAGGGGCCTAGAATAATACCAACTATTGTGTTGAATGGGGTTCCTCTGAGCCAAGTTTCAAAATTTAAGTATTTGGGTCATATTGTGAGGGAAAATCTTAATGATGACTTTGACATAGAAAGAGAGCGCAGGGCATTGGCGGTGAGGGGAAATATGCTGGTACATAGGTTTGCACGGTGTACTGCACCAGTTAAACTTACACTGTTCAGAGCATACTGCCAAAATTTTTATACATGCAGCCTATGGTCTAACTTCACCCAAAGTGCCTACAATGCCCTGAGAATCCTGTATAATAACATATTTAGGACTCTGTTCGGATTGCCACGCTACTGTAGTGCATCTGGAATGTTTGCTGACGCGAGCACAGATGATTTTTATGCAATAATACGCAAAAACGTAGCATCACTAGTACATAGAGTGCGGGGAAGCCCGAACGGAGTCCTGAATATGATAGGAGAGAGAGTGGACTCCACTTTACTCAGCCGGTTTCTCAAACTACATGTTTGGTAAACTGGCTGAGTGGTGGTAGTCAATATAATATTGTTAGTACTTAATGTCTTATCTTGATTTAAATATTAAAATGTAAAATATCCTATGGGTTGTGTTACCTGAAAATAAATAATTTTTATTTTATTTTTATTTTTATTTTTATTTTTTTATTTATTTAAAAAGTGTTATATTTACAATGAATGTGCTTTTATTATTTAGTTTACAACCTTATTTATAAAATAAAGGATACATATTAGTTTAACGGTCAATATTCACCAAGTTAGGCTACTTGAAACCGTGCTGTACCTGTATGGGTACACTGGCGGGTTCCATATAACAATTTCAAGTTATTTTCAGATTTTGGATACCATGAGTTCTAAACGTTTTAACGTTTCTACGAACTATTCTCGCTTGGAAGAAGCAGTTCGAGCCGTTTTAGAAGATAGTTATAGCGAAGGGGAGTATGAATTCGCAATGGATCGTAAAATATTTCGGTCATCATCCTGCTAAGCAGTTTATCAGAGGCAAGCCAGTAAGGTTTGGCTACAAAAATTGGGTGGCAGCAAGTTCTACGGGATACTGTTATGCTTTTGATTTTTATTGCGGGAAGGCCGTTGAAGCATCTAGCGAACCATTGGGAGCAAGAGTAGTCAAATCCTTACTTCAAAAATTGGGGACTAATCCAGCAAACCATCAAGTGTTTTTCGATAATTTCTTTACTAATTATAAACTTATGATAGATCTCAAGAAAGAAGGATATTGAGCTACTGGAACTATACGTGAGAATCGAACAAAATGTCCCTTGAAAAGCACAAAAGAGATGAAAAGCGAAGATTGTACTGATTTGATAAGAAAAATGACATTCTGTTAGTAAGATGGAAAGATAACAGTGTCTGTACTATCGCAACAAACTACGATACCATTGAACCATTGGGAGCTGTAAAACGATGGGATCCTGTACAACGAAGCAAGACTGATGTCAACATACCAAATCTATTTCAAACTTTTAATCGAAACATGGGAGGAGTGGACGAGCTGGACCAGTCTATCGCTCTATACAGGATAGCAATTCATGGTAAAAAATGGTGGTGGGTTTTATTTACTTATATGATTGATATGGCTATTTCGAATGCGTGGCGGTAACATGTAATGAGCCATGATGATAAAATGGATCAGCTACTATTTCGGCGTAATATTGCAAGATTCTATTTGCGTCAAACTACCCAGCAAAAAGCTCGAATTTCATCCTCAGCAGTACCAGGTTTACCTCAAGATGGTATAGGACACTATCCTAAAAAACTTGAAAAATCATTGCGTTGTTTTGTATGTCACGCACGAGTTCGTTGGCAATGTAAGAATTATTTAAAAACATTGTGCGTAGAAAAGCAATGTTTTGAAAATTATCACCTGTAACACGCCGCTGTACCCAATCAAGTACACCCCCTCCTACGGAACCCTAATTATTTTTCTCAAATTTTATAACGTTTTTCTATTTAGTTGCTTTGTAACCAATAATTAAATAAACATTTTGAAAGATTTTCACCCGTGTTTTCATTTTGGCGGTTAATGGGTTAAAATCAATAACTATCTGGTTGTCTATTTTATGTTTCACATGCCCATAATCTAATAAGCCAAGCGAAAGCAAAGTTCTTTTTTTAAAGAAAACTTCTACTCTGCCCTACAGGCAATATTGTTTGTCGGTTTAGATTTTAGAACTACAAACGCCGAAAACTGTATTCTAGCCAAGTACACCCAGTTCCACCAACTTGTTATCCCGAAACAAAAGAGCCACGGACCCAGGACATTTACAAATGGAACGGAGCAAAACGTCAAAGTCAAAGACTGCGGCTAGTACAAAAACAATAGCCACTCGCACCCATTATCAGCTCTCGTAAAGGTGATTCTTCACTGCGAGCATTTTCATGTAATGTAACAATGGAAATTCAACTTTAAGCATTAACTCTTTAAATCCCAGTAACTAAATTTCTTGGCCAAGGAATAATTTATTTGTTATTGTGTCTAGAATTTGGATTTCTAAAGTTAAATTACAATAATGACATACGAGCACTTTCGTGTAATTTGATCGACCCTGAGTGTTAAATTACAATATTATTACTTGGGCAACTAACATTCGACAAACATAAAGTGCGATGATGTTACAAGCCGTAAAAATAAATCACACATTATACATTACAAGATGCGAATTAAAATTCTTGGTCCTCTTCTTTAACTGATGTTATATCAGACCAAGATTTTTTTCAATATCAGAAACAAATAAAGGTACTGCCCATACAATTAATAAAAATATACAAATATGTGTAACTTAAGTGAAAGTGTAAAAAGTCTACAGCAAACAATATTACAAAAACACAACTCAAAAAAGTAAAATAAAAAAAGAAATACAGGCAAATGAAATAATTATTACGTGAGTTTATATCATTACAAACTTGCGCTGTAAATGTCGGGTTTCTTTCTTTTCTGATGTAATGCTTAAACCTCAAACGTTACATTACACGTTTGCTTCGATGAGAGAGCACCTTAACACATTTTTTGCTCTGCCAGTTTTAACTGAAAGCAGTTAAGTTTTCCACAGGATAATTGACAGCCATTATTTCGCAACAATTACTCTTTCGGAATCCGATTAAAAGACTTTGGGACTTAAGTTTCTGCTTTTAGTGCATTTATTTATGTGACGTGCGAAGGTTTTAATTTGCTTAAATGAGAGAGAAGTGGCGTGGTAAATTTAAATTTGCCTTTCTTGTTTTCTTGATACTATTTAAGTGGCGTAAATAATTTGGCTTGCTTAATAAAGGCGTTAACTTTGGAATTATTTATATATTTTTAAATCCTTCTCGTTAATTTCGGGAAATCCCTTCTTAACAGATGCTTACGTCAGCAATACTTTTCGAATGATAAGTGTCGACTGTTCAGCGGATTGAGCTGTCTAATGATACACATAATGCAATAAGTAGTAGTTGTATTTTATTGTGTAGCGCATAAAGAACATTTTAAAATTTAGCTTATTTAACTTAAAATGACTTATTTATTTGGTTTATCTTATTCTAAATCATGATAAAGATTACTTTACCACAATATTACAATTAACGATGACATATTATTATTATGTACACATACATAATAATAATATATGGCTTTAATTAAATTCCCCAACAAGAAAATCTTACTAAAGTTGACACAGTCATACGTCTCGTCCAGACAGAAACAGGTCCGCCATTATGTTTACACCACCCTCAAAAAACGGTTAATCAGTTCCCTACACACCACAGAACCAACCTTACTCAATTTTCATAAGGCTCAATTCAGTTCAATCGCAAATCGGCATACGGCTCGAAGGACCAAAACTTGCCCGGACCATTTTGTTAGTGCCCGTGCGTCGTTTAATTATCCCGGTGAGAAGTGATTCGCGTCAAAGCCCCTCCCGGCGGCAATTACAGACGCAAATTGGACCGCGACATGCCTCCCCCCCACACCCCCTGACGCTACGACTCGTATTCCAAACACCCTCAAAACCTGAATCGGTTTAGTAGTTAGGTTTTAGGTGTACGTACAAAGGATGAAGACGTACAATTGTTATTTTTGAATAGGCAGGCCAAATTGAGGGCACTCCTTTATTTATGACTTTGGCCGACTATTTTTGTGTCAGGCAGGCGTTCAAAGTTCCGCGTCATCGTTCATCATGCGTACGGCTAAGAAGCTTAATGCCATCTACATTCGATTTCCTGTAAGAATATAATCTCTCTGCCTTCAAAGTCAGTTTTAAAAGAGGTAGGGCATAGCGATTAATCGTTGAACTGGAGCAGCCTAACTGGTGAAATACCTTCACCTTACAGAAGACCGCAGCCAAATAACAATCACTTCTGTGTTGTTGTATTCCTGCGTGTGAGTAAGGTTTCCAGAGCTCCTAGGGGGTGCTACATTAGTAGCAGGGGTCAAGCCTTCAAGGTAAGGGCGACAAGTCTAGTAACATATTTATTCTGCTGTACTTGTCATCCTTAAGCTAGGACCTCATTACGACTTAACATCAGGTGGGATGAGGTCAATCTTGAAGTGCAATATAAAAAAAAAAGTCAGTCTGAACAAGCCTGAAGAAGCTCTTCCCATTGTTTAAAGTAATCTTCAGTGTCAAGGTTAAAGTCCATAGCAGCCTCATAGAATTTAGACCACCTTTTTTTTCTTAGCATAAAAACGTAACTAACGATATAGTTCTTCTTGAGCTGATACTATCGTCATTACAACTATTCAAGTAATTTTCAGTTTTTTTTTTTAATGTATTAATAATAAATATTGGACAACATCACATACATTGCTTTGCAGAAATCAGTATCAATACTTGTGTTACAGAGATCAGAAACAAAGACGGCACCACAACGACACTATAAAAAAGTTCGTTTTCCATATGGACCTAACCGGAGATCGAACCTGGAACCTCAGAGATGGCGCGACATCAAAGTCCAGCTCGCTCGCCTCTCGGTCATTGACGTCGTCGAGTCAATTGGTTCAGTAATTTGCGTTTTTATTACTTGTAATGGATTTGAAATACCACTCAAAAAGCTTAGGACTGATAAATCTTTTAAATATGTGTACTTTATAAATACAAACAAATAGTTGTATTTCGATGTTCATACATTAAACGAACTTACATTCTTGTTTGTGTTAAATGACAATTTCCACTTCTGCGAAATCTATTCCTGCGGGTAATTTCGTGGTGCGAATGAATAACGTTTCCCGATAGAAATCAGGCGTTAGGTTTCAGTTTTCAAAAATTCCGTGGAGGCCAATGAACCAGATTAAGCTCATTCTGAAATGCACTTGGGTATAAAGTTACTTGTCCATGTAGAAAAGTTAGAATTCGTTCAAATTTAGATTTTTTTTATTTTTTACCCACTATTGAACGTTACACCAAATCGACACAACAAAATTAAAACAATGATCAATTATTATTTAAACATTTAATCGACCATGTTTTCAAACAGAAATTGTAATATTTTAGCAAAAGTTAATAACTCAGCTTAAAACATATCAAGTCAAAAGTCTCTCTTTTCACTACATAATATGGCATAAAGTTGCTTCTCACAGTAAATCGCTTATATTTTTTAACTACCGTTTTTTTAATCGGTAGAGTGATTAAAGATGTTACCGTCTACTTTGCACCCACCACAGTGCGAAAGCATTGTGGGTCGCCAGTGGATCGTAACCACCTTTTTCATATTGCAGTTTTTTTTAACATCTCTTCCTTATACTTTGCAAGCAAATTTGGAAGAGCAGGAAAATTTGCGCATTCATTTTAAATTGAACTCATTTGAAGGTAACACGAAATGTTCTTTTCAGCCACTTTCAATGCACCTAAATTGTTTTCTTTTATAGCCATAATGGGTCGTTTATTTTGCCGTCACAGGCGTGTGTTCGAAGCATTTCCGAATCAAGGTTGTGCGAAACTACGAACCAATTTGCATTCAATTACTGTGTGCGTACTTACTGTTTTCGTTCAGCACTATTTTGAGTAGCTGTGAATATGGAAAAGGCTCGGATTGAATTAGTTTGCCTATTCATATTTACGTGGTAACGTGCGGGCTTGAAATAGAAAGCAATGATGTTGTTCTATTCAATCACAGTATAAAATCCTTTATTATGGCACTAGAAGTTTGTTTGGTTCACGGTTTTTTCGGATTGAGAGCATTTTTTATGTTATTAAGTAGTACCAAAATACATTCAAATACATTTTTTTTTTAACTAGGACTTAATGACACCTCTGCTGACAGGCAAGTGGGCAGGTCTTTGGCATCGCAATATCTCTTGAGGTCCCCGGTTTTTCCCGGTTGGGTCAATATAAAAAAAAAATCTAAATTGTCTGAGTTCGTGTGTTGTGGTACCGTCATTGTCTGATTTCTGTAACACAAGTGCTTTACCTATTAACCACAGAAAAAGAGTAATGCATGTTATGTTGTCTAATTTTGGTTATATCAAAATAAATATTATACTCTGCTCAACCTCTGGATTTAATTTCCAGATTGACACAGTATAATATATCCTTCCTTTCTCTAGATTCCTTAATATTATAATATTAGACATATCATTATCTTTGTTCTGTGGTAAGCAGTTAAATCACTTGTGCAACACCCAGACCCGAGACATTAAAAAAAGTTATTTTTTTATCAAACCGGGGACCTCAGAGATAGCGCAACGCCAAAGTGTGTGGGTGTGCTGAAATAACGCCCCCAGTTAGTATCCGTCGTCTGGTGCTCATAGTACAAGGGAAAACCTTAGTTTGAGACCAGGTTTGAGATTGGTGTAATTGTCAGGCGCATTTATTTATTTATAAAGTCCGGCCCGTTCGCCTCTTGGCTTCGGAGGTCGTCAAATATTACATACAGGACTTTAACTTTTCAATAAGGAATAAATTAATCGTGGAAAATTAAAACGTCTAAATATAGAGATGCAACTCGCGTTAGTCCTATTATTTCCGCGCATGTGTTCCCTGATTGCGTCCCTTTCGGATTATCATGTAAATGTATTCCATCACCTGCCGCGACGCTAAGTGCCTGTTTCCATCGAGCACACTCTTTATGGCTTTCTTATAAGCCATCCAATTCGGGTTCAGTGGAGAGACTGAACCTTTTTTTTGTGAATAATTTTTGTCAACAGTTTTTTTGCACCGGAATCAGACTCGTTTGTGATTTTTAATGGAACGGGTGGCATAAAATGACGCACGATTTGTTTTGTGGCTAATAAAAAAGTACAAATTAAAAAATACATATTTTCATAAAGTTATTAGTACAAACATATTGTTAACAAAAACTTAAATACTTCAAAACATAATTATCTCGCAGCCAGAAAAATGTAGAAAAATCCTTTTATTTTTTTTTAATTCACCTAAAAAGTCGTAAAACCTGACAGACACACTTTAGCACAATTTAAGCGGTCTTATTGCAAAAGAGTAATCATGTTCAGACAACTGTCATGTAGAAGAAATAGTAGATATCAAAAAACTTTTTACCAATAGAAATAGAAAATATCTTTATTCATGTAAGCTTCACAAAAGCACTTATGAATAGTCAGTACAAATAAAGTATTCTACCGCCGTGTTCGGAATGTTGATCATGTCGAGAAGAACCGGCAAGAAACTCGACACTTACTCTTTTCAAATATAACAATGTGTCTTTAAACTAGGTACTTAAATAAAGTATACAAAGCTATAGTAAGATTTCAAAGAATTAAGTTATTCTAGACCCATACATTTTTGTCATTTAAATAATCATCAATTGTGTAGTAGCCCTTTTTTATTAAACAATTTTTAACATGAGACTTAAATCAAACACAAAGGAATTACTTATCTTATGTAGTCTTAGATATGGAACAGCAAGCTTGTGTTTATTTCTAGTGTTAAAGTTATGGAAGTCAGATTTTTTAAAAAGTAGATTATAATTTTTGCGTACATACATAATACAATCAAAAATGTATTGAGATGCAACGGTAAGTATGTTAATTTCTTTAAATAAGTCTCTGAGAGAATCCCGTGATTTAAGACCATATATGGCGCGGATAGCCCTCTTCTGTAAAACAAAAATAGTCTGAATGTCAGCAGCTGTTCCCCACAAAAGGAGACCATATGACATAACACTATGGAAGTAACTGAAATAAACCAGTCTTGCAGTCTCAATATCAGTCAAATTACGAATTTTTCTTACAGCGTATGCAGCTGAACTAAGCCTTCCTGCCAGGGCAACAATATGGGGTCCCCATTGCAATTTAGAGTCTAATGTAATGCCGAGAAATACTGTAGAATTAATTATTTCAATAGGTTCACCATTCATAGACAATTTGATGTTGACTTTTTTAACATTCGGCATTGTAAATTTGACACATTTCGTTTTTTTAGTGTTAAGCAGGAGATTATTATTCGTGAACCAATGTAGCACTTGTGAGAGAGAACTATTTACATCTTCAAATGATTTTTTACATCTATCAACTTTGAAGATGAGAGAAGTGTCATCAGCAAATAACAAAATCTCACAGAGATCCTTCGCAAAGTAAGGAAGGTCGTTAATATAAATAAGGAACAACAGAGGTCCCAATATTGAGCCCTGGGGCACTCCCATCGCTAGAGGTGCACCAGAAGAGTTAGTTCCAATAAAGTATAAAATAAAATTAAAAAAGCTTTGATCAACAGTAATTTGATCAACGTCCAATTTATTTTGCAGGGAACTTCAAATAAAACACTTTAAAGACGTTTACCACGTTTAACATTCATAATGCAAATAAGGCCATCCAATGTTTTATTAGCTCATCGAAAACCTCACGCAAAATATGGTAGAATACATCGTTTATGCAAAAATTTGCTCCTAGTTTACTAAGCACGACTATCATCAAAGCACCTCCGGAGGAAAAAATAAAAACGCTCAACTTCAGGTGATAGAATAAATTTACATGACAATCCACCCTCCTCAGTGGAAGGGGGCGGCGTATCAAATAATAAACCACCTGGAGGTGTCAATTCTTATTTCTTAAAGTCTATCTCTTTATCAATTAGGCTGAGAAAACTGAAAATAAGAGAATTAATGTTGTCACGAGAATTCAGCTTAATGCAGGAACCGGGAAAAAACCAGGTGTTACCTCTTTGCATCGTTTTTCTTTTGACAGATGAATTTCTTGAAAAACCAGGTTGTTTTTAATGACGTCAATATCGGCGAGCACAAAATTTATGAGCAAAGAAGATGTTTTACGGCGAAAAACGTTTTGCATGTTAAGCGAAATTTATTACACGCTTTTTCCGCGAATTGCCTGTTATAGGCTTAAGAGTAACAATCCGAGTGAGTATTGCCATTAGACTAAAAAAGTCCATTATTGCAATAGAAATTGGTCTATGTGATACGTTTAAAGATATATTAATTGAATATTCTGCAACATCACATTGCTTTGATTTCTAGTTATTATATATTTCGACCCGAAGATCGAAAGCGGGAAAATGACTTATTTATTCATGTAAATTACATTAGTTATATTTATAACTCGTTTGATGCCCTGTTCCAATATTTGGAAAACGAGTCGTTTATATTACGGATAGTAATAAATTATACGACGCGTAAGCTTAAAACGACTGACAGACGACTGATGACAGCTGATATGGAAAATTAATTTGAAATTAGAATTAACGACTCGTAGAAAAACGGATGGTCAACGGACTGATACATTACAAATCGTAAAATATTGGAACGGGGCATCAGACGATTTATAAATATAACTAATGTAATTTACATAAAAAAAATTGTCATCCTCCCGTTTAAACTCTATTGCTTGTATTTAAAAAGTATCAACGGCAGATTAGATGCCGAGTGGCATTATCTAACAAAACCACACACAGATTTGAGCCGAAAATATCGTGGCGGTGCATGAAATGTATACAAAGTATATTAAAAGAAACAATAATTACTGTAAAAATATCAAAGAGATTATTATAAAATTTACTGATGAAGAAAGTGTAAAGTGTCGAAATAACATAATTAACATTTTATTAAATTTGTTAATAGGTTTTTTCAGGCTTACGAAGACGAGCGAGACCAGTCAGCTCGTGATCACGGCTGGTGCAACCTAACCGAAACGTCACGCAGTAAGAAGTTTGCAATCACTAAACGTGTCATCGCGTTTTGACCCGTTAACTTATTTCGATTGTTTATAATGAAGTACCTCCTCTGATGATACAATATTCAGTATGCAAGTATCTCAATTATAAGGCGAAAGCAAACACGGTAGCTATTTGCACATCAATTACTCAGTTCGTGTGACACTTGACAAGGAAGCGGAAACGACGTGTACCTACTGAGGATCTGTTTATTTTATGTAAATACGACACGCATTGTATTATAATATCAAATACCTCGTCATACATGCGATTCGTATAATTTGACATATCGCACCCCCGCTGGAACAAAGCCGCAAGTCCACTTGCGTGATTTTTTTTTTATTGCACTATAAAATGAAGAAGAAGCTAATACGTCTTGTCAATTTTTTTCATAATTTTTATGTTCAAAACGAAGGAATTAAACACAAATATGTATAATATTACAACATACAATTATGGATATTTCCATCATAATAAGGAAATTAATACATTTGCACTTTTTTATTTACTAAAGTTCCCAAGGACTAATAGCTTATTTATACTCACATAAATCTTCAACGAAGACTTTATTAAATATTTTTACATAACGATAGATACAGACTTGTTTTAGGATACAGTTTGGTGGATATCGTAGTGCAAGTCTAGATGCTTAATTTTTCCACGAATTTTTAATTCAGATGATATTATTATAACAATTGATACGTTATTTGTCTATGCAGATTTAGGAAGGTATCTTTGTGCAAGTGTAGTTGCCTAATTATTCCACGAAACTTTTGTTGATTTTATGTTATGTAACAGTTGATACTTATTTTTACTCAACAGTGTTTGTAAATTATTTGGTCGTTATTACAAAAATAGTTAAGCATTTTGTTTTAAAAAGGCCATAATTAATAGAAGCTATTTGTTCTTAGAGGATTTTTTATAAGCTTCATGGCGTAAAAACAATCCCACCAAAAACATTCTGTAAAAAAATAGCCAAGTCTCGATGGAGCAGCTTGTTTATCTCTAAAAAGTAATTAAATCTAGACAAAGTCCGGCCAAGTCTAAGGTTTCTTACTGCGATTTCTTTATTATTATAGTTAATGTTGTGTGACTTGGCCGTTGAACATTCTTGATAGGTTAGTAGGTACAAGTTCATTGGTAATTTAACGCTAGTGTCTCAATTTAAGTTGTTATTGATTGTGCAACACATGCCTTCAACATTAACAATACAACTTCTACTCTCTTCTTTTTTAGGGTTCCGTACCTCAAAAGGAAAAAACGGAACCCTTTTAGGATCATTCGCGTGTCTGTCTGTCCGTCCGTCTGTCACAGCCGATTACTCTGAAACCACTGGACCAATTGAGATGAAATTTGGAACACATATGTAAGTTAAAGACCCAAAGGTGCATGTGTAACGTAAATAAAAAATTATGAATTTGGGGGACACTTTTGGAGGGTAAATCACAACATTAAAAAAAAATTCGCTAACCATATCGTGTGTATGTCACAACATATCAAATGAAAGATCTTGCTGTAAGGATTGCAAATATGTATCATTTATAATCTTGAAATAAATAGTTTTTAAGTTATTTAAGAAAATAGGCGAAAATTGACCACCCCCCCCCCCCCTTATCTCCGAAACTACTAGGCTAAAAATTTTGAAATTAATGCGGAATATAGCTCTTTACCTATAGATTACAGGAAAACCTATGAGAAGTACATGGATTAAAAAAAGGGTTGTTTTGTTAAATTTACGTTTTTTTATTGTTACCTGCCTGTACCATGTGATGCTTAATTTCAAAAGGTCTGACACATCAGTTTATGAGCAGATTACACATTATTTCATCAACTACGGATTGCCCCACGAAGGGGGGTTTGTGGGGCGAAGAATTAGGGCCAGGAATTTGGTATTTTTTTAAAAGAGAAAGATGGAAGATAGAGAGAGACAATCAAGATATTTCTTTGTTTCTCACAATCAAGTGAAAGCAGTTATTGTGACCTATGAGCCCAACGTACGGAATCCTCTCCACGCGAGTCCTACTCGCACTTGACCGGTTTTTTAGAACTTCAAATCCACCACCGATCTTATATAAAATAGACGTACAGACGGACTTCTATAAATGATTAGAAGTCCATCTGTACTGGAAATATTTATATACTGTTTGTTTAAAGCTCCACTATACAAAGGTATTATTAATACAATAAGTCAATTATGAATTATTTATTGAATCAATGTTTTCCAAGTAGCAATTTTCCATCGTCAATGGGTAACGGTTCTGGCGACAGATTGGCACAATGGTGTCATGGATCACCTGGTTTTGTTTATCCTTCGACGGCCAAGTCACACAACATTAAATATAATAATAAAGCAATCGCAGTAAGAAACCTTAGACTTGGCAGGACTTTGTCTAGATTTCATTACTTTTTAGAGATAAACAAGCTGCTCCATCGAGACTTGGCAATTTTTTTACAGAATGTTTTTGGTGGGATTTCACTTCTTTTTGTAGATACGGGGGTACATTGATTAATTTTATTAGATAATCTCATTTGACAATGAAATCAAACACAAATAAACTCAAAGACCATTAGCATATGAATGAATGAATGCGCCAGGCAACCATACCAATCACCTGGTCTCAAACTAAGGTTTCCCTTTTTGCTATGAGTACCAGATGCCGAATACAAACTGGGGGCGTCATCTTTACATAGCCAGACCAAAGTCATTTTAGAAAAGTTGGTTTTCCAAATTGATCTGACTGGAAATCGAACCCGGGACCTTTCGTTTTTGCACCGACAAATGCAATCCCGTTGTTGGGCAATATTTTTACAGGGTACCCTCGATGAGCTACAAACCTGATCAGAGACTATATGATTGCGCTATCTGCAGTCAAACTACGAACCAAATCCAAATGAACTGCTCTTGTATTGAGACAAGTGAAGAGAGCCAAAAATCTCTTCTCTGTAGCCGTGTTAAATCCAAACATGGAAACTTTGGATAAGCAATTTGATAGTAAGATGCCGACGGTCCATAAAGAACGATTAGAGCGACTTTTAAAAGTACGGAACTCTCACGCAAGAATATAATACATTTGAGACGAAATATGTATGATTATATAATAAAACCTCATACGGTGGTGTAAAAACTTTTTCATTATTCACAAACGAGATTTCTTTTTTATTATTGTCAATAATGACATGAGATGTCGATGGCAAATGAGCGATGGCATGCCAGCAGCATGACATTATTTACAATCAGACAAGATGAAAATTAGGGATTTTCTCCAAGATGAAAATTTTTGTGATGCAATGCCTTGCAGTTTTCCAGGCCATACGGCTTTGCCTTTATTAAATGCAAATTATATATATATAGTATATATATATATATATTTTGTTTACCTTTGCGTTAACACCGCGTACATATTTTATTTTTGCGAACTTTGGAAAGCGATTGGAAACTTGAAGTGCTAGGAATTAGGCGCACGCTTTAATGTTATGATTTTTAACTGCACCATACAGACATGGCAAAGGCGTGTAGGTAACAGAAGATGAAGGGAAAACATCATTTAAATTCGCAGAGATGCAGCAATGTGATGCGAATGAATGATACGTGATGAATGCATGTTACTGCGATCAGGAAAGGTAGCCAACTGCGGTAACGGCTTGGGCTTGTCGCTCCGAAGTGGTATGTTAAAAATTTCACACGAGCCGAAGTTAGCTTGCTTTTCAGCCTCCACCTCAAGGAGAAATCAGAAAATGCATGGCAAGTTCAGGATCATGAGAACATAAAAAGGAAAGGACGGCTTCTTAAGCCTTTCCCGTTTTGGAGCCTAGCTAAATTCTCACCAGCTAGGAAATAAGTTTTAGTGTCATCAAAGATGCGCTTAAATAATTGCCAATCAGATATATTTCCGCTAAACTCAGGTAGTTCAACGTTATAATGAGTCTTGAAACTCGGATTTGCTAGTGACTTAATAGCATGAGTAAGTTTCTCGATGTCACTAACCTATAAAGTGGTAATATTACCATGTCTTGGGATTTGAGTATTTCTCTTCTCTTCATGCAGCGGGTGTGGTTAGAAAACCATCGCCTCGTCAGTGACATCGTTCGGAAAACGCAGTATGTAGTCGCGCGCTGGTTCCACAATAAGGATCTGTTGCGCAGTAGTAGTAGCCTCACTCTGTTCACACGGAACACTCCGTTCTCTCTTCGAGAGCCATACCAGTTGCTTTCGATGTTGCTTCTGCGACATCACTTTTCTGTGGCTACGACCTCCCGTTTTGCAATTTAGACGAAGATACTGTTTACGTACTGCTTCTGCCGCTTTGAATCGGGTGACTGTTGAGGCGCTGGGTGTGGAGGAACTCGAATGCAGATTAGACCGGGCTTGTCGTTTTGTGAACATTTTTAGCGAGAAAAATTAAGATTTTGAAATTGGGAAGAGTGCTGGATTTACCAATAAAAAAAGTATTTTAGTGTACTGTAATCAGGGGTTGTTGGGTCCGTAGATAACACAGGTAGCTTGACTAATTTCCAGTTTCTATTCAGGCAATATTTATTCACGGTATAAGCGTAGATATGTACTACATACAACTGAAAAAATGTAAAACGGAATGGGGTGAAACAATATCTTTCACATACACCTCGAGTTAGTGATGACTTTCAGGATCGAGGCTAGAAGTACCTATCTAGGGGTTGCAATTGTCTTCAAACGCAAATAGCAAAGATGCCGATGTAGGTTTTTTGCTATTGAGTAAGTAAAAGTGCCTAGTGAAGAGCTCTTTTTTTCTTTTTTGTTTCCTTTCTGACTATTGCTTTCTCAATGAAATAAAGCGGCCTACCTGGATAAATATTTTTTTTATAGGCAGTATGTCGATCGCTAATAGTTTGGTTGGGCTTTTGTGTTTTCTACTCAGGGTCACCAGGGACACCAGACCTCGATAATCCTAGTTTTTATAGTTTTCCCTTTATGTGGCCATTAAAACCTAACTCTGTACCAAATTTCAGCTCTCTGAGTTTATGGGAAGTACTAGTTCTATTTTGATGATCATGAGTGAGTGAGTGTGTGTCGAAAATGCGAAACTTTGCTGTCCCTTAACTTCGGAACTAAATGACCTACAGACTTGAAATTTTGGATTTCAAGTAAGTGTCTATAGCTTATTGGATAACGAAAATTTCAGCGTTCTGGTTTTATCCAGAGGTTCTCAAATAGGGGCCTGAAAATGCGGCGAAATGGTTCCAGTAAAGGATGGTACGGCAGTGTTTGCTTTGCTTCGCTCTCAACTTGCAAATCAAAGAGAAATCTCCCGTCTTCATGTCCAAGGTAACCAAAAACAAAATTGACATGCAAATTTAAATTTATTTATTTTCAGTAAAGTTATTATTCCAAATAACCACCATTGTATGATAATGTTTCACAAGGTAAATGTACGTAACCCTTTTTACACAAACGGGTAGTTCGACGAAAACGTACGTAAGCCACACTTACACATTGAATGCATGACTAAATTAGAACGCAAATAAAAAGTTATCTGCAGTAATACCAAACAGTGAGACTTTCTTTACATGTCAACAATTCAGTATTCATAATTACTCCATCAAGTGTTTAATATGCACCGAGGAATAATTACGCATCGCTCATTTTCAGGTTTTTTTATAATACGCATTACATTATTTTAAAATATAATGACGTAGGACCCTTACAGGTAGTTTCACTTATCGTTTCTTGTATATTACATATTTCTAATAATGTTAATAAATTCTTAGGACAGTTTTTTTACGCTCCTGAAAAGTTGTCATTTTTCACTTACATTCTTCTTCCACGAAGGGTGCGATATGTCCAATAATATGCGACAAAGAAAAATCAACGTACGCATAATATACTGACGACCTCGTGGCGCAGTGGCTAACGTAGGCGACCAAAGCACGATAGGTCCCGGGTTCGATTCCCCGTCGGGTCAATATAGAAAACGATTTTTTTAAATTGACTTGGGACTGGGTGTACTGGTATGACGCCCCCAGTTAGTATCCGTCGTCTAATGGTCATAGTACAAGGGAAAACCTTAGTTTGAGACCAGGTGATTGGTGTGATTGTCTGGCGCATTTATTTATTTTATTTATTTACTGAAAAAAAAATACTGACATTAGGTTTATATAAAAACTAGCAGCGCGCTGCGTCTTCCACTCCTAAATGTTTAAGCCTTGTATATTATTTCTTACATTGCTTACATTTCAATGATTTATTACATCTCAAATATCAATTCGTCTGATACCTGATTGCTGTAATTTTCTATTAAAAAACTGTAATATTAATTTTCATTCTATTATGCAAGTATGTAGCACGTTACGATTTCTTGTAAATTTTATAAGAATAGTTGGATTTTTTTAAATACAAACTAAATGGGAAATGGGGACACATGATGAATCCTAATCTTTCAAATAGATTTACGTTTAATTTAGGTTGAAATCTAGATGTGGAGCCATAGTTGAATCAAGTCTAGCTTTCCAGTTGTGTATAGTCTAATCCATTCTAGCTTCCCAGTTAGGTTTCAGTCGATACATTATATTGGGTCTTCGGCCAAAACCCATCGCTCACGGCTCGGTGACCGTCAGCTGTCCCGTCGCGGCACGTCCCGTCCGTAACAAATCACCGAGTTTGTTACTCTTACTGACTCACAGAGGCTTTATTAGCTATCTCCTTTATTTGGAACTAGCTGTTGCCTGTGAATTTTTTGCGTTTTTTGCAATAAAAATATTATATGTGTTAGTGTGGTATGTTATCTGTCTTCCTATCAAATTTTATTCAAATATGTTGTGTAGTTTTTGTGTGATAAAGACCCTAAAAAACTTTTTTTTTGCACTTTGTTGACGTGATTAATATTTGTACCAAATTTCAGCTTTCTAGTGCAAACGGTTTCTGAGATTATCCTCGGACGGACAGACAGACAGACATGGCGAAACTATAAGGGTTCCTAGTTAACTACGGAACCCTAAAAAGGAACAACTGAAATACAAATTGTATATACGTAAATAAAAATGTCTGTTGTTATCCCAAATTAATAAAAAAAATATAAAATTGTTTTTTTGACAAGAGTCCTGCCTGCTCGCCTCACGGCTATGGGGGACTTTGGCGTCGCGCCATTTCTGAGGTCCTCTGATTGATTGTTATGCTGTCTCGGGTCAAGGTGTTGTGGTACTGTCATATGCCCTAATTTCTGTAACACAAGTGCTTTAGCTACTTACCATAGAATCAGAGCAATTAATATGATGTCCGATAATTTTATCCTTATTAACACTCCAAAATTGTATTCACATGGGACTTTAACAGAAATATGAAATATCCAGTCTTTTGAATTTTAGAATTATTATTATAGTGCATTTTCTCATTCCAATCGTACCCAAACTGTCAATTGCAACTTGTTTCGTAGCTTCTCAACGCCACTCGTAGTCGCGCTCCGTAGCACCGTCCATTTTCCGTAGTAGCTCGTAGCACCCACGCTACGAAATCCCTTTCTCGATTGCTACGAGCCCAACTCATTTTTATTATTCTTAAATTAGAAACGCCAGGCGTAGCAATATAACAATTACTGTTTTGTCGGGCACCGTGTTATTAGACATCTGAGGACCTCATTTTTACTTTTATTACCCTCCCCTTTAATTAAATAATTCTTGCGTTATCGGAATGGGTCTTATAATTGAATTGCTGGTTGGTTCCTTTGAAACGTTTACGACAAAATTTGTTGTTAAATCATTTTGGAATACTGTGTCCAGGAGAAATTGAAAAGGGACTTTTAAAAATCCTTATTACATTCATTAATGGTTTCAATATTTGACGATTGGTTACGTGTCAAAAATAACTATTCGTTTTTCTCCAACCGACTACGAGTCGTTAATATCGTTGTTGGACTCTTTAACTTTCTTCCTCTCCCTCACTTCTCTCACTTCTTTCACTATTTGACCTCTTTGACTCTTTGCACTAATTACTTTATAAATAAAACCACTGTTTGTTCTTGAACTAGGAATGAATTAACAAAATAACTTTGGCTACCTATTAAACCGATGGAAAATCTTGTCACCGCGATGTAACAGGGGATAACTCCATCTATTAGCCGATCTTAGGAACTAATCATTTGAATTTGAAATTTAAAATTGACACATTCGATTTAACAATCGTTCCATAATTGACTTTCAATATCAGCTGTCATCAGTCGTCTGTCAGTCGTTTTTAGTTTACGCCTTGTATAATTTATAACTATTTGTAACTGGGACGGAACGTTTTTCAAATATTGGACCGGGCATAAATCAACTGACTAAAACATGTCTTTTTCTCGGGAGGAATTTCTTTGAAAAACGTACCACTACCTGAGGAAAGATTACGGTGTGACTCCTCTGCCCCGATAAAAACAGAGATTACCCACTGATACCCCCCAGTTGGACCTCATCGCGTTTTAGTGGTGATGCTGAAGGAAGTTCAGCTCAATCAGACGACCTCCGTAGCTGAGGCGAAGAGGCGAGTGCGAAGTGGGTTCGATTTTTAGTCTGGTCAATATGGGAAACGAACTTTTCTATACTGTCTCAGGTCTGAGTGTTGTGATACCGTCGTTGTTTCTGATTTCTGTAACACAAGTGCTTTAGCTACTTACCACAACGTCAGAGAAATGTATGTGATGTTGTCCAATATGTATTTATAGCCAAAACTACAATAAACCTGCTTGACGAAAACGTGTCAACTGAGTTCATCTAAATACGATATTAATATACCTAACTTAAATTATTTATTGGAAATCTTTCTTTCCAATTTATTTTGGCTAAGCCTGCTGAATTAATAACTAGAACTGTAACTCTGTTGAAAGTATTTTCTCAAAACGAAATGCTATAAAATACTATTAAAGTAGCAAGTGTTTATTAATAGCATGAACCTAACCTAGCCGATCATTAGAACTTAAGTGTTCCGAACACTAGATTAACTTCTATTAAATGTGCAAGGTTACCTAGGAGTCTATTGAATATAAAGGATGATTCAAAATAAGCAAACTCATTTCTAAACAGAAAAATGACATTTTACGAAAATACAATTCACCTAATACTTACTTAATTTTTATTTAATCAAGTAACAACGATATATAAATAGTACAAATTAAGTTGGAATCAATAGTATTTCGGATTATTAGTTTTAAATTTTTTTTTTTAAATATACAAAAACAATGTATTTTTTATTTTAAATATTTTATGTAAAAAAATGTTATATACATCAAAAGTATAAAACTATTTGTGACTTAGGTTAAATTTCTGGTTAGCTATAGAAATAAAATTACATTTTCAATATTGTGTCAAGTCTGGGTGTTGTAGTACCGTCGACGCTGATGCTGATAGCAACTTACAAAATCAGAGCAAAGTACGAGTTGTTTTTTAATATTTATTATTGTGAAAAAATTTATAAGCAGAAGGGCTAGAAATTCAGAAAGGATTCTGAACTATAACATTTATAAGTTTTTAAACGTTTACCCGTTTATCTAATTACAAGCAATAATTTCTAGGTTTCCTATAAACCTAGTCTCAACTCAACCTGTATAAATGCGGTTGCGTGTTTGCGTCAAATGGTGTTATTAGTCAGCGTTTTCATATTTCATTGTCATAAAGCTATTTCATTAATGGTTCCCCGCCAATATTACCACTACGATACTGCCACCATTATCGAGTACTGGGTTTAACTGCAGTAATCAACAAATTGTGCGATCGATAGCCCATTGTACAAATACAATGATCTTATATTTTATTTTGTGATGTTCGTATCACATTCACAATTTGGGTTATTTTATCGCTCGAAAGCGATCGTTCAGACAATTTTAAGGTGTATATTTATCCACTTTATGTATTATTAGCAGCCCACCGCGGCTTTACACACGTACTATACTACTATGTGTAAATAAGGCTTCCAGAGCTCCTGGAGGGTGCTACATTACTAGTAGGGGTCAAGTCTTCAAGGTAAAGGCGACAAGTACAGTTACAGATTCACTATGCTGTACTTTTCGCCCTTAAGCAGGTGGGATAAGGTCAATTGAAGTGAGTTTATCGGTCACTTTTGAAGGTCACTGTAAAAATCAACACCAAAGTGCTTACTAATATCGGTCATGAAATCAAGATGTTAATAATACTATTAAATCTGATTGTCTATCCTTTTTTCTCTATACCCAAGAGATTGCTTGTTATACAAGACAGACATGATTATAAGATCGCCTAAATTGTACTTCAATATGTCTCTTAAACCAATTTCTGTATTTTTTTTGTCTAACAAACTGTATCTATCTATATCACCCATTTACCGAAAACAAAGACTAGTTACTGCTATTTATGGACTTAATACATTTGACACATCCCATTTAGAAGAAACCCGATAGCAATTATGACGTAAGAGTTCATAAAGCAAGGAGTTACATAACACATTGTACCGAGGCTCATTTCTCGGCGGGCGGGGGGAAACCCCCGGCGTTTCCTCACAAAACAGCATCTGCATAAACCAATTCCGGTGTTGACACAACGGAGGGCGGAGGATGGGAAAGCCGGTCTGAGGGACCTTCAAGTGAGCCATCTTAAATGTCAACTTATTTGGTTGCTGCGTAATGCGGCACTATTTTTCAGTACATAATTTCATTAGTATGGGTAAAACTGAACTAAACCTTTGTCGTTGTGACAGTTTTTGTATAAAACGCCAAATGACGAAATGAAATGATTTTCATTGGCTGTCTACGATAAATAAAAAGTATTGTAGATTCATAATACGACCTTAAAATTACACCAGCAAAACAAGGCATATAATATTATGATGCTTTATATTTGTCTCATTAGAATTTTAAATTGGACTAAACTGGATGTCATTTTATGTTTTTTGCTATATACTATACTATAATTACCTAAAGACGCGAGGGCCAATCATTTGATAGAATTTTGCATCGAAATGTAGATCTACATGATGACCGCGGCGGCGCAGTGGCCAAACGGCGAAAGGTCTCAGGTTCGATTTTCGAACAGATCAATTTAGAAAACGAACTTTTCTAAATTGCTAAAGGATGCCCCCAGTTAGTATCCGTCGTCTGGTACTCATAGTACAAGGGCAAACCTTAGTTTGAGACCAGGTGATTGGTGTGGTTGTCTGGCGCTTTTATTTATTAATATAATTGATTTTGGCTTTACATCAAGCCGTTTATGGACAGCTCAGTAAGGACTTTATCACAATAAGTGAAATGTCCATCTGTCTTAGTCAGTTTACTTATTTAATTCGACAAGAAACTGATATGTTTACAAACTGATGACGCTGACGTTGTTACATTAATATTGGTTTGGTATTACAATACTACATCCAATAATATTTTAACAAACAAAGCTTAGAGATTGTATAACATAGGCTTTCTTTGTTAACTCCCATGACATGATGATGATTGCGAAACCTCATCATCTTCACCAAACTCCATAAACACTTATGAAAAGATTACAAATGCTTATATTCTTATGTTTATCACAGCAAAGGATGCCCTAAGTAAAAAGATATGACGTTACCATACTATAAACATATTATACACGACGCCACAATTTAATATGTTCTGCACACATTTATGCTTTATAATTATGAGCAAATATACTTTGCAAAATGAATCATAATGCCAGCTTTAATATTATTGTTAGTTAAAATGTAGTAGTTAAAAAATAATTTTCATTACGAGCATATTATTTAACATAATGAACCTGTCTGACAACTTTTTCCCAACGCTTGATTTCTGCCCTATAACAGAGTTTATTTGCAAACCCTTTTTAGAAGTACTAAAAAAGTTACTACATAAAATCCGTGTCCTCCCACGCCGACAACGTATTTAGCATAACAATCCAGAACAAATATAGCCTAACCGAATTCAAATTCCAACAAAGCCCGCAACCAATGAACGATTACGATAATTCTAATTTACGATTTCGTTTAGCTTCTTTCGTGACCCGACATTATTGTACCAACTCTTTTTATTCACAATACGATTGAATATTCTGTCCAGAAATCGCTATCGGTTTAAAAGCGAACGCTAAAACGGATCGCATAAATTTGCATGACAAACGTTTGCGCACCGGGGGACATTACTTTTTTTAAGAAAAATATGACGACCTTCCCTCGATGGAGTTTCCAGGTCTATTTCCATAAATAATAAATAACGATCGGGGACCGAGCAAAAAGTATTCGCAGATATTTATTCAGTTCGCGAGTTCTCCACTTATCGGGGTTTATCGAATGAAGATGGGAATTATCGTGGTCTTCCGCTGCTGGGACTGTGGTTTTGTATGCGTGTAGGGGTAGGTGGCTGGGTTCCATTCTCATTTATTGTAACTGGTTTGGTGGAAAAGTTGCTCTTAACTGAATGAAGGTTTGTGGGCCCGATCACTGCCCAAACACTTTGAGTGATGCGGTGATTGGCACATACGACGTGCTTAAGAACAGGTGCAACTTTTGGGTCTGCTCCATCTTACCTCGCAAAAATAAATACTTCTAGTTTCTTCACTAACCTAAACAAAACCTTATAACTGTGTGATTAGCAATAAATAAACTCAAAGTAATAATTTAGATACTACTACTGTCACTTGTCTACTGACTTTCTTACCGGTCTCTCGGTAGATATAGTTTCCGAACCGGCAGTAGAATCACATTGCATTGTGTCCAATGACGATTTGAAAGTGTTATAAGTAATCTACTTGAATAGAGAAATATTTAACCCACATTAAAGAAAACTACTCTGTTGCGTCACATAAAAACACCGTCACCACAAATATCAGTCACGCGCAACTAACCTCAAAAAGATTAACATAAACCTATTCATCACAAAAAGACATCAATGTCGACCGCTAAAACGCTGTATAGTGTTACAAAGCGGCATTCACACTCCATCGGCACACGACGCCGACACCCTGTATAATGCCCAGATACTTGCTCGTCATCGTGGCTACGTCATTTGTCACCAGTGGAGTGACGTCACGCCCATAAACAGGCTTTTAAGAAATCTCGTGCGTGAATGTGATAGTCAAATTTCGGATTAACTATTGATCTTTGAAAATGTCGGTCGACATCATTAGATGAACAGGTTAGTATATTATATACAAATAGTCGCATAGATTAACTATTTGTTTAACTCGATTAGGTAAGGTGAGTTTAAATGTGACGAATTGTTCAATAGGCAGCTATAGATGATTAGTGAACTTCCTCTTTAAATGAATTATCCTACACCAAAACATACATTTTTTGTTTTTGAACCAGAAGCTCGAGATATTAGCGCATTCAAACAAGCAAAAGTACTATCTTCAGCTTTTGGTTTGACTTGAAAAAATTTATTTTTAAATAGTCGATTTATTGAGGAAGGCTTTTTAGGCTATATAATATAACCAGTGAAAGCGACGATTCAGTGGAAAATTGTTACTGCATAGTGGTCGTTAGTTCCTACAAAACTTGCATTCGGCTTCATGCATCTACTAAGAATACAATTTTGCGTTAAATATGCCAGCTGCAACGTCACAGTTCAGTAAACCCCTCTCAAACATCACATCGCGTTTCTACTGACGTCACAACAGTGAACCCCTGCCTTATCTCCGTGCACGCACCCTCTACAGTCCAAGATTTATTTCCGAGAATCACGGGTTCATTTAATCATACTCCCAGAATGTGACCCGACAGATCTTCAGGACGGGCCAAGTCCGTCATTTGAGCCTGTGACCGTGGACAGCTAACTTCGCCCTTTGATTCGGAGTTCCTGTGAATTTAATCAAAGTAACTTTGGGCGTATCAAAATAGAAGGTCAGAGATTAATGTAAACATTCGTTACGGAAATCGGACGCATTTTGATTGGATAATGGAAACGGATTTCTAAAAGGTCAAATCAGGTCATTTATAGAACTTACAAGTTTGCTTTTAAATATTTAATATGGTATGTGATTTCAAATTATATATTTATTATTTACTAACGGTCTGTAGCGACTTCGCACGATTGTTTTTCTCGTTTCCACCGATTCTTTGCTCTAATTGGCCGCATTATGACGTTTTATTGTATAGCCTTAAACTCTCTTTGATAAAGGGACTATCAAACAGAAATATTTTAACGTTAAATCCGGGGTGGGGTGGGACTGTGACGAGAGATTGTCGCAAAAAAGCTACAATCTTAGAATAATCTGAATAGAAATATAAAAAACTATGATCTAGATTACAACCGAAAATCGTGTACTCATAATTATGTTGTATATATGTACAGTCGCCATCAGATATATCGGATCAGACAAAGTGACCAAATACTTCCGAACAGTTAAAAACGTCAATAAGTTCCATACACCACAAGTTACCATTAATATCTGAACATTCATTACTTCAGTAATATCTGAGCACATGCCAATAATATCTGAACACTCATAACGTCAATATGTGTCACGCGCGTCATGTGTCTCATTTGTAGACCTGTATAGATGAGTGTTCAGATATTATTGGTTAGTTGTGTGTATAGAAGTCATTGACTAGCATCAGCTCAGATATTATTGAAGTAGTGAATGTTCAGATATTAATGGTAACTTGCAGTGTGTGGAACTTATTGACATTTTTAAATGTTCGGAAGTATTTGGTCACTTTGTCTGCTCCGATATATCTGACGGCGACTGTAGATCTCAATTAGCTAACTTATTTACAAATCTTGCCGGTTCTAATATCATCAACATTCCGAACACTGCAGTAGTATATTGATCAAACGCGAAAAACTGTTTTTAATAGTTAAAACGAACAACTTACTTCCAGACGTTTCGGTTAGGTTATACCAACCGTGGTCACGAGCTGAATGACAGCTGCACTTATATATAGATTAAGATATCACAAACTTGTATCTACTATAACTTCTTATAGTATATGTGTATGTCAGATGAGACTAGAAGTTTTCCATCTAGAAGCTCTGTAAAATCCGATAAATTTTGTCGTTTGATTTCAAGTTTCAGTGAATTTAATCAAAGTTACTTACGAGTATCTGTTTTAAGATAAACTGACCTAAGTTTTCGTTCTATAAATATTTGTTTTGTGCGCGGTCTCATTAAAAGGTTGGCTTTTTACAAAGTAAGTTTAGTACAAATTTCGAAACAAGATAAATATTTTTTGAATAATTACGAATTCCATTTAAAAGTATTTTTGGTGATCCAGTCTGGTGACAATCAGACGAATAGACAGGGAGCAACGTTATTTTTTATACTTTGGAAACAGAACTCTAAAAACATTGTAAGTAGCTTCATTTGTTTTACATAGAGACGTTTTATATGAATGAAAAATATTGACTATCTTCAGTGTGACTGATCTTAAACATTAGAAAATTTTCAGATTTACAGTAAAACATTTCATGGTTTTGCCTTGTAATTAATTCCGTTAACTTACTGGTTAAAAAACTCTTTTACAAACAACTGTTTGCGCGTTACAGTAATATTATTTTGCGCATTACTTTTTTTAAATGCAGTCAAGTCGTTTCGGCTCATTTTCTACCCAAAACCCCAAATGCGAAAATGAATAATGGTCGGCCATAACAGATATCGTTATTAAACCGCGAGAGCGCAGTTTTAGGAACGATTTAAAATAATCGCCTAAAGCCAAGATGCTTCAGAAGAATGTGCGAAAATTATTTATGGGCAGAGAGAGAACGCTGAAGATTCTATTTCGGAGTCTGAATATTTTTCATGTGTTGTTCTAGTAAAATTTTAAGGAAACGGTTGCCATCTTATATATAAAAATGAATCGCTGTTCGTTAGTCTCGCTAAAACTCGAGAACATTTGGCTTATCTTGGTTCTGAAATAATTGTGGAGGTCCAGGGAAGGTTTAAAAGGTTAGAAACTAAAAAAATAGGCGTTACGAAGTTCGCCGGGACAGCTAGTAAATCCTACTACTATTATAAAGGCGAAAGTTTGTAAGTATGGATGTTTGTTACTCTTTCACGCAAAAACTACAGAACGGATTTGGATACAATTTGGTAGGAAGATAGATGACATACTAGATTAACATATAGGATACTTTTTATCCCGAAATAACGCGGACGAAGTCGCAGGCAACAGCTAGTAATATATATATTGCAGTCTTACCTCGAGCTCTAACTGTCAATTCAAAGACGTTTCGATTTGTTTTTTTGTTTAAATTTTCTGTTCTTCTAGCGTGCATATTGATTATGCATCCAGTACACAGCGAAAGGTAACGAATATTTAAAACATAAATCTTCGAAGCCCATATTAAGTGAACCAGAATTATATGCATTACAGTCTAGGACAACAACAACATGATGAATACAACGGCTTGCCGTGCCTTCCAAAGTACGGAGTAATCATTCTTATAGGACACTCAAGTGGTTCAAGCCCAAAATGGCATATCCAAACTCTCGCGAAATTCAAATCATCGGCCTTTGGGTATTTGGAGCTAATGTTTTAACTACATTTATTTTTAATTAACCTAACTACATACGTCCCCTTATTTTTTCATCATATAAAATGAATCATCAAAAAACAAGTGTATCTAAAATTATCATAAATTGCAAGTTTTTAAACTTTAACATTAACGCTGTATTTTTAAAAGTCAGGTAAAATATGTAACTATATCAATAAAACTCGTTCAAAAGATTAGCACTATAATTTTCTCGAATTCACTTTTAAACACTGTTTTTGATAAATGTATTGTTTATTAATAAAACCTGCATTTATGTAAATTATTTAAAAATATATATAATTTATCATTTCTGAAACTGGTTTGATATAAAGTCATCAAATTCAAACAAAAAATTTAGGTAAATACTTACATTTTTAATACAAATTTCTCTACCACAAAAGTTGCCCGTTTATTGAGGCAGTAAAACCTGACACAATATTCTTCTGAATTTAAATCAAATGATTAAAAAACGGATTGATGAGGTTTTTGAATGTTTCTTCTCAACGGCAAAAATTACATTAACTCACATCGCAAATTGGAAGCTTAAGTGAATGTAACTCCACTAAACGAACTAACCCAAGTTACTCCAAAGCTTGAACAAATAAAGCTACATGAACCACTTAGCCGACAAGTTTAAATTAGATCCGAGTTTAATTCAGCCTCAAAATAATCCAAATTCTAAAACTACTAACCAATGCGCAACGAAAACGAAAGCTAATCATTGTCATACGGCGAAGTTCCAACTCCAGCATTATTAATCAAAATCTTCTAATTACCGACGGAATTAATTCGCAGAAACTTGAGCATATGAAAACTGTAAACTCGCACCCGCTCCTACGGTACGTCTGACAAACCAAACTTGGCTCATTTTCTTACTCGAGAGTTGAGTTAAATAAATTAATTTAAAAGACAAGTCTCTTTAGCCAGGAGCACGAAGAGCGTCAGAGGGCGTTGTTGTCTTTGAATTGAAAAAGAAGATTAAAAAAAATTGGGCACCATTTTAGGATTCCGTGCTCAAACGGTAAAACGATCATAATTCAAGAAGGTTGCTACTGCATCTTTGGTGAAACATAGGTCACCAAGTTATATCTCAAAAATAGTGATTGTTAAACAGACATGATGTAGGTATTTATGTTGCCGGGTTAAAATGTTTAAAAAAACATTTATGGTTAATGGACGGCCCTTTAGGTGTTATAGTTTACGATATTTTTTGATTAATCTCTAAATGGCAGGCTTTTATATATATATTTGAATACATAAGTCTATTATTACAACGGTCAAACAGAACCAGAGATTTAAAAGCTTCAAAGATTACAGCCAACATTAAGCAAAGGACAAATGGGAGAATGTTTGATGTATGAATCGTGTCACAACTCCAAGTTCGGGAAGGCGAAACCCTTCACCTAGAGATATGACTGTTCCAAACTCACAACTAGTGTAATTTGAGGAGGTTTTATGATCGGTCGTGTTGGACTCGAAGCTTGAGACGAAGGATTACGGCTGCTTCATCAACTAAAAGCCATTATTGGTCGTTAAGTGACCGAAATAGTTTGCCTGAAACTTTACGTGCCTTTGTGTGATTTAGGTAAATCTAGATATTTTATGAAATGAAATGTTTTACGCTTTCATCGCTTGTTTAAAAAACGTGTGATTACAAACAGAATTTATGATCTGAAAATACTAATGACCTGACAGAGGAACTGAACTCAGATCCTTAAAATTGAATAAACGTAAAATACTAATTTTGACAGGAACTGAACTAAGATCCTTAAAATTATAATCCACAAAAGCTTTGTGGTTTAGTTAAGATTTTCTACAATAGATCAGAAAATGGCCATCCAAAAGTTTCTTAAATGTAGACCACCGCTATTCTATTTCCCAGTAGAACATTGGTGGACATTTTGATAAGGGCACTCGCCCACGAGCGACAGTCGCTAAGCAATTATTTTGTAGACATTTAAGGGATCTATATAAATCAAGTCTACAACGCCCACCAGCTACAAAAAGTCACCCAAGAAACAGGATCACCGAAAAAGAAGTTGTGATTTTGTCAGCTATAAAAAGTAGTACGTAGGCGAGTCTAATCTCAAAAACTAGATCATAGAATCCTTGTCTGTGTCAATAAGATTAGACGCTTTGGATAAAATCGCCTCCACGCATAACGTCAATAGAACTACCAAGATTGATAATAAAAAATAACAATACCTCGGAATCTCTTTCCATCGATCAAAAGCAAACCTCGAGAAGGGCGCCGACTTGTAAATTAAACCATAATAGAGCGTTATCGGTGCGACGGCCGCTGCGACACAACCTGTATATTACAACAGTCCGGAATATCGGAAGAAACGGCTAAAACAATATTCCAATATTCTATACGTTTAGTTGTAAACTCATTATCAGCCATCATTATTTTATCGAGAGAAATTGATGTGCCATCACATCGAAAGCAGAGGACAATGTCTTTACCCCAAAGACATTGTACCCTGCTTTCGAACTCGTAGTAGGATAACTTATAAAGCTGCAGTTATGCGTGGAGTTACACTGTATAAAGTTAAAAAAAAAGTTGCGGTTGGAACATTATCACTAAGGCTATTTTTAAAATAAAATAAACAATTTACTGACTAAGATTAATTCTATACTAAACGAATCAAGTTAGAGTATTAAATAGGCGAGTCCTATATAGTGGTGTCAAAGTTTTTTGCGGGATCGGGGTATTATTAACATATAACCCAGGTTGTATTTTTTTTATTTTGCCCGTGCTTAATCGGAACGGACTACCTGGTTACTTATTTTTACTAATATTTAAAGCTTCCAAAAATCAACGTGCAAATAAAAGCAGGTAGGTTACAGGTCATTTTGGCCCTAGCTTCCGTACTGATAGTAAATTTCAGTTGTGTCCGCTCTCCATCACAGCAACGTTTGTTTAGGCGTCTTATGAACCGCGATAAGTCCCGCCGTGAATTATGGCCTGTGTACGGGCTTGGACGGGACCGCCCTTGAAGATGGGAATTGAGGAATTTTAGGACGCAATTTAATAAGAATAATACAACAGTAACCTTTCCCAGTGAGACACCGGAAAACACTCGAAACACGTTACTGACTCGTTTCATTTTTTTAAGAGGTTACATTTCATCTTTTTTTGTGTTGACAACCTCCGTAGCTGAAAGGCGAGCGGGCCGGACTTTGGCGTCGCGCCAACGCAGGTTAAATCTCCGGTCGGATCAGGAAATATACTTTTTTTTGTCTCGGGTCTGGGTGTTGTGGTGGTGTCGTTGTTTCTGAGTTCTGTAACTCAAGTACGTAAACAACTTATCTCAGAATTAAAGCATCGTATGCGATGTAGTCCAATGTTTGTTTTTTATTATCTACTTATTCGACTGACCTGTAAAATTTATTGACGCACTTGACACTTAAAACCTAAGGTTGTGCGTTCAATCACCATCCAAAACAAACCTTCGTGTAAACATTTGTTTGTTCTGTGGCTGGGTATTTACAAATGTACAGTTGCCGCAGATGCTAGTCAATAATTTCTATACACACAACTTACCAATAATATCTGAACACTCATCTACACAGGTAGCTAAATGAGACACATGACGTGCGTGACACATATTGACGTTATGAGTGTTCAGATGTTATTGGCATCTGCTCAGATATTATTGAAGTAATGAATGTTCAGATATTAATGGTAACTTGTGGTGTATGAAACTTTTTGACATTTTAACTGTTTAAAAGTATTTGGTCACTTTGTCTGCTCCAATATATCTGACGGCGATTGTACTTCAGTACACGGTACCAACGTTGGTTCAAGTTTTTATATCAAAAGTGGTTAAGCTACTTACTTTAAGATGTTATCCATATTATGTGAAGTAGTCTGATATGTAAATTTAAATTAAAATAATATTTAATATCTCTATTTATATAATCTTCAAAAAAGCATTTATGAATCATCAGGACAAGTTTAGTATTATATGGCCGTGTTCGGAATGTTGATATTTTTTTAAACAAGTCTCCTAGTGATTAGAAAAAACAAAGGCAAACAAAATAGCTCCCCTGATGTCAATTGCTAATTGATATATTGATTGTTAATATAAGTAATAATAATCGTTAATTGATGGGTGTTGTGGTACCGACGTTGTTTCTGATTTCTGTAACACAAGTGCTTTAGCTACTTACCACAGAACCAGAGCAATGTGTGTGATGTTGTCCAAGATTTAGATTTATTTATTGCTAATTAGCCTACGAGTAACGTTAAAGTATTAAAAGTAAAATGTATTTCTGCAGGTCTTTCACTTGTATTCCGGCATCCAGATATATTACAGCTAGATACATGACAAGACCCTGGTTATTCGAGTGCAGGAACGTCCTGAGGTCCCGGGAGACGGTGCAGGTAACGGCCGCATATCTGCGATACTGCAGCAATACACTTGCTAAGGTTGCAGCTGGTGCAGAATTTACGATAAGTATATATGTAAGGGTAACTGAACTGTTCATGCTGTTTCAATTAACATTTTAATTTAACAACTTATGGAACTGACACAATTAATTATGATTAGTAATTCAAACTGAAAACCATCGCCAAAAGAATGTTTCAAAAATAAAATTTTGATTATTTTTGAAACGATAAATACCCTATGTCCATTTTGAAGGTTCAACGCATACCTATACCAAATTTCATCAAAGTCGGTTCAGTGCTGACAAACAGACATATAGATAGAGTTACTTTCGCATTTATAATATTAGTATGGATTGAAAGGGTACACTTGAAAAAGTAATCCTTGATCGTAAAGTTTCTTTTACTTTATCGTACTTAAGTCTTCAAAGAGGCTGAATCACTTGATGGGACGGCTGTCATACAAAATCCTAAATTTCAATATTTGGTTAAAACGTACTAAACTTTCTTTTAGAAACCAGATTTCAGTTGAGTGCTTTGTAATTATACTTACAACTATGGCGTCACGAAAGGTTATTTGCACGATAGCTTACCAGTAAAAGATAAAACAGTAAGTTTTTTTCTGTTTCTAATATATAAAACAGTAAGGTTAAATCATTCAAAAAGATAAAATCAAGTTAGTTTTATTATGAAAGATGACATATTCAAAACTTAATTTTAGAATTAATTACCAATAGGGGTTGTAACTGGGGATGACAGTTTCTAAGTGTGCAAAGTCGGGAGCGGCCACTAGTAATTTATAAAGTGGACCGAATTCAAACGATATGTGTTTTACCATGTGAACAACCAAATACTATTTCATTACCATTCTTTGAGCCCACAGAATCTTTGAGTTCTCATAGAACGCCAAACACCTACCATAAAGTAATATTATTACTATTACATAAATATACTTAACATCACCATTATCTTATATATAGAAATGAATCGCTGTTCGTTAGTTAGTCTAGCTTAAACTCAATTCTATTCTATTCAATATCTTTATTGCATTTCACATGTGGACCGGCTCAACCGATATTATGGATAATGTTGGTTTTGAAAAAAAATGTGGAGGTCCAGGGAAGGTTAAAAAAGTTAGAAATAAAAAAAAATAGGCGTTACGAAGTTCGCCGGGACAGTTAGTACATTATATTTATTATTAATTGATATGGGTGTTTGGCGTCATTTCCACGTAACATTTACCAAAGTAGACTTCCTATAAAAGTCTTCCTGTCCTCCAACATAAAAAGGCCTTAAATTTTAATCAAAAACTATAATAAAAGAACAGAGTTCGTATTCCAGAACGAAATAATTCCAACTGACAACTTAACCATTACATTCCGCAAGGAACATTCCCGCTGATTTCAATAACAATGAATCACACTCGATACCGAGTTGCACCAAGAAAATAAACCGCCACCACTAACCGCCATTAAGTTTTAAAACCTCTCTTTACGTAGGCCGATAATTATTGCACTGTTCCGTATCGAAAAGGCAATGTTGCTGCGACATTGCAGCAATGCGGGTTTTGTTTCTCAACGTTTAATTATTCTTCACCGCGACCGTATTCAGCGGGGATAGAGTTGGTTTCTGCATGGCTGGTAACGGGTGGTTATGGTAAAATTGCCAAAAGAACAATAACTGTATCGTGACCGCGCATACATTACGCTACAAATACGTTTACCGCGCAGCTGTTGACCGTTACACTTACCGATTTATTAATACTACGTGATCGTTGGTTCGTACGAGGTTTTGCAAGCCAGGGAATGTGACTACTAGCTTTTTACATTGAAGTCTCTGGTTTAGAGTACAGGCTGACACTTAAGATGACTGCAACTTTGTAGCTATTAAGCCCCGATCAATGATATTTTAAAACAATAGATATGTTACCCATGCGCGCAATATGAAGACGCTAAAACGTCCTCATTGGGACGTCTTACCCCCTGTCTGCGAAAAGCGATACGACAAATGTGACGTCTCTGTCATGTGCCTAACAGAGAGTTACTACTTATCTCTTTTGTTCTTATTGTTTAAATCAAGCCATCCCTTTCACATCACCTAAGAATGTGGTTAATAACAATTACGCATGTGTGCAGTCGCACTCGACCAGCACAGATTTTTCGTTAGTTTTGTGAACGTATAACATATCTATTGTTTTTAAATATCATTAGCCACGATGTTTCATTCGACGTGTATGTCATCAGGCAGCATTCCCGTCGAGTATTTACAATGATTACAAAATAATTTACGTATAATCGGAATCGGAATTAGAAAATAATAACATTAATGAAAAACAATATTATTAAATTGAGTATTTATAAACTTTCGCGTTCCATTTTAAACATTTCAAATAATTTAACGGGTCAAAACGCGAGATCATTTTTATTTCGTAGTTAATACGAACTACTTTCTGCCCGACGCTTCGGTTAGGTGCACCAACCGTGGTCACGAGCTGACGAGTATTTGTCTTCTAACAACTGATAAGACAATATTTTTTTTTTATCAGTGTGTACATGTATATCAGTCAAGGAAAAATAAACGATTATCAGTTACAAAGCCGTCCTCCTCCGTGACGACCTCCGTGGCCGAGTGGCGAGCGTGCCGGACTTTGGCATCGCGCCATCTCAGAGGTTCCAGGTTCGATCCCCGGTCGGGTCAATATGGGAAACGAACTTTTCTGTATTGTCTCGGGTCTGGGTGTTGTGGTACCGTCATTGTTTCTGATTTCTGTAACACAAGTGCATTAGCTACTTACCACAGAATCAAAGCAATGTATGTGATGTTGTCCAATATTTATTTATTTATTTATTATTTAAAGCGCACCATGATACAATGTTTAATATTTTGTGTCAATTTTTTAACATAAATGCTCGTATAATTTATAACAATTCGTAACTAGAACGGATGTTTTTTCAAATAATTGGAATGTACACACATTATTTTAATATAACATCACAGCACGTTACGCGACGACGTCATTAAATCTCCCGAAGAAGAAAACTTCAGTAAACAGGGAAGGAATATTCGCCGCCATATTTCTTTCCTATCTTTTCCGCTCTATTAAACGTTCTGATACAAAACACAGCCTCCGCCATTACACTACACATATGTAACAGAGACTTTACTAATATCCCACTTGACTTTGATTCATCTCTTATATCAAATGAAAGTCACCTTGTAAATGGAGTGCCACGAAACACTACAAAGAAAACGTTGAAACTTATTTCATATCGAAACATCAGAACAATGAACGTTCTCATATTGTACAGAGTAACTGGGAAAGGGGCAATAGAGAAATATGACGTGCTTACATATTGTCGCATCAAATTATGGGTCTTATAACGTCGCGTCAAGGTCGTGAATGGTAGATCTGTTTTCATCACGAGTTATTGTTGTATGTAGAGGGAACAGCACACCAAGGTAACGTGCAGTCTGATTTTAGATCTTACGCCCGGGGCATAAGCTCTGTACAAAGTTCAAAGTGTGATTGTACGTTGTGAAATTGGACGGTGACACTGTATGACTTCTCTTAATTTAATATTTATCTACGTGGATGCAACTGGATTGTAATATTAGTCAAAATGTGAAACGTCTGGTTTAATGGCGAGCTAATATGGTTTAGCTTGTCAGAAAACTCTTGCTAATATGGTTTTGATTTTGCGTGCTGTGTTATAGAATATTAGGTAAATACTATATCTCTGGTTGTACCAATTTTAAACAAGGGTCGTGGGTTCAATTTCAACGAAAGAAACATTCTTGTACAATAGATTTTTTTCTGTGTTTTGATTTGAATCCATGCGTCATCAAACAAGCGTAATATACGTGATTACAGGTTTATTTGCAGACAAAACGGTAACTATCGAATTCAGTGTTTTCACTAGTATTGTAATAATAAATTATTATGATTTGGAGAATGGTATCTCCTGAAATGCATTATCATACCTAAAAAGATTTTCCAATCACATAAACAATTAAATAAATATCTTAAATAAACCTGTGGTACTATAGGTTTATCTACACAACTTGATAACAATCAATGATACTCAAAAATACTTCCTTAGCTTTATAATTTGTTATCGAATTATTATATTCGAACATCTATTCCAAAGGTATTATCTGGAGTTAATAAATGTAAGCATAAGAAAACATGTGTGGTTGCCGGCTACCCCACTCAACTAGCTTGGCAATACCCGCAATGTAGGCGTTACCCCAGAAACTATTTTGAAATCAGCCCGGGAACCCAATCCGAGGCTTGACAATTTGTACAGTGCTTTAAGTTACACTAGTGAACTTAAAATATTGAAAATTTTGATCGACAACTATAATTATAGCTCTAAAACCATATGACGGATAGCACTTACCGAAGGCTAAAAAATGTATGACAGAAAAATTTATCACTTGCGATAACTTGTGTTTAGCTCGGATAGAAGAGCGCGATACGTGAAGCTCGTGGGTTTATATCTCACAGTGCAAGGGGAGTTGAAGTTTATATATTTCTTTACAATGGGTACCTACTTCCACTTTGCCCCACCAAGACGCCCCACTGGTGGGGCATAGTGAAATATCTTAAATTCGTAGTGGAATCTGCCCCACTAAATCAATTTAGCGGGCAGACACCTAATATTAAAGCAGACGAATCTGCCCAACTACGAATTTTAAGGTATTCCACTATGCCCACCAGTGGGGCGTCTTGGTGGGGCAAAGTGGAAGTACTTTTACAATAGATCTGTACAAAATCTATTTTTTAAATACCTATAGACCCGGGCAAAACCGGGGTGGATCGTTAGTACGGTATAAATAACTTAGTTCATCTCTGTCCATATCTGGCTTTCGTCCAAATAGCGTCAGCCAGCGCTCGATCCTGTCTTTGCTTTCAAACCACATCACTGCATAGACTGAACACCACTCACAAGTTATTGTTTGGCATTGCAATTTTTGTTTTCATCAATTTCTTCCTTTATTTCATATTTAAAAAACATCTGTCAAGATGTTTGGTTAAGTAACAGGCACATTTAAGTTTTATTTTAAAATAGAGAGGTAGGGCATAGCAATTTATAAGAGAGGTAGGGCATAGCGATTTAACGCTTGAACTGGAGCAGCCCGACTGGTGAAATACTTCCACCTTACAGAAGACCGCAGCCAAATAGCAATCACTTCTGTGTTGTTGTGTTCCTGCGTGTGAGTAAGGTTTCCAGAGCTCCTGGGGGGTGCTACATTAGTAGTAGGGGTCAAGCCTTCAAGGTAAGGGCGACAAGTCCAGCAACAGATTTATTATACTGTACTTGTCGCCCTTAAGCTAGGACCTCATTACCACTAAACATCAGGTGGAATGAGGTCAATCTTGAAGTGTAATATAAAAAAAAAATAGTTTAAGTTCGTTTGAAAGCACTTGCAAAAATATATTATTTAAGACCAGCGGCCGCCCGCGACTTCTTACGTTCCACATTGTCTTTAGTAGTAATAAATAAACTGTGTTTTATACAGGGTGAATGTAGTTTTCAAATGATGAAATAATTTTTGGAATTGGCAAAGACATTTTTTTAGTTTAATCATTACAACCATACACACAAAAACACAAATCATTCCTCTTTATAATAATAGTGTAGAAAAGCGTTAAAGTTTTAATACATTATCGTATAGTATTTTTAGACAAGACAAGATTCCTGGATCACCATAATATATTTTACCTTTAAAACCTACGATTTCTCCTATTTTGGGGCATGTTAACCTATATTAATTTATTTTAGGCCAAACTAAGTTCAGCTATCTATTTCTGCCAGGTTTAATCAATTATTGACACCGAACTATGGCTTCAGAGAACCAATAAAGCATGAATTGATATTTTAATAAAATCTTAAGTGAACTTTAAGAGTATACTCTTTTCTTACTCATTTACTTTTTATTCACTGTCTTTACTCATTTTGATGCCTGGTTGATGCCAAAATTATTATTTTATTGATCACCCAAGATAAAGGCTGTCCCTAGTTTGAAATCACTTGTTCCATTTGTACTGTTTGCACGTTACTTCTAATAAAAAGGATACATATCGGCTCACTGCTCCACACACCGTACGCACGTCCTCCCGCTCCGTAGCTGTCAGTTCATTTGATAGACACCGATATCACGCCATAGACAAACCTTCATACTACATCAGCGTACGGCATATAGGCATGAGACGACAGAATAAGTCTCGCATACACTACATCTCTTCCTTGTTTTAATAAAAATGAATAAGTTTATATCATCTCCTCTCTTCCTTGTTTTAATAAAGTAAATAAGTTTATATCATCTCACTTCATCTATCTTTATTTTACGAATCTATACCATTTGTATTTTATCTTCTGTTTGATCGACAATTGTTAAACAAAATACTTCGTTTGGTATTCGTACAAACCATATTAACTTAGAACTGATTGATGATTCATTCAAGCACTATGAACTCAAAACCAATTTGATGCTTCCTTCAAATACGTTAACTTACAACATATCTGAGGTTGCCTTCAATTACTTTTGAGTTCAAATTTCTTTGATATTTCCTTCAAATACTTTTTGCTTAAAACTGATTTAATGTTCCTTCAAATACTTTAACCTTAAAAACTGATTTAACGCTTCCTTCAGTTACTTAATCCTTAAAACAGATTAAATGCTTCCTTCAAATACTTTGCTTAAAATTGATTTAACGCTTCTTTCAAATACTTAAAACCTTAGATTTAATGCTTCCTTCCAGTACTTCAACTTTAAAACTGATTTCATGCTTTCTTCAAATACTTTGACATAAAACTGATTAAATACTTCCTTCAAATACTTAAACCTCAAACAGATTTAATGTTTCCTTCAAGTACTTTAACTTCAAAAGTGATTAAATGCTTTCTTCCAATACTTTAACTTAAAACTGATCCTTCAAATACTTAGCCTAAAATTGATTTCACGCTTCCTTCGAATACTTAGACCCTTAAACCGATTTAATGCTTCCTTCAAGTACTTTGACTTAAACTGATCTAATGCTGCCTTCAACTACTTTAACTTAAAACTGATTTAATGATTCCTTCAAATACTTCAAACTTTAAACAGATTAAATACTTTAACCTTAAAACTAATTTAATGCTTTCTTCAAATACTTTAACTTAAAACTGATTTAACGCGTTGTTCAAAAACTTAAAACCTCAAACGGATTGAATGATCCCTTCAAGTACTTTAACTTAAAACTGATTTAACGCTTCCTTCAAATACTTAAACCTCACACATATTTAATGCTTCCTTCAAGTACTTTAACTTTAAAACTGATTTAATGCTTCCTTTGAGTACTTTTACTTTAAACTGATTTAACGCTTCCTTCAAATACTTAAACCTCATACAGAATTAATGCTTCCTTCAAGTACTTTAACTTCAAACAGATTTAATGCTTCCTTCAAGTACTTTAACTTCAAACAGATTTAATACTTCCTTCAAGTACTTAACCTTTAAACTGATTTAACGCTTCCTTCAAATATTTAAACCTCATACAGATTTAATGCTTCCTTCAAGTACTTTAACTTCAAAGCTGATTTAATGCTTCCTTCAAGTACTTTAACTTCAAAACTGATTTAATGCTTCCTTCCAGTACTTTAACTTCAAAACTGATTTAACGATTCCTTCAAATACTACAAACTTTAAACAGTTTGAATACTTTTAACCTTAAAACTGATTTAATATTTTCTTCAAATACTGTAAACTTAAAACGAATTTAATGCTTCCTTGAAATACTTTAAACTTAAAATGATTTAATGCATCCTTCAAATACTTCAAACTTTAAACAGATCGAATACTTTTAACCTTAAAACTGATTTAATACTTTCTTCAAATACTGTAAACTTAAAACGAATTTAATGCTTCCTTAAAATACTTTAAACAGACTGAATACTTTTAACCTTAAAACTGACTTAATACTTTCTTCAAATACTGTAAACTTAAAACGAATTTAATGCTTCCTTGAAATACTTTAAACTTAAAATGATTTTATGCTTCCTTCAAATACTTCAAACTTTAAACAGATTGAATACTTTTAACCTTAAAACTGATTTAATACTTTCTTCAAATACTGTAAACTTAAACGAATTTAATGCTTCCTTGAAATACTTGAAACTTAAAATGTTTAATGCTTCCTTCAAATACTTCAAACTTTAAACAGATTGAATACTTTTAACCTTAAAACTGATTTAATACTTTCTTCAAGTACTGTAAACTTAAAACAAATTTAATGCTTCCTTGAAATACTTTAAACTTAAAATGATTTTATGCTTCCTCCAAATACTCTTAACTAAAAACTAATGTAATTCTTCCATCGCTTCCCATATAATTATTTTTTATCGTCATCATTTCTTCCTTCGCTTCCTATATTATCATCATTAATCGTCATCACAAACCGTACGGTACCGTAGTGTAGTGTAACGACACTTACTTCAATCGTGCTTTTCCCCCTCATTTTCATTTATTCTTCATTTATCAATTTATCAATATTATCAGGTAATTGGTCTTGCTCTTAGTTTAGCCTTACTTTCATACAACAATGCCAGAATGGCCCTTGTGAGTCGCTTGATAATGGTAGATACTCAGTTCCGTAACTCTAACACTAAACACAGCATCCACACAACGCCACAGAACGTATGCTAGTCATTGTTCTACTTGGCCCATTACATTTCATCAATTACCACAAAACCACCCGTAGACCAGTTCACCCCATGGTATTCCGATTCACGCACTCCGCCTCGACGAAGCGGGCCATTTGTGCCTATGCTTTGCAATTCAGAAACGCTTCTGATAACCATCGTGATTCGCGTAGAGTGTATATGTTTGTCTAGAGGTCCATCTTCAATTGAAAGCACAAGCACTCTACCCCATTTATACTGAAGCCATAATATTCCCATTCAAAACTTCCATTACTTTTTCAGTCCACGACTTCTCCCTGCAGTAGGGATCCGTATTGCCATGTTTCCAACCTAGGGACACCTCAGTTTCTATTCTATTTATGGCCATAGCTTTACATAACACTTCGATTTACCTTCAATCACAAATTACGAAATATTTCAGATTCAAAGACACGCGCAGATCTAATGGGAACTGGTTTTCATCAGAGTAAAATACTGTAGTAGGGTTTTGTGTTTCGTTTTCGCTATAAGTCTATTCTTCTTCCAGGCAATACCTATTCCAACAGCACTCAAACTCCATTTACAGCCTGAGTCCGTCAACAACATTGACTCAACACCTTCACCCCACCTAACTCCCAGGCTACCATATCATAGTTCCCACACCAACCACACACGCATCCATAGAGTTACTCATCCGAGCCCCTGTCACCTATAGGTATCCTTTCTAGCCCCTTTTTTTTTTTTTTTTTTAATTTCTTGACGGGTTCCCGCAATGTGTCCGGAGGGTACCTCTTTCACATTTCACTTTTATAGGATTGGCCTGACCAGCAACCCACTTGCAAAATGTCCCAATAACGTAAACCAGACTTACATTTCTTAATATGGGCCCACTTCCAACTCCCACAGCGAACACATCCTTTCCCATTCGTGCATGCGTCACTCGTTCCGACTCTCATCTTACCCGTGCATAGGTATGCAATACACCCTGTGTCAAAATCCTCCTATCCAGGACAGTGCATCCACTTCAGCCGACGCTCAAAGAGCACTTCATCGCCAATATTATACCATTCTCCCCCAATTCCTCAGAACAACATTTCCCAGCAATATCATTAAGGAACCGGTCGTTCGCGTCCGAGAAACGCCATCCATTTGCTGGCCATCGCAAGCATATAATGAAACCTCACACCGGCCAATACCACGTCTTCCTCGTATTCGAACTTTTTTTTTTTATATATATATATAACACGTCTGGTCACAAAACGGACATCATCCGTTCTATGACGCGCCTCCACACTTCAACGTCAAAATACCTTTCATGGTTTCACCCTTTTTCCTATCCAGTCCAATTGTATTGTTTGCAGATGAAAAAATACGTATAAATTTTTTTTTTCAAATCTATGCACTCATATATCACTTCTGCAAATGACATCCGAAATAGTAATAATTTATCAATTAAAACCAAAATTTTACGTAAACGCTGTGTATCAAACCACCAATTATAATACACGACTACAAGTACGCTGGTCTACCCCTCGCTCCATTTGTTTACCCATAAACCAACCATCCGCACGACCCCCAGGGCGGACTGGCAGAAATCCAGTGTCAAGCTCACACCCTGCACCCTCCCTGCGCAACAAAGCTTAGACACAAACAATAAAATAAAAATCCAATCAACACATTTAAAACCCGAAAGTCACACATTAATAATAATATCAATATCAACTGAAGTGGGTAGTAGCAACTCCACTACTTCACCTGTAACTCAATAAATTCCTCACTCACAGCCAACCAAATACAGCTGCACTGCATCTCAAAACCCCTCTTTTCGTCAATTCATTAAACTAAACAAAGTTTCTGAAATATATTTCTGGAGAATCCTCCACATAATAATGAATTATTTGTGCCCCTACTCGACACACAATCAACCTCCTTGGTAGATCCGATTATTATTTTTTTCTTCTTTTTTTCCATGGTCTCTCCGCGTTTAGAAACAACGCTTATTTTTTGTTACGTTGAATCTGACATTAATAAAATGACAAAAAAAATAAGTGAAGAAATGATGAAAAGTTACAATTACAAACACCGACCTAATACATTTTACTTAATAAAACGCACGACACTCCTTATTTCAAATATCAACTTAATTTCAACCGGCAAATTCGTTGATATAATGATTGCTTAACAAATATCCAACTCTCATTAATAACAGTTCTCCCACTCAAAACACATTAACAGTAATCCCATCCTCGTCGCCAATTGTACTGTTTGCACGTTACTTCTAATAAAAAGGATACATATCGGCTCACTGCTCCACACACCGTACGCACGTCCTCCCGCTCCGTAGCTGTCAGTTCATTTGATAGACACCGATATCACGCCATAGACAAACCTTCATACTACATCAGCGTACGGCATATAGGCATGAGACGACAGAATAAGTCTCGCATACACTACACCATTCAAGGCACTTCAACGACAACAAACAACTGTCGGCTTAATAATAAGAACTACTTCAAACTCCATAAAGTCTACCAGCTAACCCTCCTAACTTCATAAGTGCTTCTGTAAAGCTTACCTATATGAATAAAAACTTTTTCTATTCTATTTTAGTACTCCAGCTTCGTACTATTAAAAGGCCAACACTATTTGCCTTTAAAAACATTTTTAAAGGAATATTAAATTTATTGTATACATAAGCATAAGCATTTCTGTATATGTGTACATATATGACAATGTTTTGATGTCTTTAAATAATAAATGTTTCTTTCTTCTTTTTTCCTTTCTTTCAACTGGGCTTGCCAATTTTCACATAGTGTACCACTTATCGCGAGGTATAGAATCTAACTGGATTGGAAAAGCAGGTAATAAAAATTAATTGATTTAAAAAATGCAGGTAAATTATTGAGTAAGCAGTATTTATGTTCTATACAGAGTTGTAAAAGCACAAGTACAATGTGAATACTCCTGAATTTTTCGTTTTATCTGTGTATTAAATGTATAAACCTTTCTTTTGTATCATCTCTTACAAAAACCGCATGAACATCGTAGTTTTAAAAATCATACATGAAGCGTAAGCATGCATAGGAACAGTTAAACCAAATCAACTTTATTTTATACTATACCGATTAAGATGCACTACGCAAAAAAACATTTAACGCGCTCTTGACAAATGTCGAAATCGATAAAAAATTAAATGCGCTAGCTAGATTGGCTAAAAATACGAGTACGGACACTATCACCCAATCCCAAACATTTTTGTCATCTCATGCGACAAATTTGACATAAGCATAAAATTAGACTAGGTACCGATAGTGATAGCGATGTTAGTGTATTCAGAATTGGCCCATATCATTTTACAGAATCTTTTTCGACCTACGCTACGCTTCATCTAATATCATTTCGCCGAATCATACAAAGTTCTATGTTACCGAAAGGGACTCGGTAAAATGATATGAGCCCATTCAGAACAGTCAGACATCAAATCCAAAGGCACTTAAAATTCGAACTGAGGCAATCAGCTTAAGCAATCAGTGCCTTGTACGTTCCCCATAAAGGCAACCGTCGTCCACCATTACTGTGCATCTCAAGATCTCCCCTTGGTCGGCCACAAAGGGCTGGCGGTCATTTTGTCGATACCCGTTTAATTATCCCAGGAGCGCCGTGGCGTTAAGGCGTTGCCTACATGTATGGGCAGGTGGCCCAAGCGACACGCTTACAGCGCTTCAAGGAAAATTTCATCTTCGCTTGTAGTGCTGGACTCCAACCCACGACTTTCACGAATGTAGTTGTACATATATTCGGCAGAAGGCACTTACCGGAGGCTAACGGGTTGACACAACATAATAAAATCATCGCCTACGATAACTTGCGGTTAGCTCAGTTGGAAAAGCAGCACGCGCGATACGTTAAGGTGGTGGGTTCGAGCCAGCATGGGGAGATACATTTTTTCTGTTTTTTTTTATATTTAGTGTAGCGTAAAGCACTATAAAAGAAAGGGTTTGTAAGAACTAAAAGTGAGCGCTAAGTGTCTGTACACTTATTTGCCCAAACCAAGCGGAGATCTGACCACCATTAAAAATTATGATAATATTTAAGAAGCCAGACCCAATTGTTTCTATGGATCATTTTCTTTTTGTGGACTATTCCGCAAATTTCAAGTGTTTAGAGAGACACGTGCAAAAAAGACTGCGCGGTACGATATGAGGTATTTCTTTCAATATTTAATAATACTTTTTCGTCTCGTTTGAAAACTCCAGAAAGATAAATTTGGTAAACTTTTGGTAAAAGTTTTGTTTTTTATTTGCGTCATAGTTTTATTCGATATTTCCACTAGGTACCATAAACTTTGGATTCCAATCAAATTTAACTATGATTATGTATTGACCTATATTGACCTTGAATGAGTTTCATGTACTTAAAAAATACAGAATAACTTATTTTAAAAAATATACTCAATGAAGACCATATATAGACCTCCTTGATGACCTCCGTAGCCGAGAGGCAAGCGGGCCAGACTTTGGCTTCACGCCATCTCTGAGGTCCCGGGTTTGATCCCCGGTCGAGTCAATATGGGAAACGAACTTTTCGATATTGTCTCGGGTATGGGTGTTGTGGTACCGTTGTTGTTTCTGATTTCTGTAACACAAGTGCTTAAGCTACTTACCACAGAATCAGAGCAATTTATGTGATGTTGTCTAATATTTATTTATTTATTTTATTTGTATAACCTTATTATAACAATTTTAATTTGGTTCACCCCCATTAAAACAAAATCAAGGTACGAAGCAAGCGATTTAAAATTACAAATAATGAAGCCCATCCCAATTTTGTTACGAAAGTTAAATTTACTTAATTCCCGAACAATTCAAACTTGAACAATCTCTGGTTTCAAATATCTTTCGCCTTTAATTCTAGGAATATGAAGTTCTTTTATCGAGAATTCTTTTTTCAATTACGGCGTTATGTTTATAGTTATGAATTTTCTTTGTTGCTTTTTTATACACTCTTCTTTGTATCGCGGAAAATTGGTTATTAATAAATACTCTCAGGGCAAGATTGTTTATTTTGCTGTTGGTATTGTTGTCGATTGCAAAGTGTACAGTCGTATCATAGAGGTATCACTAATGCTGGTTTTGGAATTATCAGATTTTTTTTATATTGCACTTTAAGATTGACCTCATCCCACCTGATGTTAAGTGGTAATGAGGTCCTAGCTTAAGGGTGACAAGAACAGCATAATAAGTCTATTACTGAACTTGTCGCCCTTACCTTAAAGGCTTGACCCCTGCTACTAATGTAGCACTCCCCAGGAGCTCTGGAAACCTTACTCACACGCAGGAACACAACAACACAGAAGTGATTGTTATTTGGCTGCGGTCTTCTGTAAGGTGGAGGTATTTCACCAGTCGGGCTCCTCCAGTTCGAGCGATAAATCGCTATGCCATACCTCTCTTAAAACCTTGAACCTGGGACCTCAGGGATGCCGTGAAACCAAATCCCAGCCTGTTCACCCCTTGTCTATATGATCGTCGTTAATATTCGTTGGCTGATTCTAATAGTACTTGTACAAAACTTATTTACATTTATGTTCTATAGTCAAAATCAAAGGCAAATATTTCTTTATTTAAGTATTTACAACACTGTTCAATTCATCATTGAAGACAATGTAAAGTGACTCCACTTCTGGTTCAAAAACTATATCTACCGAGAAGATACCAGTAAGAAACTGATTAGATGATTAATAACTGAGTAGATTTGAGTATCAGTATCTAACTTATTGCTATGTCTATATCACTTTGGACTAAGTCACATAGTTTTGTTCTGTCTGTAGTAGCTGTAGCTCGTGATTTACGTCGTTTCAAGATAAATAAAACTTGACATCGTCACATACATAAACAGCTGAACTACGTGTTAAAACAATCAGAAACAACGATTGAAAGCTACAACACTCAGACTGAGAAAGTATGGAAAAGCTTGTTTTGTGTATGGTCCCAACCGCCAACCAAACCAACACAGCGCGATGACTCAAAGTAGGTACGTGTTTCCTAAGTAATAACAACAACACTTAAATACTATTCAAATGGTCTGATTTGTAGACATAAACATCAAACCGATGCCTAGACATTGAGATCTAAAAATGGTATAATAATAATAACAAAAATAAACTTACCGAAGGCTAGGCCGAACGGGTTAATACAGCAGAAAAATTTAATCGATAACTTGCGGTTAGCTCAGTTAGAAGAGCAGCACTCGCGATACGCGAAGGTCGTGGGTTCGATTCCCGCACCAGAAGGGGAGAATTTTTTTTCTGTTTCTAATAAACAAAAAGAAAGTTTGTATCCCAATATGGGAAAAATAAAAATACATTTTATCTTTTCTATTTCGCTTAAATGAAATTCCATCGTTGTTCCTCAATATTTCTGTAACACACAAGTGCTTTAGCTACTTACCACAGAGGATCAATGAATGTGGTGCAGCCCAATATTAATGAAAAATAGCTCATACCGCCTTATCTCCTAACTTGTCACGTTACAAATATAAACCACTCGCAGTTTAGGTTCAAATCCGTTTGCCGACCGTGTCGTGTGACCCGGCCCCTTTGTTAACCGGATCGGACTAGCATTCGCCGAATTCGATTCCGATAACCGCATACCCAGGCAGATTGGTCTCATGGACCGTAATAGAAAATACTCGACTAAGAATAATACTGCCAAGTTAACCCTTGAAAGATTGAACGGTAATCGTTTTAAGAGTTGCGATGGGGGAATAAAATTTCACCGCTAAAAAAAGGTTTTTTGCCCGTTTGGGCTTGTTTGCGAAACTAATTTGTTTGCAACCATAATTTTAAGGTTTGAAATCTGTTTGTTTAGCTTTTTAACCGTTTATGCGCTATCTGACGTTTTTTAAGACCTAAATTGATTATTGAATTATGTATTTAAGGCCCAATACGAAGAGAATTTGCGAAACTTCATGTATTTCTGTTCACTAGAACTATGACCTAAAGAAATTCTAAGCATTAAATCACTTTTTGTACGTTTATTCAGATATTTTACAAGGTCGCTGCCTTTTTGAAATTTTAAAATAAATGAATATATAAAAAATATACCAGTTTAAAAAAATTATAAAAATTGAAATCGTAAAATTATTTTTCTTCCAAAACTCTGTAAATATAAATTTAGAAAGAAATATTTTTGCTAAAACATGTTAGGATTGTGATTCCGGAGGTCGCCGCCTTCTTCATTTTCGATACAATCTATTAGTTATTAAAATAATTCATTTAAAACACAAACGCCGTTATTTTCAAATATAAAAATTTGCCGTTATAAATATATCAGGCGCTCCGATGTGTACCTACCTAGTGTAAGGGGATTTTAGTTAATTGTGTCTGTATTGACTATAACAGTGAAATAATGTTAGGAAAAGAAATAAATATTACCTAAGAGCTAAAATAAAAAGAGTTTAGTACAAGAACGCAGCTCGAATTGTGAAAACTCCATTTTGAAATTATATTTTTTGTAGTATTTTACAATACAATAATATTTTTTTGTTGGGAGGCTGCTTAGGCTGCATTTTTACTTATTTACATTAGCCAAACTGATCATTTATACGTTTCTAGGCAAGTGAGAAACTCAAAAATGCAAATCGTCGACGCGCGTGCAATACCGCGTATGTAGCATTTGCCATAAAGATTAAATTTGTCTGTTATTTCATATTATTTCAATCCAAATTAGAACTTACGGGTAAATGTCATTACACGGTATTGCACGCGAGTCGACGAAATATCACAACCGAGTCGGAAAATAATGAACAGAGTAAGTGCAAACACAGAGACGGCAAATAATGTCATATATTGTCATAGGGGTATGATTGACTGCTTGGAATTGACTAGTAAGAATTAACACACTCAGGACCTAACCCCCACTATGGAGAAAACAGAATGAAGTTTTTAATTTTTTATTTTTGCAATTTTTACAACGACATTTTGTAAGACTCACAAGAACAATAATTTCAAAGTACGTAAAGTTATTTTTCGTACGTAAGAGCTCTTGCCCAAAAATTTTTTTTTCGTTTTTTTCGTTTTAATGGCCTATAATACGCCTACACATTTTTTTTTTGTAAATTTTGGACTTAAAATAAGACTTTTATAGCACAAAATTCGTTTATTGTAGGTAAATTAAATACCTTCATATCACATGAATAACAAAACACGCGTCTATTGAACATAGCTGGGCACCGTTAATCAAATAGTTAACTTCGTTAATCGTTAATCCGTTAATAAAAAAGTTAGCTTCATTAATCGTTAAAAAGTTACATTTCTGAAGAATTAACGCAAGTTAACGTTAATCGTTAATCCGTTAAAATATAATCCAAATAGATGAATGAATGGTTATCGATTCTCACCAGGACCTGGAATCCGATTCCATGTCTTTGATTATCCGAGTCCATGGGGTTTGATCACTGCACTGCTCAGTACATTTTTTCAATTTACCTAATAGGTACTAGCTGTTACGACTACGTTCGCGTGGACTACAAGGTTTTCTATATATATGTCGCAGTCATCTGGTTGATACAGCTATTTGATTGAATCACTAGCGTGTTTATTAAATGACGACATTTAATTGAATGACTACGCCGAACGTTGAATGAATAAGACTCACTGAACGTCCAACAAGTTAGTGGATTGTAACATAGCCCTTTGAACATAGCGGACGTAATCAGTCAGGTGATTGTAATTTAGTTCATTTTATTTCCACTGCGGCGTTAGTGCTCATCAAAACAAAGATGGCGTCAAACAGCTGGTACGATATAATCGAATAGCACTGTGTTGATAATTTTTAGAATGAAATTGAGATATAAAGTGACTTATTCGTAAAAAAATATTTTTTTAGCCTAATTGTCTTAAGACTTAAAATTGTTAAAACATTAAAAATCTTATTAGGGTGTGTTATGTCATGTTTTCATTTTTTTTATCTAAATTTAGTTATCTTTTAAGTGGCGAACTTATGGTCACCTTAATCAAACATTAAAAAGTCAGCTATGTCCCATTCAACAACTATGCTAAATGACGTTCAGTCAAGAAGTTGAACGTTATATTAAACAATTTGACGAGTTGTCCTTTAGTCATTCAATTAAACGTCGTCATTCAATGAATGCGCTAGTGATCCAATCAAATAGCTGATTAAACCAGATGACTGCGACATATATATATCTATTTTCATGTTCGCTGTTAGCCCTCCCCGTCTCCCCTAATATTCAAAACCAAAGTAGTCCATATTTAAGCCAAGTTTTGAGCTATGTTTTGAATGTTGAGTTTTGTGCCAAATTTCATATCCCTAATTTAAAAAGTAATTATTTTTCCATATTAACTTTTACGGGCGGTATTACCTCTTTCCCCCTCATTTTCAAAACAAAAAGTAGCCTATATCCGTTCTAGAGGTTCAACGGTTACCTACCCATACCAAAAATCATCAAAATCTGTTCAGTGGTTTAGGCGTCAAAGCCGGACAGACAAACAGACAGACTGAGTTACTTTCTCATTTATAATATTAGTCTAGATTTTAACTTGGTAAGTATAGTGATTTTTAATTAAAGGATTTGTTGTTTATCTTATAAACATTCTGCATTAATATAATAAAACTTTGAAAATGCATTACTTCCCATTTCATCTCTTTTTCTTTACTTTAAATGTTATTACATACTTTTTCCTTCTTTTCCATACACTTTTCCATAAATCTACAATTAATTAGAACATTTTATGGTTCTTTAATAGTTTAGGCAGCGAAATAAGTAACTTTTCTGGTTGATTTTTTCCACCTTGTCTCCGAAAAACCCAAATACTTTATGAAACCAATTTTTTTCCAAAGTAAAATTTAGCCTATTTTTTATATATATTTAGCCTCTTGAATAATGTCGCTTTTGAATGGTGAAAGAATTTTTAAAAACGGTCTAGTAGTTTTTGAGCCTATTCATTACAAACAAACAAAGTTTTCATCTTTATAATATTAGTCTAGATTATCCACACGCAAATGATCACTGTCAGTAATTTATGGAGCGTTCGAGTATTACGTAACGTAATTTGGGGGGGGGGAGGGGGGACTATGTAAAACGTTACGAAGCGGTCCAATAAAAACTTAAGCCAAACCGTACGGTTTCCGGAGAACCCTTCCCGATCCGACATGTTGAAATCAAATTAACAAAATGAATCTATTCGCGGCTTTCTCACTCGCACTCGCTGCCATGCAGTGAATAGTAGGCATTGGATGAACGATTAACGGACTTCCTGATTATTAACGGAAGTTAATGAGTCCGTTAACGGTTTTTAAAGTTAACTTAAAAGTTAATCCGTTACTCAAAATGTTAACTTCGTTAATTAACGATTAACGGATTAACGAGTTAATGCCCAGCTATGCTATTGAATATATTTGTTTCTTTGAGTACACCAAAATAAACGTGTTAAATCAATCTGCCGCTTGTGTCTAACCTTTCCTCTGGGTAATAACTCCTTTAAAAAAAAAAGACACGATTATTCGTGTAAAAATGGAAGCTTCTTTTATTAGTTATGCTTCATTGCAGACCGCAAAAATTTTAATACAGCTATCCTAATATAGAATTATTATCTTTTACTAATCTGTAGAATAACCGTGCACCGTTTTACTACACTTGTTTATGCTTCATTTATGACACGAATAAACGTGCAGTGATACATTTCTGTTAACAAGTCACAAATTTTTCACTAGAATAATAAAATTATATGTTTTTTCTTGAATACTGAGAAAATCGATAGATTTATTTTCTTAAAAAATATATGAGCTGAAATATGTTTAACCTTTAATATAATTTATACATTAAATATATTCATTACGTCATTAAAGTAATGTGATTTCAAACGTTTTTATGGTTTCCTGAAAAGTTGTAGTTTTTCGTTTGCACGTTTATTCGTTGGAGCCATCGATATGTTTGTATGTATGTAACGAATAAAGTACAAAATTGATAATCTATTGGTACTTACTAATATTACAAAGTAGTAAGATTTAATAAATTAATACGTACGCAATGCTGTCTCTATTGTATTAGTACTACATGGCATTCGCTCGTACTAGCACCGCACACTCGTGCTGCGCTAGCACGAGCTAATGCCAAATGCGTTCAATAGATGGCGCGCGGTTCGCCGCGAAACGGGTAATGTCAATTGCTTCGTATAGGGCCTTAATATTATTGTTGTCTCCATTGCACTTTAAGGAATGTTTCACCTTCCCGGTCCTTTGGAAGGCTTGCGTGAGTGCACAGGCCTAACATGTACACACCCTTTGAGGCTTTTAATATAAATGTAAGATGGGATTATTACTATTGAATAATTGTAAAACTTTAAAAAACACAAAATAACTAACTTTCTTTGGGTAGTATAAGTCTCCACGAATATCCTCTATATGTCATGGCGGAAAAGATACATTGATTAAAAACTTTCATCTTTAGGCACTGTGGGATTGATGGAATGAAAAACAAGGTGATTCAGCAGTTAACAAGAGTAACCGACATAGCTCACTGATTTAGTAAGCTGAAGTGGTAGTGGGATAGCTATATTTCCCGTACAACCGAGTTCTGGAGTGGAGACCGCTTCTCGGCGAACGTAGTGTAGGACGCACTCAGGCTAGGTGGAGTGACGATCTGCGCAAGATGGCTGGCAGGGGCTGTATGCAAGAAGCCCTGGATACATCAAAGCGGCGAACTGGAGATGCTAGGATTGTTGGGTACGTAAAATAATGGTTTTACTTATATACAAAATAAATTACGCAATGTTTTAATTAAATATGTAGTCATATTTATTTTGCAAAACAGTAAAATTAAGGACTAAATTACAGATAAGTAAATACTATTGCTGTGCAATGTCTTCACCATGTAGACAGGCAGACCGACCTTTTTGGCTTTCGTCAATACATTGCCCCATAATATAATCCTTTGATTAAATTAACAAGAAATGTTTTATTGTTGAAATATAAAAAAAGGTTTGGCTAAGTCATGGTCACGCAAATTACTTTTAAACCTTATGAAAGGTGAAACAATCAATATAGAGCATTGGCCTAACTACTACAACGATAAGGAAGAATTGTGTTAAATATCTTGACCATAAACAATTTATTATTTAAGGACAAGATATATATAATAGATTTTATTATTTTTATAGTACTATACGCCGTACTAGCGAACTTTAAATATTAGAAACAGAAAATTTTTATCTCCCCTTGCGGTGCGGGAATAAGTATGATAAGTATGTAGTTCTAAACATATTCGGCAGAGGGCACTTACTGGAAGGCTAACGGTTGATACAGGAGAAAAATTTAATTGCTTACGATAACTTGCGGTTAGCTCAGTTGGTAAGAGCAGCACGCGCGAAACGTGAAGGTCGTGGGTTCAATTCCCGCACCGCAAGGGGAGATAAAAATGTTCTGTTTAAATATTAAAGATATATATACTTACTTAGCAAATGTAAATTATCCACTCGTTTTTAGAATTAATTCAAACATCAAAACACTAATCACAGCTACATAAACAAATTAACAAAAAACAAGGCGGCAAGCCTTATCTGTACTATAAAATGGAGCGGGCTACTCCACTCTGATTGGCGGAACGGCGTTTCATTTCAGTTCATTTCTTAACAATCCAAGTCTCGTTTGCTGCAATCTTCAAAACAGTAGTAGCAACTAAGACAGAAAATTCAAAATAGCTACAAACAGCATCTATTATTGCTTCACTTGGCTCCAAGAAGCCAACAGCGCGACATCTCCGGCGGGATCCAAAATCTGTTGTAACTATTTTAGAGACTTCGTCTGTTTCAAGCGAAGTAATTTTAACTCAGAAGGTACTGGATTGGAATTGCCGTTTTATGCAGTTGTGTTTTATTTAATTTATAGAAGCATTGCGGTTACATGTTTTTTTATCGTACGTGACACACGGACTCTTGGTGGCAAAAAAAGTTGTAATCAGTTCCCATCTTGCATTTCGGATGCTCTTCTTCGAAAATATGGATTACCTTATTTGAATATATATAAATATATATATTATATTGTTTAATTATTATACTTATTTATCATGAACCTATGTATGAATATTCTATTCTCCTGTGTAATTTTCTGCTATTTATGATTATTAATTTTGTTGTTATCCATACTCACATTTTTACTGTTACCGCACCCATAAACGTACTTTCTGCATGACCCAACGGTTGACTGGTAGAGAAAGATCCTAGCATTAAGTCCACCTTTTGTACTTTTTTTGTGCAATAAAGTTTTTAAATAAATAAATTTGATCAAATGATTATTGCTGACGTAGAAATTAGTATTGTATTATACCTAATTGAATTCTAACATTTTATTTGCTTTTCTTTCTCCACATTACAATATGCAAACAAAATTAAAAAAAAAGATGTTAGGGAAATATCGTCTTTATAAATTGTAGCATAGAAATCAAATCTTATATATAAAAATGAATCGCTGTTCGTTAGTCTCGCTAAAACTCGACAACGGTTGGACCGATTTGGCTAATGTCGGTTTTGAAACGGTTGTGGATGTCCAGGGAAGGTTTAAAAGGTTAAGAAATGTGGAAAAAATAGGCTTTACGAAGTTCGCCGCGACAGCTAGTCTTACATATAAAAATGAATCGCTATTCGTTAGTCTCACTAAAACTCGACAACGACTTAATTAATTTGGCTAATGTTGGTCTTGGAATAATTGCAGAGGTTCAAGAAAGGTTTAAAAGGTTAGAAATTAAAAAAAATAGGCGTTACGAAGTTCGCCGGGACAGCTTGTTAATAATACATGTAAGGAACGTATGTCCTTTACTAAAAGTGGAAGTACTTCCGCCGAGCTAGGTGTTATCTGCTCGGGGACCAAGGTCCAACTACCATTCTTGGTTTGTTGTATATATACTTAGTGGCGACGAAAACTCTGACATCGCGATGTAGGATATCGATGTCACGCTTTACGTATGGAGCGTTGTTTACTACGCCAATTCTGCTGACGCTGTATTTGTGTCGACTTGTAGGTCATGTCGTAGGTCGGCACATACAAATAAAATAAAAATCGTTTACTATCTATCAGATCACGGATCCGTAGATTGTTAGCAACAATGTAAGTTATTGACTATGTTATAAGGTTCACATACTCAAGTGTACAAAGTTAATAGAACTACCAAAGGTCTGGCACTTGGTCGCCTTTGTATTGAATAGCTATGAAGTGCTCTTCTCAAGTCAACCAACTCAATACTTTACTTTGTTTACAAGCAGAGATCCGCATTCATTTCCTGAGCAAGTTCTCACATTAACGCCCTACCCTTCACCATTGTTTCGCCGTCACCGTTTAAATCGAAAATGAATTCCTCTAATCCCAGACGCGAGCCCGTGTCCACCTTTGTCCGACAGTGTAAACGTTGTTATAAATAATAAATCCCATTTTCCACACAAAAGATCGTGGCCATGAATAAGAATAAACAGATGGCATAACAATATTGTCGGGTTAATACGCAACAATGCGCCGCTGGAGCCTTTGTGCTCCGTCCCGAATTGGCCACGGAACCTTAGTTGGGTTTTGGGAATGTTGATTTTTTGACCCAAGCTTGGGTCTTGGATATGTTGAGGAAATTATTGGCAGAGCTGCGCTTAGACGCAAATATAGAAGCGGTCTTTAGGACAGCCTGTTTTCATTTTCTTCTAGCCTCCCTATTTTTTTTTTTAAATTTGCTTTTCAAGATTGACCTCATCTCACCTTGTGTTAAGTGGTAATGAGATCCTAGCTGAAGGACGATAAGTACAGCATAATAAAACTGTTTCTGGACTAATAGCCCTTACCTTAAGGGTTGACCTCTGCTACTAATGTAGCACCCCCCAGGAGCTCTGAAAAACTTACTCACAACAACACCCAAAAGATTGTAATTTGGCTGTGGTCTTCTATAAGGGTAGAAGTTTCTAAAAGCGAGCGATAAATCGATATGCCCTACCTCTCTTAAGTCTTGACATATTTCACTGATTATATTATTCGCACCTATTGATTACAGCATGATGTTTATAGCCTAAAACCTTTCTCAATAAATGGACTATTCAACACAAAAACAGTTTTTCAATTCAAACCAGTACTACTCCATATAAGCGTATTCGAACATACAAACTCTTCAGCTTATGATATAAGTACAAATTAAACCCACACTGGCAACACTCAAACGCTTAATGACGCAATAACCCCTCAAACAACTTAAGGAAGCCTCTTAAATATTATAACAAGAATCAAAGAGGTTTTAATAAAAGCAATTAGTCTCATACAACACTCACCGGTAATTACAAAAGCCAACAGTTGTGACGTCATAACCTCATCAACACTCGAATAAATTTCGTCCGAGCATTGGAAGTATGTTTAAAGTTTCCGACTTTAAGTTGTGAATTAGGGTTAAGTTACTCATTATTGCAAAAGTCGGGGAAGGGTTAAATTAAAATGGAGTTTTCAATCCGGTACAAGTCTTAAGATGGAAGAAGTAGGTATGGCGAGGGCGAACTTTTGGTTCAAGTTTCCATTTTTATTGGTATTTTCTTTTAAATTGAAGACATGACATCAAAATTATACACCACTTTTTTGCTCAGTAGTCGAGTTCCTTATAAAGAAAATATCAATGTGATGTGATAATCCACACATCATACGAGCAATGTCGTTTTTATTACTCGACTACGGAGCAAAAAGGAGGTGTATATTTTGATGTCAAACTGAAATATTTCTTTATTCCCAATTGGTTTCATGTAAACACTTTATGTAAACGACCAAGTCATATAGTTTTATTTTTAGAAGTGAAAAAACATTAAGTATTATTTTATTTTAAGAGGTAAGCTGGAGAAGACCATTTCCCTAAGGTGGCACCTATTCACAAGCATGACGTATGTGCCAGCCATCGCTTCACTTAACCATATTGAAGAGAATGTAACGACCCGCCACATAGCGCCACCACCCCAGTGACGTTTTAGTGAACTCCTAACTTTGGAAAGTAATTACAATTTAAGTCATCAAACTATCTAAAGGTCTGAAAGAGATCGTTTTATGCAATATGACAGTATTACTACAAAATCACAAAACAGATTCGAGAACCAAATCTCGATTCTTAATATGTAATTAGTAATGTTCATGTCACTAATTAAACATTTCTTTATTTCTAATTCTTAAATCATACGGCAAAGGTACTTTACTGTAAGTAAAGAGGTTATAACAGAAAAATCAATAGCATTTTTTTTCACTTCATGATTGACCTCATCCCACCAGATTTTAAGTGGACATGAGGTCCTAGCTTAAGAGTGACAAGTACAGCATAATAAATCTGTTACTGGAATTGTCGCCCTTACCTTGAAAGCTTGACCCCTGCTACTAATGTAGCACCCCCCAGGAGCTCTGGAAACCTTACTCACACGCAGGAACACAACAACACAGAAATGATTGTTATTTGGCTGCCGTCTTCTGTAAGGTGGATACAATAAATTGCAATAAGCAGAGTTGAAAGAGCAGCACGTGCGATATGTGAAAGTTTCGGGTTCGTATCTCACACTGCAAGGGCAGATTAAATATTTTCGTTTCTTTAAAGTATTTCACCAGTTCTCTAGTAGAGCGTGAAACACTTTAAAATTGTACAAATCTAAACCATCGAAATTTAGCCCCTGAAAGTAGTTAATTAACTCAGCAAAAAACAACGTAAACGGCTTTTTCATTGTACCTTAAGCGGACTGAAATAGGGCCGAAAAATACGAAACGACCTCATTTGACCGGCCATTACAGCGGAATATTATTTTTGTCGCCGCAGTTTCGGAGGACGAGGTTTGCAACACGTGAATACCCTGCCTAATCGGAATTTGAATGAGTTTTAAGGATTTAGGCATATGGGCGGGTTTTATGGGAAAACTAAATTGTTATAAATGTTTAGCCCTTTAATGACATTAGGGGAGCAAAATAAGCCATGCGTATTCTCTTTTAGGATGCAAAGCCATAAAGATATTTGTTTCCCAGTGGTTTCTGATGGGACCGCTTTTTCTCGCAGTAGATAGTCTGTATTTGTTAATTTTAGTTTGTCTAGATAGGCAGGTACATACCTACATTTGTCTCTTAAATTTGAACATACAGTTCATTCCCAGAATTATTGCTATACCTATAAAGAAAATCTCATGTTAGTGAATGTTTAAATTCTTTTGAGAAAATAAATTTCTTAAACCTCAGATTAGGGTATTTTACTGAGGTGTATAAACTTTCAACATTGTTATTATGTCATCTTTACCCAATGTGTATTACTTATTAAAAAGCTAGCTGTATACAATGATCATAAACAAGACTTTTATGAGAGATAAGACAAGACCACCTATTTTACTTTAAAAATTTTTAACCTTTAATTATTTTTCATGAATGCATATTTAAGCTGCCAATATTAGTGCTATAAAAGGTAATTCACATGACAAACCTTTATAATTGTAACAAGGTAGTTAGATAGGTACTTTGAAGTGCTAAAATAAAAACATAATACAAATTAAAACATTTCGCCAAAAAATTGAAAAATAATAAAAGTAACCTGCTCACAAAAAAACGGTCCGATGAATACGAGAGCAGAAGCTTATTACATCTCGTAATTTAACGTAACAAAAGGAGCACAATGGCGTGACGTCACAATAAATGTAATAATATCAAATAATTGTGTCCGTCCACCTGTTCAGTTCGCTCGGATCAAAATGCAATTTCACCAGCTAGGAGTCGCGAGTGGAGTCACCAGACTGAATTTATTTATAGGACATTTGCCGGAGAGTGGTTATTGCGATAAAATAAAAAGAATGCTACCCAAAAGTGTCTTCAGACGAAAGTTTTTAACCCGCATTTGTTACTTGTGATGACATATGAATCAAGAATGACCTCGTAACTGTCCATTGAAAGCTCAAAGGCTGTAATAGGAGTTTCTCTATGCGACATAGTGCTAATAATGGTCCTTATGGTAATCAGTTCATTTATTTATGTTGGTTACAAGTAACTATTATGCATCGTCAAAATGAATATAAACCAAAACTAAAGCTACATAGTCAAAAAGAAAATATTCGTAACAGACATATATCCAATGACACAGCACTAAGAATTGCAAACATAAAGATATAAACTCATAGAACTGATGGCCGATGAACTGAAAAGTCCTAAAATGGCGACCACGTACCGAAAAAACTTAAGACAGCACGTCAACAGACGGATAAACATCCTTCTCACAATGGTAAAAAGGCGATTAGTGCAACTGGCGCAAGCATAAATGGCACTTCACAAAGCCACAAGTTGTGACAATAGAAAGACAGACATGTAAAACTTATGATCCTATATATAGATATATCCTGTCGTTTTAGCGTCTAAGTCCCAAACGGATGAACCAAATTTAATTTTGTTTTGATTTTATTTAAAATGTGAATTAGTAGGGAGAGTTAGCTATGTTTGATGTATAGATAGATATACTTTATTGCACAAAACTTTACAGAAATAGGTTTTACAGATTGATTATAGTACAATTTAGGCGGTCTTATCGCTAGAAAGCGATCTTTTCCAGACAACCTTAAGGTAGAGGAAATAGTAGATGGCGAGAAATATACGAAGTTTACGTTTTATGGCACAAAAATCTCAGCATAAGTATTAAATAAAAGAGTTTAAGTAGTAATATATGATGACAATTTTCAAATCCCAGACGATATTCAGGTCATGAGAAAAATCAACGCGATTGTCAATATTCTTTTTTGACATGTATTATTCTACTGTTAATACTACAGAACACAGTTTGTTGACAATAGTTTTTAAGGAATAAAAATTTAAATTTCACTGTTAAAAACAATTTCTAACCTTCGATAAACACGAGTACAATAAACATTGCAACTTTTCCAATAAAACACACAGTCCGGAAAAAATATCTAAAGCCATTTTCACCCTACGCGGCCAAGCGAAGCGAGCGAGCGAATACCAGCTCCAAGCGCTCCGCTCCGGCAAGCGCGGCCATCTCCACAATATGCATTGTCCGGGGCGATTTCTGCGATTTCGTTGTTTTTCAATCTTCGTAATCTGACTTGATTTTGAATAAAGGCAGCCCCGCTTTCGATTAAATGGGACACGCTCGCCCGCTCGCTTTCTGAATCATGTTTTATAGCGCCTCTAGATAGCAAAGGCGTATCCGCATTATGCTAACGTTCATCTATTCACATCCATATTCGATCGTAATGATTCACAGGTCAACAATGATTTTGTTGCACGCAAACTAATTGCTGTTTTAAACTAAAACCGGCGTAGGAAAGCCGAATCTGGCTATAAAATACGTCTATCACCTATAGTTTCTGAGATATTTCACTTCAAAATCTTAAAAACTGCCTTTTTGGGTCTACGTCAAACAGATTTAACTATTTTACTAATTATTTTTAGCTATTTTAAATATATGCCAAAGGAAGCAAAGACCTTTGCCATGGAATTCATATTAGACTTATTTATAAATTTAGTTTAATTGAGAAAATATTTAAGTTGTCCTCAGTGGTGTTATTTTACATACAATTTATTAGTATCATTCTATATGGAAAAAAATGCTGTAGTTAGAATCATGAATTACTTCACAAATAATAATGCTAGACTGATAATTTAAATTATATTTCACATACGACAAGTATTTGTTTATTTTGTAATATTCAATTATAAAATTTACTTGCTCGAAACTGTCTACAGACCATGGTAAAATACCAAAAATTATTGAATATCATTTTTTTTATGCAAGATTACTATAAATTTCGAGGTGTTAGAAAAAAAATAAAACTAGATTCATGTACAGCAGACAAATAACTACAATAACCGTCGACTCGCTTTAAAGCAGCATGCAAAACATACAATTTTGTTGCCTTGTGTTATTATGACTCACAAGATAAAAAAGTGAAGAATTTCAGATTTATAAAATATTAAAGGTACATCCTTAAAAATGTTCACAAGTGTTTTTATGTAGGTACCTACCTTTATAAATTAAATCTGGATACACGCCTACGCAATACTTTAAACGGCCATGCCATCTCATCCCATTGCAGTCATCAAATCAAAACCACCTTTACTATCAAGTAATTTTGTATTAACCTATTTTTAAACACTTTTTGTAACGACACAAAGGAGATGACATTACTAATTAATATATATTTGTTTGTGTTATCACAAATGTGTATAGAAAAAATAAGTACACAGTTTTATGCTACAAATATTTATAGGTACGTTTTACTAAAGTCAGTCGATAACTTCAGTCAGCACATGAGAGTGTTTATAAACATTATTGCCACTGATTTGCTTGTTTTAAAAAGATATTTTTTTTCAGTCGCTGCAACCTAGATCATGCTTAGTGACATAAATTGCAATAAACAAAAAAAAATAAAACTTTTTGTTATTTACTAAAACGCCTGATCTCGCCGCCGCTCATTCAACATTGATGTTATGACTATAATATTTATGTCCGACACGCCGCTCAGACAACGCTCACTCTTATTCTAATCGGGACTCGGCCTATTCGTAACAGAAGTTTTCATTACTTGTTATTGTAAGCTTTTGCTGGAAAATGAAACTTAACCGCCAACATTTCCATGAACAGTTTGAAGAACACATAACATCACAATCACAGAACTCAATCTATGTTTGTAATTCGCAAATTAGCTGCTTTAAAAACATAACTATGTTTGTTTAATGAAACCGGCGGTAGCGTGCTCCGGTTTAATTGCTTTTATGGTATATTTATTTAAACAACTGTTCCATTTCTAGTTGAAATGCAGAATGGTAATTTTTATGACTGTTGCGAAATAAAAAGTGCATAATATAGAAGAACTCAAGGTTCTTAAAGGAACAAAAACTTGTACACAAATGTTTATTTAAATTCCTGCGTGAGGTTCGTATCTAGACTTAATAAATTTTTGTTTTTTAAATAGAAAATAGATTTTACCAACTTAATTTGTTTTTTATTTTACTTAAGTTTCAAGTTCAAAGTTAAATAACCACCAGATAAACAGCTCGGAATGGAAACAAAAAGTGATTCTAACTACTGAAAATATAAATGGGTCTTTGTTGCTTCTAACATATAATACCTGGAATATGGATCGCAGATCTGGAATCCTATGTATGAGGTTTACGTCTCAAGGTTGGAAAATATACAAAAAAGATTCCTTAGATACCTGTAACACAGGTGCAAAAGGTACGATGCTAGTTATGAGCTGCGATGTAGGCGTCAACACATCCTCCCTCTTAAAAATCGTAGGCAGATAGTTAACTACTCTTGCACGTACCAGCCAAACCTTTAAGGAATCCCAAACTTTTGCATGTTCATCTAGTTAAGACCAAATATAGACAAAACGCCTACTTGGTTAGAGTTGCCAGACAATTAAATGAGCTTTCCCGTGAACTTGGGCTGGATCCTTCATTGGTCTGGTCTGGTCATTTATTATTGTGTAGATTTAATTAGTATTTAGCTGTAAGATTCCAAAAGTGTAAAATAAAGTGAAAAATAAATTAATAACTTTTGCATATTTCAAACAGTACTTTGAAAATATCACTTACATTACTACTAACAACTTTTGAAATCTTTTATACAATTTCAGTGTAAAGTGAACCTTATGTTAGTACCATTAGTGATCAAGTGTTTATATTCCTCGTGACTGCAATATACTAGCGATATAGCTTTTGCTTTGTAGGTACTGTACATGGACCCTCAGGCCAGACACATTCAGCTGAAGTAGTAATGCTTTGTGTTGGTCGAGACCACATTTTGTTAATTAGATGTTATGCCGTTTTACGTGATAATGTCCAAATGTACTGGACGTTATTCTACAGCGTACATACTGAGTCTGATGCTGAAATGATTAAAATTAGTAATACAAAAACTTTTGGCTTGAATTCTGTCCGCCATTTTAGAATATTTAAAATAAAGGCTATGAATGAAACTGGAGTTACCTACATCATTTCGAATACCCATTGTTCGAAAATCAAAATATCGAACATTCGAAACATTCGATCTAAAATGTTTGATTTTTGAACCGTTCGATGAATAGTGTTCGATATTTAGATTTTCAATTATTTGGTATTCGATATGGTGTAGGTAACTCATGAAACTGTCACAAAACGATAGGTCATAAAATATAATTTGATAATCTTTATATTAATTTGAATATAGTTATCTTTATTATTATTAAAATTGAACATTTAAATAAATGAAAAATATATAATATAAATAGAACAAAACATCCTGACATTATTTTCGATGGAAGTTCACCATCAAAGGAACCCACCCTTTGATCATACCATGATACTAGTAAAATAACCTGATTAAAAAAGTTCATGACTGATTGAATGTAAGAAAATATTTTTTTTTCTCCCACTAGAATCTCCACAACGTTTTCAATTAAGTGAGCAACTCAAAGTCATTAATAATATAAAAATGTTCTTGACATTTTGCAAATATTTACTCGTCATTTACATTGCTCGTATAGGTAACTCATACATTTTTAAGAGTCACGTTAATGGTTGTTATTTGATAAAAAAAGCAAATGTTGAAAAAAAAGTTCATCGAAGTTTAGAAATCACTTTGAACGATATTTAATAGTAGCATTATAGTATATTATCAAATCTTCAAAACCTTTACACGCTATTTTTAATTACAGCTCGAAATAAAGCGGAGCTAGAATCCGCATGTTTTAAAGTTTCCCAAGTTCCGGAGGAGGTGAGACGCCGGAGTTCCGGATAGCTTTTTGCGCAAATAAATAAAAGGAACGGGGAAAGGAGTGCCGTCAAATTTTTTTTGTTCAAAAGATTTTTCCTCTCCAGACGGAAGTTTAATTGGCACGAATTTTCTGACAGACTTCTAGCTTACTGCGGTTCAAACCAGCGTTTTTTACGCAAGTATAACTCGTTTGTCGTTCTGCGTAGAGGCGTATCACACGCAAAATTTGTATACGCTGATGCGCTTGTAACACTGTTATAACTTCGGCTCTCTTGTGTGATTGCTTGAAATGAGAAAAAGCAATAAATGCGCTTTTTGTGCTTTTTATTAATTGTAAAAATAGTTTGAAGTAAAAATATTATAATGTTAGACAGTATTTTTTTTCAGTCTATTGTGAAATAAAATTGTTATTTGCAGTTGTGATATATTTATACGCGTAAAAAAGGAGATACGACGAGTGATTTAAATAAAGCGGACAAGTATAATACGTCAAAAAAGTTTTCTTGTCACTATTTCTATGCACATTTTTTTAAAAGTGAACATACATTTATGGTAGGGATACGAAAAAATGCAAGAAGCGCAAAGCTACGAGTTCCGGTTGCATGATTCGGATGCGACGAATTGATCAAATAAAACACATAATATAAATGTATACGATCAAATTAAAAAGGACCAATTTTTTTAAGTCGGTTACAAAACTTCACCGTTTCTTAATTTACCTGACCGAAAATCGAAACCATGGCCATTAAGGGCTTCCGGTCATTTATTTCACCCACTACTCTACCGAACGATAAAACGTATTTCCCAACACAGCCAGTGCAAAGCAAATCTTTTAATTCCACAAAGACGTTGCATTGGTTTCAGAATCACACTCCTTTTCCAATATTAATTTCCAATACTGCATCTCGTGGAAAATAACATTTTTCCTTCCTCTCAACGTTAACGAAACGGAATATCAAAAGAATTATTTACTTACTCATAAAGTATTTGAACTCGAAACGAAAACAAACAGAAACAACCAAGAAAACGTTTCAGTAACATTATCGCGGCTGAATGATTTTCAATAAAATTCCAATTACAATGTTTTGCCGGTCAATTTGATGGTTATCTACGAGGTGTAGCGTGGTCTATGAAACATGACCACTTGAACAAGTGCTGATGAATTTTGGACACAGTTATCGTATCGACTGGAAATAATTCTAATAATACCGTTGGTATAAAACACAAAATCTTATTATGATCATGACAAGTGCTTGGTGTGACAAAGTTACATTAATTACATAGTCTTATATTCTAAATTAGTATTTTTATATAAATTGGGTGAAATACCCCCAACTTACAGAAGACCGCAGCCAAATAACAATCACCTCTGTGTTGTTGTGTAAGTAAGGTTTCCAGAGCTCCTGGGGGGTGCTACATTAGAAGCAGGGGTTAGGCCTTCAAGGTAAGGGCGACAAGTCCAGTAACAGATTTATTATGCTGTACTTGTCGCCCTTAAACTAGAACCTCATTACCACTTAACATCAGGTGGAATGAGGTCAATCTTGAAGTGTAATATAAAAAAACGAATAAAGGTTTTCTTGAGCCAGAAAGCGATCGTCACCCCAACTTCAGCAGCGTTTGTTCTAACTTTTTGTGGAGAATCAATAAATGTAATAGAGTATCTTTTGGTAGTCGGTTAGTTATAGCGTGGAGTGATGATGGATTGGCACGCCATGCCGACATTAATGCATTTTGTTCGGTCCGCGGTGCAGTGTGCAATTGTGCATGTCTATGCATTTTAGCGAAGTAACTTGCGGTGTACCGGACAAATGCATCCTATTTCGTTTTTAACTGTTATATTTACTGAAAGTTAGCTGTTGCGGTCTCGAATACGTTTTTTTAATGTTTAACTTAGCTTTTATGTTTTTTAAGGTAAGTGCTACATAATAATAAAGTTGTGTTTTTTCGTAATGTGTATTGGACAACATCACATCCATTGCTTTGATTCTGTCGTAATTAGCAAAAGCACTACTGTTACAGAAATCAGACGTTACCAAAAACGCTCCGATCACTCAGACCGGAGATAGCATATAAAATTCCAAATTGAACAGACCGGGAATAGAACCCGGGACGTCGGCGCGACGCTAATGCCTATTGAAGTGGGCTATAAAAGTGAGCTATTGAAGTGGGCTATAGAAGTCGACAAACTACTACCAAACTAAACTTCTTTAGCTAGTTATATTTGTGGCAATTTCACGTGGAAATTGGTAACACAGGTTTTTGTGATTCTAAAGCTTTCCAAAGATTCGAAGGAGAGCAATGATCGAGATTGTTTCAAGGCACAATTGGGTTTCAAATAAGCAGACAAATCAAGTTATCTTTGCAAAAATAACAACTCTGTAAACTATTGAATTAATAACCTAGTTAAGATCTCTGGCTTGGACTTCCAAACCTAGCAAAGTAGGTTGTCACAGATATAATAATATAAGGAGATCGGTCAAACCGCTGAGTTTATACGAACTCAGAGTGTCACAATCTCAACTAACGCACGCACATTTAAAACACTACACTTGCTAATCGTACTTATCATTTGTCGCCGAGATTTACATATGTTTGCCTAAGTACCGACACGTTGTTATACGAGAAGCTTTATGTAGCTGTGTGTGTAACAACAGCAAGAATACGTACAGCGTTATGTCGATAGATATTGATACTTTAATTATTGACTGTACGAACTACGAAGATTAAATAAATAAAATTAAAATTTACTGTTATTTTATGGTATAAATAGAAGATTTACAATGTAGGTAAATAAATCACAATTGATACAATTACAATTACTGCCTACTGAAATGCAAACATTTATTAAGAACTTGCAGTTTCGACAATTTTGGCATGGCAAGAAGTAATAGTATTACTTTAATGTACAAAAATAATTAAATGAAAACTTTCTACTCTCTCCCTGTCGCATGTTTAGTTTAAAAGGGAAATTTCTTTTTGACATACGTGCGTCTTCACTCGATTTTAAGGAAGGCGAACTGGCGGCAATGTATTTCGCTGGGCATACACTCGTTGCAAGTTAAAAGCCGGCTTGGCCTATCTCCTTGTATTATCAAATCTGTGTAGGTTGTAAAACATTTGGTGCCTAGCGTGGCAATTTATTAAGTGCTTATTGTTGAAACGGCAAATAAATTTCAATGATCATCCTGCTGAACAGTTAAACAGACTGAAACTTAATTAATACTTAAGTTATTTTTCTCTGAATTATATTGGCAATCATTTTTCAAAGAACTGAATTATCTTACCTACCTCCGATTGCATTGTTGACAATTAATCAATCAAATTTTTAATTTATAAAGATTACATGAGTAATACTAATGAATCGTCTCTATACAATGCAAATGGAGCTACAATCAAATTTAATAAAAAATATAACAATATCTTGATTTTCAATGTTGAACAAGTTCTAAAACACGTCAATTAAAACACAACATGTTTATCCCTGAACAGAGTATTTAAGCGCCATACCTCACGAGCAACTTGTAAAAAAAGCCATAAATCTCCCTTTTACGGCCATATAAAGGACAGAAAAAAAAAACTGAGCGAAAAAAAATCGCGCCACGGTAAATTTTAAAACATTACAGCACTCGTAAAACGATCAAGTTATTGCCGCAAACGCATTTAGGTGCAATAAAAACAGACATTGCCAATCGTAATTCAAGTTTTAAAAATTTTCCGACTCCGCTTGCGAGCTATAAAACAGTCGGATGCCATCTGGTTTACATTCAACGTTTAGAGTTCCACCAGGACTCGTTATTTATATACGAACTTTGCTTTATTCAGTCCTAACTTGTGTCGGATTGGGTCTGAAATAGAGCCTAAAATTGATAACGAACATTTGAAAATGCCGCTAAACCGTGCAACAAATGCCACCATTTTCGTTTTTGTTTTAACAGATTTTGAGAACTTTTGTATACTCCATTTTATTTAGTATCTAGCTATTGCTGCTTTATCGGGATAAAAGGTTTTCTATATATTTTTAGTATCTCATCTGTCTAGTTAAATTAAACGTAAATACATTCGATAAATTTTGGTGTGAAAGAGTAATAAACGTCATTTTTTAAGTTTATTAATTCGCTATAAAATTGGATACCTAGTTGATGATGCTGAGACTCTGGTATACTAAGGTGTGATTTAATGTTTTGCACGATTTTAAATAATAAGTATTTTGCAATAAAAATATTTCTATATGTTATTCTAGTTTCTAATCTGTTTAGTTAGAAGCCATCCAAGTCCATCCAGTCGTTTTTAATCAAAACCATCTGCATTATCACAGCTATGTATAAATAATTATATTGAAAATAATTAGTGTACACAGTATTAACGTTTCGCTGGTCTTGTAATGCTTCAATAATGTAGTAATTGAAGTGCCAGGATTCTTTGCACTCTGCCTAGGTTAAATAAATGTTTGATTTTTGGAAATATGGGTGGTTATCATCAAATCACAATTGAAAAGCGTGGTGATCAGTCCGCTACCTATTGTTGGTAACCATGAATGGATTTTAATGACGAAATCCTTAACTCTACTGCAGGACATCAGGTAGGCTGCTTTAACTGCACCCTGTCCACGTGTCGGCCTTCCAATAAAAATAACGTTTCACTCCTATTTTAATTGAAAAACCGTTTGTTGATCCAATAATAACATTTAATCTCCAAGTAAAATCGTTTATGTTTACAAAATATCACGCACAACACAGATTAATTACGTTCCTTCTTTTTTAGCGACGAGGAAAATTGTGCCTGTTTACTCTTAAATTGCGACATTGAGAATAATTTATAATTCAATATTATTTGCTCGGTAAATTAGAAACTTGAGGACAAAGGTCAGTTCGATCTACATAAAAAAGAAAACATTTTTTTTAATGAAATAATTTACTTCTGCAAGTGGATTTTCAATTTATTCTTTCAGCGTTGCCTAGGATTTTTTTTTTACAGTAGCGCTGTATATTGGCTCCTCCCAGCTTGATGGTAAGCAAGAGAGGAACCCACATCGCGATGACAACGAATTTGATATCCTATCCGTTAGCATCGTCATACTGGCTCGCAAGATGTTTCTTCACGCTCTTCAGGGTGTTTTTTCATCCAAAATATATCTAATAATTCTCGATATATTTACCCAATTGATTGTCAGAAACAAAACATCGATACGAGGCTTGAGACCAATGAAGGGCTATGATGACATGGCCCTTCATTCATTTTATCAAACACGAAGTTAGTGTAGGCTGTGTCGTTATAATTTGTTGTAGGTGAAAGAAAATGAAGATCTCATTTCAGAAATAAATTAGCTCTCATCACCGATCATTCAACTTAATAATAACGTGTCTCTCTAAACACTTGGCATTGGCAAAATTATCGCGTTATCTAGAGACGCGACGTCCATAATAAAAAGTGTTATTAATTTTTCATGGAATTTTGTTCCATGAAAAATGTTAAATAAGTCAATTAGCTGTTCCTACGATTGTACAAGTAGATAAAGTTACGCGATCAAGGGGTCGGTGACAAATTACAGGTTAAATGCAATTGTCATTTGTCATGTCGAGTGTGACATAGACAGGTGCTTATTTACCTTTGTCTTTGAATGTCGCGTACAACGGATCAACTTTTGTATTTCTTTTGATCTAAGATGCCCCAGTATAAAGAAATACATTTACAATTTTTACAATTAAAAAGGCAGCAGTTTATGTAAGAGGTTAAGAAAAATAGTGGTCACTACCGCAAACTAGACTAAACTTAATTTTAACCTGTTAGAAAAACAAGAGAGAGAGAATAAGTAAACGAAATAAGAGTTAAATCAAAATGAATGAGTTTGATTACATAACTTTAGTTCTGTAGCAAAAAGAAAAAAGCACAAATCGTTTTCTTTAACCTCTAAAGCGAAATAAAAAGCACAAATCGTTTTCTTTAACCTCTAAAGCGAAATATAAAGCACAAATCGTTTTCTTTAACCTCTAAAGCGAAATATAAAGCACAAATCGTTTTCTTTAACCTCTAAAGCGAAATATAACGCACAAATCGTTTTCTTTAACCTCTAAAGCGAAATATAAAGCACAAATCGTTTTCTTTAACCTCTAAAGCGAAATATAAAGCACAAATCGTTTTCTTTAACCTCTAAAGCGAAATATAAAGCACAAATCGTTTTCTTTAACCTCTAAAGCGAAATATAAAGCACAAATCGTTTTCTTTAACCTCTAAAGCGAAATATAAAGCACAAATCGTTTTCTTTAACCTCTAAAGCGAAATATAAAGCACAAATCGTTTTTTCTTTGACCTCCAACAAACTACTGCTTGTGGTTAAAAAAATCACCAGCATTTAGCTACATAAGATTTGTGTCTATTAGGCATTTAAACTATTATACACAACTCATATTCCATATTTTAATTTTGCAATATTTGGCAGTATTTAAATTGGTAAAAGTGATTGCTATTATTTGTGGTCGAATAAGTGTCAAAACATGATAACGTTTATAATAGCTGTTTTGACCCGTTAACATTCAAATGTACTTTTTTTTTATTTTTTATTTTATTTATTAAGGTTTGCTAACAGTTTACTCATACATTCTTGCCAACAACATAACAATGGTTCTAAGTCTTATGAGTATTCTAATTATTAAGGTTTGCTAACAGTTTACTCATACATTCTTGCCAACAACATAACAATGGTTCTAAGTCTTATGAGTATTCTAATTAAAAGCGAACACAACATGCAACGTAATAATTGTTAAAACAAGTGACTAATAAATATATAATACGTAAAATTAAAATTAATTAAAAAGTAGGTATAATATTATATCTACTCACAAAAAAAAACATTTCAAAACACAAAAAAAAACACATGTTTAATTCATAAGATGCAACTTGACCAGTTTTTTGTATTGTGGAAGTGAGTTCGCAAACACATCAGATAAATTACTACACTCATTGATTAATTTACACATTCGTGGGATGGGAGAGTTAGACCCTAGTTCAGTTTGTCTCAGTACTTATAACATAACATAAATAAACGAATACTGCTAGCAACAACGTTACGTGTAGTTGCCATTCTTTAAAATATCTCCTCATGTCGCGATCAGGTCGTAGAAGGCAACTAACGGAAACACGAATCAAGTGATGGGCGACACGAAAATTCTCCGTATTGGCAAAATACTGCAATCACTACCCGCTACACATGCGTGATACACACGGGACACAAGCGTAGCGATTGCTATCCCGCTTGTGTCCCCTAAATGTTCATTCCTATGTTCAGCAGCAAATCGTTGCTTTTACTGATGATGTCATTTGATTCATAATGATTATAACAATTTGCTTTTCAAATTTTTGTAATGTTTCACGCCGCACCTATACCTCAACGCGACACATACAAATCTCTTTCTGTTAAATAATTACAACCAATTTCACAATCACTAAAAAGTTTAGTACACTTCACATTCAAACGTTTTTAAATACGAGGTTAAGCTTACCCATCGTTGTTGGGTTTGAGCTTGTCCCTTAAAAATATTAATATAGAGCTCATATTTCTCCCTTACTTAAGGTCCATTTTATCTCGATGAAATTGTAATACATTCATTAGATATCAAAGTGCACGACGGTGGCCGACCCGAATACATTCATCATCGCGACAACTTTGAGGGCAGAAGTTCTGCGTCACGACAGCTTTGATCGCTCATGCGAAATCTCCTACATTCAACATGTTGGGTATTATTCAGAAAAACCTTTATCCTTTATGCATTAAAACAGTGCATTCTAGCAAAATAAATCGTTCCGTTTGCATGTTTCATCCATATACATTACAAGTTGATGTATTTTTAAATTATGAGTGTAAAATTATGTAAACCAAACATGTTTTGTTGATCAACTAACCGTCACTAAACCTAGAGTCATAGGTAATAAAAATAGCTTTAAATAATCAAACAATGAAGCTGACAAATCCAACGATGGAGTAGACGAATCCAACAATGGACTAAACGAATCCAACGACAGAGTAAGCGCATTTAACGATGAAATCAACGATGGTTTCGTTGATTTCATAATAAAGTAGACGAATCTAACGATGGAGCAAATTAATCTTGGAGTGGAGTCCGTTTTTAGGTAAATGTAATAAAGGACACCTTGCAATCTGTTAGGTTGATGACCTTAGAAGAACTATCCGCCTGGTGAAATGCCTCCACCTTACAGAAGACCGCAGCCAAATAACAATCACTCAGTTGTTGTTGTGTTCCTGAGTGTGAGTAAGGTACCATAGCTCCTCAGGGGTGCACATTAGTAGCAGAGGTCAAGCCTTCAAGTTTAGGGCGACAAGTCTATTAACAGTTTTACTATGCTATTCTTTTCGCCCTTAAGCTAGGAACTCATTACCACTAACATCAGGTGGGATGAGGCCAATCTAGAAGTGCATTATAAAAAAAAATACCACCAGAAACTGTGTGAGGGAAGAATAGAGCAATTAAAGGAGGTCTACGATTAGAAGTGGACGCAATGACTGTTTCGATGTATCGGTTTATCTTTATCATGAAAATAGGAAAACCAATTTCTTTTAACGATAAATACATAGTCCGCTTAAAAGCGAGAATCTTTAATCTGTTTTTGAAAATTACTTTCTATTTATGAGTTTGAAGTGTCCATGCTAATATTTATTTAATAATCTTACAAAATTTGCTGTTCCACACTTCAACCAATTATGTTTATTATGAATCCACCACTGTTCCGTATTATTGTACAACTTAATATTTGCCGGCGTTTTAGCAAAATGATCAAACAAGCCGTTATGCTAAATTGTAACTTTGTAGCATTAACAATGGAATTGTTAACTGTTCGCGTTTAATTTGAGCATTCCCATAATTCGATATGCTGTTTGATAATCCGAATCGGGCAACACAAACAGTTCTCCGGCACATGCTACTAGTGTTGTGCTGCATACATATCGATAAGTTGTGTGTGATTAGTAATTATTATTGAAATTGTAAAACAAACATAAAATATTTGACAGTAACACTCGCACAAAAATTTACAAACAATTATTTCAGTGTAGCTTACAATTGCCCGAAAAATTTCTGAAAAAAAATCGCTATATATCATGAAGATAGGTTAGGTTCATCAGAAAACCCAAGCGATTTGTTACTTTAATATTCCATTGTTACTATTATGATTGAAATACGTCTAACAAATGGAACGAAATAATATTTTAAAAAAACCATCAGTTTTCTTTCTCCGTATTCTATTTTATTAACTGATACACTTACTTTAGCACAAAAAGTACAAATGAAACTAACAATCTCTTCAAGTATCTTTCTTCGATAAGATCGTTATAACATTTGTTCAAGCTGTTCACACTTGCACACAACACTCGGCTTGATCCCGATGTTTTTAAATCAACATTTGTCATAAAATAGTTTTATAAAATATATATTTTTAAAAATTATGTAATCTCTCGCTCCCCTGGTTTATGTTCCGTAAACGATACAGGCCTTCTGTTAGTGTGGCACACTGTAATGCAATTATTTGTAGCTATATTTTTGGATAAATAAACAATTTGTATTATTGAGAAAACTTAAAATATTTTATTTGAAGTTTTCTTAAAAATAAGAAAAAGAGATCTTTCGATAATTATTAAGGGACATCACTTTCCCTACTACGCTTACATTAAACGCTTCGATCGAAGTAGATTTTGGCCGATAATGGTGTTTACTGTTCGACAATTTATGTTTGCGACAATTAGCTGTAATCTAGTAATCGTCGGTCGAATTATCTAAAATTGCTTGAACTCAAGTAATTAAAAATACTATAGCAATGTAATTGTTATATGTACATAAAACAACATTCTTAATATTTTTTTTATATTGCACTTCAAATTTGACCTTATCCCTCCTGATGTTAAGTGGTAATGAGATCCTAGCTTGTCGCCCATAAGTACAGCATAATAAAGCTGTTACTGGACTTGTCGCCCTTACCTTGAAGACTTGACACCTGCTATTAATGTAGCAGGCACTTAAACCCCCAGAAGCTCTTGAAACCTTACTCACACTCAGAAACACAACAACACCGAAGTGACTATAATTTGGCTACGGTCTTCTGTAATTCTTTTGCATAAGTGTTACAAGTAACATATGTAAGTAATTATTTTATAATTGTATTGCATTTAAACTTATTGGATTTATTGGTATCGCATACCTTCTAGCTACAAACATAAAAGCAAGGTAAAACCATGTTATTGGAATTCATAATAATCCGTAGATTTATCTAAATATTCGAAAATTGGTCATTTTATCGATAAACAACCATATATATTTAATACTATCTTAAAACAATCAAATGGTAGTTTCAACATGTAAAGTCGACTACTTTTATTCATCACAAAAAGCTTGAGCGTGAAAATCCATTAAAGTCACTTCAGAAGTTAGTCCTCCACCTAAACGTGATCTAAAAGTGGAAATCTTAAAAACAAACTCGACGTCCGAGTTTAAAGTACTAAGTGCTGCTATTTTTAACGAGTAAACTTTCGCGTCACTTTGTATCTGGCAAACGGGCTGCAATGGGACGAAACATCCCATTAAGGCGACGGTCCGGGATAAATTCGGCTCTTTAGACGTAATGAGCTTCGGGATGCTCCGAGATAGGGCGTGGTGACGTCACACGACGCCTGCTATGGCCGCCCAAGCTGAATCTGTTAGGTTTTTTATTTCGTTAGGAGGTAGGTTCTCGTCACTGGCTGTCACTTGCCAGTTTGTTAGTGCTACCGATGTATACATATTAGCAAATTTTAATACAGACTTATCCCATTCCAAATTGAGCAAGACTGTATTTTTTTAAGAAAGGTAGGGCATAGCGTTTTATCGGTCAAACTGGAGCAGCCTGACTGGTGAAATACCTCCAGCTTACAGAAGACTGCAGCCAAATAACAATCACTTCTTTGTTGTTGTGTCCTGCGTATGAGCAAGGTTTCCAGAGGGGGGTACTACATTAGTCGCAGGGGTCAAGCCTTCGAGGTAAGGGTGACAAGTTCAGTAATAGATTTATTATCCTGTAGTCGTCGCTCTTAAGCTAGGACCTCATTACCACTTTACATCAGGCAGGATGCGGTCAATTTTGAAGTGTAATATAAAGAAAAAAAAAATTCCAACCAAACCAAACATGTTGGTGCACAGAAATTTTTGTATTGCGGACATCAAACCTGCGATCATTGGATCTGAACATAAACAAAGTTGAGTTTAACCGGTGTTGTCAATGTTGCTTTTAAAAAGTTTTTTTTATAATTTTACTAATAGATACTTTACTTATTTTGTTCCTTGGTAGGAAGGTAGGTTGGCCAGGAGGAATCCTGATTTATAACAAAGAAGGGCAGTTAGATTTTGTGTACTAAACCCAATGACGTGAATAGAATAGCATAGATAGATCTACAAGAAGCATTGATGTGACAAATGATCATATTCTACGATGCTGTTCACGTATAACAAAACTCAGTAGTTCGGCTAAGTGCAGCAGCGAAGCAGAGCTCGTGTTGCCCTGTTTTCATATTAAAGAGGAGTGGTTTATTCTCAGATCATACGCCAAGAGATCGTAAATATGGACCTAACCGAAAAGCACTCGAGATACAAATGGTTTTCTAATGTAAATCTGTCCATCAGATTGCAGTCACGTAATCGCAGCTAAAATAGATGAAACCTTATGCAGACTTGTCGATGGAGCAAGGAATAGAATATAGTATGAGAGTTAAATTAGAACGTGCATGTTTGAAAACGGAAGAGAACGACTAAAATGTCTCTTATCCACCATTAATTAAAAGCGATGATTCTCCTTAAGATTTTAAGGGTTTAAAACGTTAATAGAGTGTGTTTAAAGTTTAAATTAGTCAGATTAACAACTTGCAGAGAGGTAAGGGCGGAAAAAGAATGGTGGTTTGAACAGAGTTAGCATTCTGCTTAAGTTTGGCAATATATTTTTAAACGTTAGCAGATATTGCATTAATGATGAATTTTTAAACGACTTCAAAAAAAGAGGCTCAGTGTAACCGTATATTTTTATACGAGTTGCGTGCATGGATAATATTTTCGTTTTTTAATCGATTTTAATGATTTCTTTCTAGTTGGAAAAATGATGTCCCAACTCTGGTACTAAAATGGTATGGTAAAAAAATCAGCACCTGCGCATACCATTGCAGACGAAGCAAAGTTAAAAGTAGTCTCATAAAATAAGCATCCTGGATATAGCCTGGGGTCCGCTACGGCTATCGTAGTTCCGTTCAATTTTAGTACCAGGCACACAGAAGTCTGGAGGAGCTATGTTCTGCTCCACGTAACTGCTTTTAACGTCATGTTTCTATATGGGTACTCACCAAGCTTGTCCTGCAGCACCGTCTTGGTGTCGCAGTGCACGAGGCACAGCAGCAGCAAGATGGCGACGCGCGCCATGTCTGCTGCGCGGATGCGTCACGTCGAGGCAGGGCAGGCCGCGCTACCATGCTCCACTAGTCGACGCATGCCTGAGGACAAAGATAGTTGTGTGTTAGTTCATCAGCCCTGGATACATTTATAAGGTTGTAGTTGTACCCGCGATTTTGTTATATATATATACTTTCATGGTCCGTTTTAATCCTAATTCCACTATAGCTCGAAAAAAAAAGTATTTTTTATTTTTATCAAAGTGTTGAGCCATATTTGTGCCAAATTCAACTCTAAGGGCGATATTACCCCCATCCCCCCTTATTTTCAAAACAAAAAGTAGCCTTTGACCGTTCTAGACGTTCAATGTATACTTATTCTGATTTTCATCAAAATTGGTTTAGTGGTTTAGGCGTGAAAACCGGACAGACAAACAGACAGACAGAGTTACTTTCGCATTTATAATATTGGTATGGACGCGGATATCTTACGCCAATTGTACTGTGGTGGTTGAAGAGTTTCCAACAGCAGCAAGGTTATACAATAAGGTTGTAGGGCCACCGGGGAGATTTGTTATAGTGTGGCAGTGCTTAGCATCACGCTGCGGCCAAAAGGATCAAAAAATCAGGTGGAAAGTGTGGAACAAGCGCAGACAGTACGCGTGCGAAGCCGCGGCGCGGTCGCTAGTTTATTAAAAAAATTTGAGTACCGTTTGGAAATCGCCATCATACACAATCCATATTTGATATTAATTTCATTTTATACAAATCATAATGGAAAAATATAGTCAAGAAACCAAATTCTGTCACGGTAACATCGACTGATATGACATTACGACAGTGTTTACGACAATTCTAACTCTACTTGTGCTCTAACGAGATTTTATAACATCATCGAGTTATTCATACATGCGTTTTTCATTGAACTTGTCTGAATTTAATAACTAAACTACTTTTGATTTATTAGAACTGAAGTCGAAATAGAAAGTAGAAGAAAATGTTGTACTCGAAGCCTCAGTAGTCGAATGATACAAACAGTAAATTAGAACCCCGACGTTTTCGGTTTGGATCCATGGTCAAGCAAAGTACATTATGTATTTTTTGACAAACTCTTTTAAAAGGAGGCTTCTGTACTGGAGTGGGAAGTTTGATTGACATAAACTATACTTCAACAAAATTTTTGAACTTGTCATAAGGTAGGCACGGCGTAGTGAGATTAGATTTTCCCTTAAGATTTTCCTATCTCTCGATATGTATATGTAGGTGTGTTTGTCAAACAATTTCAGGAGCACGTGGAGCATTTACAAAAGACCTTTTCTGTCCCATCTTGACCGACAATAAAAACGAAAACGTGTACAAGCCCCTTTCAGTCAATTTGAAGTGGCCAATTACGAGGCGGAAGGGGCTTAGCATTATGAATTCATAGACATGACCATAATTTACGTTTCGAGAAAACGTAATAACGTCTTTGACTATGTTAAGTACACTCTATATTGTTTATTTTTTAACCAACTTCGAAAAAAAGGAGGAGGTTCTCAATTTTACCGTAATTTATTTTATTTTGGCTGTACAATATAAAATATGTCAATGAATTTTAGTACGAGTAGCAGCTACTTGTAAAACATACTTTAATTCGACCGTTTTTTCATTGTTTTTCAGTTATCTATCGCGAAAATTGGTAAGAATGGATGGATGCATGGCTGTTGCTCAATCACGTAAAAACTGGGTTTAGTTCATAGGTAAAAAATGAGAAACGATATCACAATAAATAACACCTTTAAACCCAAATAACGCAAACGAAGTTGTAGACCAATACTTGTTACGTGTGTATGCCAACTTTTATTCGTACAATTATTTTTAATTTAAATGAGCTTGCCCTTGACATGGGTTTTACGACCATATGAAACCATCCCCACTTCCTTTAGAGTGTTTACGACCTCTTACATGAAATGTATATGATCTATTCATTACTTAACAACACATTGAAGCAAAACAAACATTCTTAAATAAATATGTCGCGCTACAATGCTTTATAACGGTTCTAGCGACCCGCCCCGGCTTCGAACGGATATAATATAAATACTTAAAAAGGTTGCCTTTTGTATAATTTATAACAAATATAAACCTTCCTCTTTAATCACTCTATCTATTAAAAAACCGCTTCCAAATCTGTTGCGTAGTTTTAAAGATTTAAGCGTACATAGGGTTATAGGGACAGAAAAAGCGACATTGTTTTATACTATGTAATGAAGTAATAATAATTGTTTAGACGTGCCTTTAAAATAATTCACCCTTCAAAATCAATCAAGTCGCCATAAAAGAAGTTCTGACCATATAACATTAACCTCCTTTTGAAACTGAGTATATTAGTTCAAACAAATTTGGTTTCTAACCTCAGAACCATGATATAAACATTAGGTTTTTAACAACAGACAGCGTTAGATTTTAGGTGCCTACTTATGTAAATTATTTTACCATTGAAATCACACTCGTATATTTTATAGACCAAATAAAACGCGAAATTGATAGTAAAAAGTAAGTGCCAGTATTCATGATATTTTACGACAGGCGTAATATTTATCAAAATCGACAGGATAGCCATAAGTATTTCAAAGTCAATGAAACAATGGTTTCGGAAAACGTAATAATTTTGATATAGTGCCACAGGAATATTCCTGTGTATAGTGCAAATGGTAGCGTTGAAAGTAATAAATAACCAATACGTTTCAATTATCGATGTTATGAATAAATTTAACTACCAACAGTTACATCAGCCAAAAAAAAATATCCACATCGGAAGGATGTTTAGTCAGCTCCTTAGATCGCCCGTCCCATGTGTTTATGAGAATGAAGTAAGAGAGCCTAATCTTTCGTGTCGCGCAAACGTTTCGGCTCTATGAGCCAACTCCTGCGCAATGAATAATAAAATAGTGATAGGTATCTAAAAATGTAGTGTAGTTGTTTGACAAAAACTTGATCTATCCAATTATAGCGGAACAGTGAGACTTACACTTGGCAAAGCCTATCACGTGGGCGTCATATCGATTGATAAAAACTAGAACTACACACTAGTAAAATAAAAATTCATTTAAAGGGGTATGCTTGTGTGTAAGAAGGACTTTGGGCGTGTTAGTGTGTGTATGATTGTATGATTGATATGTCTCATCAACATTTAAGTTGGTCACAAACAGAAAGACCTTTTTAAGAGATTGATTTTAAGAGAGTTAGGGCATAGCGATTTATCGTTCGAACTGGAGCAGCCCGACTGGTGAAATACCTCCACCTTACAGAAGACCGCAGCCAAATAACAATCACTTCTGTGTTGTTGTGTTCCTGCGTGTGAATAAGGTTTCCAAAACTCCTGGGGGGTGCTATATTAGTAGCAGGGGTCAAGCCTTCAAGGTAAGGGCAGTCTAGTAACAGATTTTTTATGCTGTCCTACTTGTCACCCTTAAGCTAGGACCTCATTACTACTTAACATTAGGTGGGATAAGGTAAATCTTGAAGTGCAATATAAAAAAGACCATCTTGCCTGAATTTAGTTGGGACAATATATTGCTTATTGTTATAATTTCGTTTGCATAGCTACAGGAAAAAATCATATGCTTATTACGTTTCTCATCTACTTACAAGTAAATCTTTTTAATACATTAATTGATTTATTGAGAAATAAACATCCGTTTACCAATTCATCCATTTCCATATTAGCTTCCACGTTTGTTGTTTTTGAAGGATTAAATTAGACATAAAACTCGTAAACTTTTCAGCAAAAGTAAAAGCATCTTGGCTAATCTACAGATATAAATGCTTAACCAAAGCAAGTCCATGAATAAACTATATTGCCTTTACATAAAACCGTAGCGCATTCGCTGCCAAGTAACTTTCGTCTTCAATGGTAGCGGGTCGAAAAAGGCTTATTTCCATATCAAAGTAATTTTATATCACACATTCCATATTGAGTTAAACGAAGCAAATGAGTCTGATGCCTCCATTAGAGACTGGTATACTCCAGCTTACCTTATAACTAAATACTTACTAACTTATTTGTCAATCATCAAACCAAAGCTGTTTGAATAGGTTGTTTTGTTGTAATCCATACTCACATTTTTACTGTTACCGCACCCATAAACGAACTATTTGCATGACCCAATGGTTGACTGGTAGAGAATGCTTCCAGCATTAAGTCCGCCTTTTGTACTTTTTATGTTGTGCAATAAAGTTTTTAAATAAAAAAAAAATAAATAGGTCAAAAGCAAATAAATGTATGTTAGATAGTGCCATTATAATGCATCTTCTGACTTTCTTACCTTTTTTTTCGCGTTGTTTAGATTACCCAATGCTTAATTCTTGTGTATTGTATTATATACAAGACCTACATAAACAATAATCATATTTTTAATTGGTTGTGTTATAACAAACTTTACTTAATCATTAACTAACTTGATAAGTCATTTAAATCACAGTAGCATTTTAAATCTATAAATGTATGTTTTATGTTTATTTGTGAATATTTGGACCTGTATCCTTATCATCTTTGATCGCCAGTCCAGTATTATTTTCAAAAAACCGCTGTCGCCTAAGCCACTGCCTCTTCAGAGACATTTGAGCGGGAACTAACCGCCTTGTGGACATCACCCCAGACTTTATTACATCATGAATAAATCCCCGAAGACGCGACACGTCGTAAATTATAACGTTGCACGTACATTTACTGGTAAACGTGGCAATGGGGCACACATGCATCTGTTTGCCCAGAAATGTATTAAAAACGATTGGCTTATGTTGGACATTGTTGCTGAAAATTCGAACTTTTGATTTATAGACTTTGAAAAAAAAATGTTAGCCGATTCGGCGTCAATCTAAACTAACATCAGGCTGGGAGGAGCCAATATATTGTGCTAATACAGAAAAAAATAATTATTATTATCGGACAATCAAGTGATTGATGCCTGCAATGTCCCAACCAAACTGAGAAAACTCTAAAATAGAGTGTTCCTCGCGAAATTTAAACCTGTGACCTCCGGATATTTGAGCCTGAGGTTTTGATCACTACAGCGTGGAGTACTACAATGTTAGTCAAGTAACTCCTGGCAAAGTAGGTATTGATTTATATTTCTGTCAGCACGTGTCTTCTAATAGTCCTTCTCAATTTAAACTCGCTTTGAGAATTGCCCCCGCACATAAAGGATGTACGAAGCACAGTACAGAGAGTCGAGCGTGCCAACTCTCCCGCATGAGACATTACACTGGACATCACACGACAGATTTTATTACCAACATGAATAAATTCCCCTGAGGCGAGCTACGTCGTAAATTATAAAGCTTGAATCTCCATTCACTTCTAGATTTCGCGACGTTACGAGCACGCCTGTACCACCCGCGCAATGGATGCCGAGGTAAGAGGTGCGAACGGTGTATGAAAGATGATGCATTATGGGACAGTTTTGGCCGGTTTAATGCCGTCCGTCATACAACGTTTTACGAGCCTCCTGTAACCTTGTTCTCGTCTTAACCCTTCCTTTGTAACTGGAATGTGAATGGCCCAACCCTTTTGTTGCGAAATTAATTATAAGCGGCACATTTTGGTGTCGCGGTTTCGAGATGTATTTGATCAGGGAGTAATTGGAATTTCCTTTTCCAGTGAGGTACATTGTGACCTCGTTGATGAGGAATTCGACTCCTTACTGTTCTGTGAATCTATTCAATTACAACATATTGTAAGGTAACAATGAAAGAACGAGGCATAATTCTCTTAAGGGGTAATCACTGATTTTTACTTAATTATTGATGACTTCCGTAGCTGAGAGACTAGCAGCCAAGATTTTAGCCTCGTGCCATTTCTGAGGTCCCGGATTCCCGGTAGAGTCAATATGGAACACGAACTTTTACTATTATGTCTATTCTGTCGTTGGTTCTAATTTCTGTAACACAAGTGTTTTAGCTGCGTACTAGAGCAATGATTCTGTATGTTATCTTGGTTATTAAATAATTAATTATGAAAATTGATAATGTACACTGAAAAGTTAGAATTCATTTTACAATATTTACTCGTGTAACAAATAACTTATGATGATATTTTTATCTATGTTTTTATCTATGTTTAAATAATATTTTATAACAATGTTTCCTAGTGTTTAGTGCTTGCCGTGGCAGTTTGTAACTAAGAACACGCTATATTTTATTGTTAAACCATTGTGAATGCTAATGTGTTTTGTGTGTGACTTGGAAACTGTCCTTAAATAAATAAATAAATGATTGTATTGGTAACTCAAAAAACTCAAGGCACTCACTATTCCCGTCGGGTTATTCCCTGGTTCGGCGCGTTGCGTGCTATTAACGGTCACAACCTGTTCCAGTCATTGTCAACCTTTCAATAAACCTGGTGTCAGCTTCAGTGAGCCCTACTCGTATCCATTGTATCAGCTGATTACTTTCACTTTAAGTCCGTTTTTATTTAAATTAATAAATATTGGACAACATCAAATACATTGCTCTGATTCTGTGGTAAGTAGCTAAGGTGTAAGTGTTACAGAAATCAGACGACGGTAACCCAACACCCAGACAAAAGTATAGAGAAGTTCATATTTTAAATTTATATTCTATTTAATTTAAATAGTATGTGTATCGTCTTTGTATATTTAAAAGATACCGTAATGTTATTTTTAATGCTTAATTTATTGTTGTTTATAACGATTTCATTTTTTTTTCTCTCCACTATTACCGCACCCATATACAAACTATCTGCATGACCCAAGGGTTAACTGGTACAGAATGTCCCTAGCATTAAGTCCACCTGTTGTACTTATTTGTGCAATAAAGTTTTTTAAATAAATAAAATAATTAATTTTCGTTTCTTATACTTACCCGACCGTATTTACTACCACAGTTTTGTGTTTAATCAATGTGCACATTTGGTCCACAAGTGACCTTGATGTTTCAAAGCGGTCGACACACTTTTACTATTTAATAGATTGCTTCACTCCTAGAGCGGTATCATAAATTGCTTAAAAGAATCGAATGGCCCTTAACCTGGAAGTCAGTACAAAGGGGCGCCAGTAAATTCTTAATTAATTCGGAGAAGCCGTGATTTTTCCTCCAGGGGTGAGCAGGGTTGAAACTTGAAGGGTTTAAATTTTTTATGCACCTGAGAGTCGGAATTGAGCTGCGTACCGATTGAGCAACTTTCGTTTGACACGAATTTTGAGAAGGTATCTTAAGTGTTAAATATAAATGGACTTGCTGGATTGTGTAGCACTTCATCCATTTTTAATGTTGATTGTAAAATAAGCTTCTTAAGCAAAGTCAGTGATTTTTATTAAAAATCTTTCCTGTTCCGGTACCTCACGCTTTTACAGTTAAATATTTGTTACCGCACGTAATTAAAAGTGGTGCCATAATGACGTCACATCCGAGTGAAGCACGAGTCTGCTCCCCGCCACTGTTTGCCCCCTCCCCGGCGGGCGCTATCGTGGCGGGGTGCCCAGCTCTGAAGCAGACGACGGCAACGGCGCACTTTGCTTCGAGCTTCTGACCAGTGAACACGCAGTGCATTGAGTATATTGCTTTCGTTATTTTACGTAATAAAAATCAATTATCTATTGCCCTTAATTAAAACAGAATAATATGTAATATTTTTATAAACAAACATGTATTTTAATAATGTAATGTGTGTATGCCTACACATATTATCGTAGAAGTTATTACTAAATTCAATCAGTGTTTGCTTTATAGTACGTGATTAATTGTTGAAATTAGCTATTGTAAAATCCTTAGGTCTTATAGCTGTAGAAAATATAGTAATATGATTAATAACTGTATCTTATTTTCTTATCTATTATAATTAAAAGAACGATTCATAATTTTATTTTTTGTTTTACGTGAATTTTCAAAAGCCAGTTTACCTTGCTTGCTTGCTTTCTTTAAGCTATAACTTTTTCTTATAATTAACGTTAATTTCACGGTAAGACACATGCATTAAGTGCTCTTAAGCTTTCTGCAAATGGCGCGTAGGTAAATGATTTAGTTTAAGCTCATTCCAAAGTATAATCAGGTCTGAAATAAATTGTCTACGTAGCAAAGTCGCTTGGCACTCAATGTGCGCTAGAATGCGGTCGAATTCGTTTAACGACCTTTGTAGCTAAGAGGCGAGTGGGTCGGGCTTTGGCGTCCTGCCATCTAAGAGGTACCGCGTTCGATTCCCGGTCGGGTCAATATGGAAAGCAAACTTTTCTATATAACATCCATCGTTATTTATTATTGTTGTAAAGCACTTGTATTCCCAAATATAAAAACTATACAGAATCAGAGCAATGTTTGTGACCTTGTCCAACCTTGTCCGTGAGAGAGTGATATGTGATTTTGTTCAATATTTATTATGATTATTAAATTATTGGTGAAATTTCAATTTTAAATGAAAAAAATACAATGTTTACGCTAAATTTGGTAAATATTAATTAAACAAAAAAAAATTAAAACAATCGGTGCGACTGTAATTAATTGTTCTTCCTCTTCTCTCCACCGAACACTAAAATTAAATTGTGTATTAACAGAATCAAATAAAATGTTAGTAAATAAAAAAAATACAAACAATTGTAATTTATTTAATGCCAGTAAGCATTATATAATGTTTTCCTTCAAATTATTATTTAATGTATGATAAATTCTGAGATGTCTTAATAAAAAATAAATTGCTTGATTCTGTGGTAAGTAGTTTAATCACTTGTGTTACAGCAATCTGAAACAACGGCGGCACCACATCACCCAGACCCGAGACAATATAGAAAAGTTCGTTTCCCATATTGACCCGACCGGGGATCGAACCCGAGACCTCAGAGATAGCGCGACGCCAAAGTCTCTGGCCTTTTGGCTACGGAGGTCGTCTTTTCTATTGCAGAGATTATTAAAGAGACCGACGAACAGTTATAAGAGTGCTCAAGAGTGCTCAAATTGTACTACATATCTGTTAAACCAATTTCTGAAAATGTTCTGTGCAATTAAGCATATTATATCGTACATTTAGTAGAAAAAGGGCACAATTGCAGTTTTTTCAATTTTACAGGAGAGCTTTTTTAAGATATTTTTTCCATTCAAAGTGGTCTAGCTCTGTTATCATTACTCTTAAGTTCCTTCTTTGCAAGACAAAGGTGGCGCTATGTGGCGGGTCGTTACATTCCCTACAATATGGTTGAGTGAAGCGATGGCTGGCACATACGTCATGCTTGTGAACAGGTGCCACCTTTGGGGACTGGTCTGCTCCAGCTTACCTCTCGAAAGTAAAAACTTACTTGAGTACTTATTTGTTTCATTACTCATCAAAACCAAAACTATATGACTTGGTCCAAAGTGAGCTACACATAGCAATAAGTTACTGATACTGTAAATGATCTGCTGAGTTTCTTACCGGTGTCTTCTCGGTAGATATAGGTTCCGAACCGGAAGAAGAATCACTTTGCATTGTATTCAATGACGATTCAAAAGTGTTATATGTAACCTACTTGAATAAAGAAATATTTGAGTTTGAGTTTGAGTTTTGAACAACGTTATACTTCATTTTTGAAACATGTGCTTTACAAGAATGAAAAACTTTCAGTTTTTTTTAAGATAGGTGACAATTATGCCCTTGTTCTACCAAAGATGCGATATATTTATTCCAGGTGAAAATAAAACGATAAAAGCTTTGAAAAAGCTGAAATAGGAAGGCATTAGGTGCTCGAACACACTTAAAACAAGACTAATGTTCTCTCGCATTTCCTCTTACTATTTATAGTCTGCATTGTGGCAACAAAATGCAATTTATTATCGCCACACTGCTTTTTATCGTCAACTCTGGCAACCCTGTTTAAATGTTCAAAAAAATTAATTAAGCCATTCACCTGCTTCCGTTTAATTTGAAGAGTTTGCTGTTAACTCTTGGAATTTGTTTGTTTAATGATAAAGTTATTTTTTTTCGCCTTCATCCCAATCTTTAGTTTTACAAACTTCCTTGTAATTTTTAAAGGTTGACTTACGAATATTAAATGTTCATGTTATAATCTCTTAATTATGAGATAAATTAATTTGGTTCCTCAGGGACCTAAAAAATCGTTTGTAATACTTTAATATTTATTCACATTAGGTTTTTTAATGTTGTGTAGATGTTGATTCATGTTTAACTAAAGGTCTATAACTAAAATTAATTGGTGAACTCATTATATATCAAGATTTGGAAGCTTAAGTGTGTGAACTGAAGGACCCACTTAAGACGACATATCTTTAGAATTATGCCGTTACAAACTCTGTTTTTTGTTTTACAAATATTTTCACAACTTTTACTAAGCATTGTTGTAAGTTAAGTTACAAAAATCCGAAAAATAACATTGGTACCTTAGTTCACACACACGCTTTTTATAATATCGACACGTTAAAATTATCATGAAATTTCAACTGCTTGAATGTCATGAGAATGCAATGAAAACTTAAATGTCAAAACATGAACAAGGATATCCTAATGTATGGATATCTGGATGTAAGTTTGTTACATGTTCACGCAAAAACTATTACGATGGATTTGGGATGGGTTTCGGTAGAAAAGGAAATGATATATCTACGAAATAAATTATAAAGTATTATTTGATATTGGTTCTGGTTACCAGTTGGCAATAGTATTTGTTATATCTTAATTAAAAAGTTACAGAAAAAAGTGCGAATAATTTCAAATAGAAAAAAACAAATACGAGTAAAACTGGCGAAAAATCAGGTTTTTTTATGAAACGTCTTCTGAAATGCTTGTTTTATTTTAATTAATTGTTTATTTTAAAGATAACATATTATAAAATATTCAGTGATCGTATGAACTAATTTAATGGTTAATTAAATGGTTTGTGGGATAGCTTGGTAGGTATAAGACGGACTGACAGACGAATAGCAGGCTCCTGGTAATAGGGACCCTATTTGGTAAAATCTCTCTAATGTACTTATTAGAGAGGAATATACGGGAAATTTAAGTAGTCTACATATTCATCACACACAAAGCTCGAGCATTTATACCCTAACATCAAGTATCTTTTCCGAACCGTAGTCGCCACCACACCATCAACCCAACAAATATTGCGCCGAAACTTCCAAAATTACGTACATTAAAAGTCAGTTTAGAATAAAGCGTTGAACGCCCCTCTTCCAAAACTTTGATGGTGCGATCCTGATTTTTCATCTCAGTCCCATTTGAAATTATAATGCGCTGCTAAGAAATCGAATCAAAATTCCATTTAAAGTTACCGTTTCAATATTTGTTTGTTACGGCTGGTCGTTATGCAGATCGGCGACTTGACCGGTTGTTAGCTGGCAGTTTATAGGTTATGATGGCCGGGATGCAAGCTGATGCAGTCAGGTATCTTCTTTAGATGTAAAAACCACCAAAATTGCACTGCCACAGGCTTTACTTTTGCCTATTCAAACTACTAGTACACGCTACTATATTCTATATTTTTAGCTCCCTAGAAGAAGTATTGTTTATTCAAATGCTACTGAGAAGATACCAGCAAAAAATCGCTAGCTATGCGTAAACTAGATCACATAGCTTAAGTTTGACGAGTGTAATTTGTTACCATAAAATATTTGTTTTATGGTGAGCAGTCCCTAAAGGTGACACATGTTCACAAGTCAAGTCAAAAATTCCTTTATCCAATTCAATTAGCTATAATACCTTTAAATAATCATTTAATTTAACATTTGCATTTGCATTACATTGCAAACTCATTCTACTGTCGGTTCGGAATCAACATATAAGTACCAGTAGATACCAGACAATTTTTGTACTGCAAAAAAGAGCCATACGCTTTATTTACGACCTTAGACCACGTGACTCACTGAGGGAATTTTTTAAAGAAATTAATATTTTAACAATAGCGTCTCAGTACATTTTCGACTGTATTTTGTATGTACGAAAAAACTATACGCTTCTTCCTAAAAAATCAGATACCCATAGATTTAATACAAGAAATAAACAAAAGCTTGCCGTCCCAAAACTCAGACTTCATAAAAGTAGTAATTCCTTCATGGGGATAAGTATAAAAATATTTAATAAGTTACCACAAAGCATTATTGACTTGCCCATGCATAGATTTAAGACTCAAATTAAAACATGGCTTATCAAAAAGGCTTATTACACTGTACAAGATTTTTTTAATGATAAAAATATGTGGAATTGTTAAAATGTCCATCTGCACCTAGATAATTTATATTATTAATTCAAATATTTTAATGTCAAATTGTGATGTTTGTCATTTATTTTAAAAGAGGATATCTGTTGAGTTTGTTGCGGCGCCTCTTCTCAACAGAACCAACGTCGAGGCGCTGGTAGGAAAAAATAATTGACGTGCAAAAGAATTTATTGTAAATCCACTTGCAGAAATAAATCATTTCATTTCATTTCAGTAGCAGTATCTAACTTATTGCTATGTGTAGACCGCTTCGGACCAAGTCAAATAGTTTTGTTCTAATTAGTGAAAAAACGTTATTATTTATTTTTGAGAGGAAGGTTGGAGTAGACCAGTCGCTAAAGGTGGCACATGTTCACAAGCAAGACGTGTGTGCCAGCCATTGCTTCTCTCAACTATATCTTAAAGAACTTAATTTAATTCGACCCGCCACGTAGCGCCACTACCACACACACGCAAGTACTTACCACTTAGGTACCAGAAACTAGCAGAACTATACAAATAATAGCCAGAAACTAGGTTTTAACAAATTCAGTGCACCGCCACTCTGACCAGGGCCTGTTAACCTACTTCGGAGTTTTCAATGAGCATAAACTACAGTTCGCTGTACATTGAAGTTTATGTGTGTACTCTGCGTATGACGTAAATAATGTGTGCTAAACGAAGATGACGTGTATGATGTCGTAAATTTGGTTCGTTTAAGGCTAAGAACGTGTAAAGGTAGGTAATGACTTGAATATATTATAAACTAGCTGATGCGCGCGACATTGTCCGCATTGCAGGATCAATATTAATTAATATCATATAGCTAAGAAATTCCATTTCTTTCAGCGTGAATGAGTGACAAAACAATATGCACACACCCGTTTACTCCTCTAAAATTTTGCATTTTTAGAACTAATACATACATGAATCTAGAATGCTGCTTCATAATCGAGAGAAGAAAAGGAAAAAAAAACCATACAAATGTACCTACGGAAATAGAGGTTTAATAGTTTTAAGATCCTGCTTGTACAAAGGATTACCTATTTTAAATTTTATACATCTCGCCTTTAATTTAGCCTTCGTCTGATGGTCTATTCAAGAGAAATCTCACGATTTGACAGCAGCTCATGGGTGTGACTAACTAGCGTATTTATTTGATATAATGGCTTGCCGCTGCTTTGCACGCGTACCCTACTATTCCCATTTTCCCACTTTATTGTGACATAAAACTATAATAGTTAAACATAGTTATGTTCCAATATTTTTGTAGATAATAATATGATATGTAAATGATATGTTTTTTTTTAAACTTAATTGCAGAAAGAAAGTACAAAAGGTGAACTTAATGCCAGGAGCATTCTCTATGTTCATGCAGATAGTACGTTTATGGGTGCCGTAACAGTAAAAATGTGAGTATGGATAAAAATAAAATTAATAATCATAAACAGCAGAAAATTAAACACTGTTGAAGATTATTTTGTTTTATAAACAATAGTTTTCGCAGCGCACGCAATATAATAATTTTTTCGTTATTTTTTTTTTGCACTTTGGGTGAAATCGTTCAATTCGTTTGCAAGGAGAGATGATTTTTTCTATTTTATTTTTTAAATATTTAAAGTAATATCGGAGCCCATTAAATGCAAACAAACAATTAAACATCTTCATAATCCTAGTTCCTGCCGATAATTTTGATTGTTTAGATCATACCGACCTCGGTGGCGCAGTGGCTAAGGTAGGCGGCCAAAGCGCGTAAGGTCCCGGGTTCAATTCCCGGTCAGGTCAATTTGGAAAACGAACTTTTCTAAATTGACTTGGGTCTGGGTGTGCTGGGATGACGCCCCCAGTTGGTATCCGTCGTCTGTTACTCATAGTACAAGGGAAAACCTTAGTTTGAGACCAGATGATTGGTGTGATTGTCTGGCGCATTTATTTATTTTATTTATACGATTTAAGACAATCTCTCTAAAACAAAAACCAATACTGTAACTCATTCCTTCTATGCGGAAAGTAAAACTTATTTTTCTCCATATCACACATTTCTCGGAAAAACATTACTCGTCTGCGTAAGACGAAAATCTCGTTTCACTCCAGATCAAATAACTCGAGTTACTTGTTTATTGTTACTTTCATACTTGCGACTTGTTGGCTATAAATATTGACTGCTTAAATTGCGATGTAGGTATACTCTTGCCCAGTTTGGTAATTACTTCGATTTAACAAGTATAGATTAATAAAGGTACATATAAGTCGTTATTATTACCGACTGCTTTTACCCTTGGATTAGCAACCGACTCATGTGATTTATGTGAGTTTTAACTTAAATGAACCCCTTATTAAAGTTAAAAATAACTTGAAACACTTGATTCAACATATGATTGGCTATTGTAAGAAGAAAAACGGAGAAGGAAGAAAGTAACATTTATTACCTAAAGACATTACAACACTACTATGTAAGTGCACAAAACATTTAGGAATGGAGGTAAAAAAAGAAAACAAAACAAGAAGAAGCTGAGCTCTGACTCCTTAACCATAAAGTTCACTTTATAATGAGGTTACACACATTGTCTTTGGTATATTAGTCAGTAGTAAGGGGACACTAAGGGACACTAATAGCAAATCCCTGTGCAGTGGTTTATGAACGGTATCCAAGTATACGACTTGGTCTCTCCGAGCTGTTACGTTTTTTTTAGGGTTCCGTACCTCAAAAGGAAAAAACGGAACCCTTATAGGATCACTTGCGTGTCTGCCTGTCCGTCCGTCTGTCACAGCCGATTACTCTGAAACCACAGGACCAATTGATATTAAATTTGGTACACATATGTAAGTTAAAGACCCAAAGGTGCATGTGTAACGTAAATAAATAAATTATGAATTTGGGGGTCACTACTAGGGTAACAAACATCATTAAAAAAAAAAATTCGCTAACCATATGGTGTGACATATCAAATGAAAGATCTTGCTGTGAGGATTGCAAATATGTATCATTTATAATTTTGAAATAAATAGTTTTTAAGTTATTTTAGAGAATAGGAGAAAATCGTTTTAAATATTTAAAGTTCGTGGAGCGTGAACCACTTTTAAATAATTGAAAAAAATGTATTCAAATTGTTGGTGTCATTGCTTCACAAACACTTCAACGAACACAGTTGTCTTCAACTTAATATGTGCCATTCAGCTCCAGGCAACATCAGTTGCCATATATTAAGAAACGAGTATATATTAAAAATACATATAAAAAATGTGCTCTTTTATTTCTTTAAAATATCGTTGCTGTGCGTGCAAAACTGCAAAAAGAGCAGTTCGTAAATAACGCGTATCGGTTTTAGACTGATTTTGAAGGAAGTGAAAAAAACTGGGTAACTTACCCATTAGAGTAATAGTTTAAGAGGCGAACTATACTTTTTAGTGACTTACTTTATAAGATGTAAATTGATTCATAATTAGATTAGAGGGCGCGGTATTTAAATTTTGCGCCCTTTTCAGTTACGCGGTATGACCTTACAAAAGACCGCAGTCAAATTACAATCACTTCTGTGTTGTTGTGTTCCTGTGTGTGAGTAAGGTTTCCAGAGCTCCTGGGGGGTGCTACATTAGTAGCAGGGGTCAAACCTTCAAGGTAAGGGTGACTAGTCCAGTAACAGATTTATTATGCTGTACTTGTGACCCTTAAGCGAGAACCTCATCACCACTTAACATCAGGTGGGATGAGGTCAATTATGAAGTATAATAAAAAAAAATAAAAAAAATGGAATTCCTTCCACGGAATTGCAAGCGCGTCGACGGTATTATTAAAGTGTAGTGCGTCTTGGGGCACTATTAAACAGTTGTAAAAATATATTCTAATCGTTGTTCGTATAGCATCACGAGTATTTAAACAAACACACTTGGCTTCAACTAAATCTGCGCCATTCAGTCCCAGCAGCATCAGTGAACAAAGAGCGTGCGGTTTGTTCCGCCATCTGTAATTTTCTTAATTATCCACTCGGCTTGGACCGAGCGAGCGTTCCATTCATAATGTTATTTAATTTTTTCAGGACTCGTATTTAGCCGGTGACAGCGAGGTGCAAATTGCATCATTAGAGATGCATGAACTCTGCCCGTAAATGTTGAATGTCCCTTTTTCTTGTGCTTTTGAAATTGAGTCGCCATTATGGGCGGTAAGATTTTAAAGGAATTTTAAGATCAAAAATGTCGTTGCAGGAAAATCAGACATAATGTTTGTGGACACGGGGGATTTTTAATATTCCCATGATCATAAGTATTATTAGACAAAAATGAAGAGCGTAATGAAAAAAAAAGAGAACATAAGGTATTCTCATAAAATGCTTCAAATCCTAATATCCTTCTGTTATTATAAACTTGAAAGTCTGAATTAATGATTGTTGGCATCATTTAACGACCTCCGTTGCCGAGTGGCGAAAGGTCCTTACTTAGGCGTGGCGTTATCTGTGAGGTCCAGGATTCAATGTAGAATACTACATTTTCTATATAAAAACAGTCTTAGGTCTGGGTGTCGTGTTACTGTCATTGTTTCTGATTTCTATAAAGAGATGCGTATTCTGTGTATTTACCATGCAAGTCAATGCATTATTTTCTCTTCAAATGGGACAGTGTAAATGATATATTGACATTAGACGATTTAACGCAAATTGGGAATAGCATTTTTGAAGAGCACATGCCATTTAATAACAACATTTAAAGCTGACCAACCGCAAATGTTCAATAAAATCCAGATAAAAATGATACATAATATGATTAATTTCATTAAATATATTTAAACATGACAACAACTTACAAACCTCCGCTTTGCAGAGGACATCATCCTGTTTGCTGAAATACCTGCAGACCTGGAAGAAATGCTGAACCAAGTAAGCACAGCGAGCCTTGGGGTTGGACTTGAGATGAATATGACAAAGACCAAAGTAATGACTAATAGCTTTGAAGATCCAGTTAATGTTGATGGGCAGTCAATACATTACGTCCATGAATACATCTATTTGGGCCAGATAGTCTCCTTCGGCAACAGGCAAGATAAAGAAATCGAACGTCGTATCGAAAATGCCTGGAAGAGCTACTGGTCCATGAAGGCGTTCATGAAGGGAAACCTTCCTATCTCCCTTAAACGCAAACTCATGGATGTTTGTATCCTGCCCATTTTAACATACGGTTCCCAGACTTGGTCTTTGACTAAAAGTCAAAGGTTCAGACTCAAGGTTTGCCAAAGAGCCATGGAGCGGAGCATATTAGGTATAAAAAGGATCGACAAGATCAGCAATGCCATCATCCGCTCATCAACAGGCTTACGAGACGTGAGTGTGCAGATTTCTAAGCTCAAGTGGGAGTGGGCCGGACACGTGTGCCGAATGAAACCGGAGAGGTGGGCCAGGGTTGTTACCCAATGGACACCAGAAGACGGACGACGTCCAAGAGGAAGGCCGAAAATGCGTTGGCGTGACGACCTGGACCGTTTTTCTCAAGGTTGGCAAGACTTGGCACCTGATAGAGAGCGCTGGAAATGTATGGGGGAGGCCTTTGCCCAGCAGTGGGACAGTTTGTAGGCTAAGTAAAAAAAAAACATGACAAATCAATGCATCTCAAATCCAAATAAGTCATAATTTCAGTGCAATTTTCAATAATAAGCAATAAAATATAATATTAACTATAATTTTGATTGAATAATACTTCCTGCTAAAACAACGTAAGTCAAGAATAGTTTTTTGAGTTTTTTTCATTGTTTTCAGTGATAAATTACAAATAGTATTCGCCATTTCATTTTTATACGACCCAAATAATAAATTGGACATAAAAAAGTGATTTAAAATTTACTTGTTTGAGTGTGAAACAGTTTTAATTGAAGGACTCAAATTCTAATTTGGTGACTTATGAGGTTTTTGAAATGACCGATTCAACTAAACTTAAGATATCAGGATTTGAAATATTGTATATACATCTAAATACAAAAAAAGCTCAACAGAAACAAACATTTTCTAGCGAAAGAAATAGCTAAAACGAGAATACTTCGATATATCAAAAACAATAACATAAGTAAAGGTCAGTAAGTTAAATTGGGAAGGGAAAATAGCAAATCACTCCGTTAATTCGGCAAAGAGAGTCATTGTGTATTTCATTTCACATACTGGTCACGTTTCGTAGCAAAAGGTGTGTGTGCGAAACACAATTATTCCGACCCTTAAGTGGATGTGAGAAGGTTCATAATTGTTTGTATAATTTTGATGTACGAGTTAGGATGGCTTGTATCGGCAAATATGTTTATTTTGGCATGTAAGGGGATGGGAGAAGGTTCATAATTGATTGTATAATTTCGGCGGGTGTGCGGGTATCCTTGGTTGGCCGAATGTTCTCGCTGAAACTCCGTCATCCGTTGTGACGTGGAAAACATAAAAGTTCCGGAGCGTTTCCGTCGTACTTCAGGGCTGACCATATTGAGGAATGAATTTCGTTAAGAATTAATTTAACATTTCAAGCAAATTCGGTTTAGGGAAAATCAAGGTCGAGAATAAGGAATGAGAAAAGGAAAGGTCGGTCCAATTTTTTTTTTTACCTTTTTTATCTCTATTTATAAGACTCTTTTTATTTTTAAAATGTGATTATTAATGCACAACTCCAGCAGAAAAAGTGTACCTCATAAAGCGACAGTCCAGTCTGCTCGGTATCATAGCTAGGATGCTGTTGGGCTGCCCCGCACCCTGCGAACCAGGGAGGTGCATCGCTTCCGCATGATCACGAAGATGCAGTCTACCCTTCTTCTGCAAACATCCCCGATGCACTGCAGTACCTGGGCAGCCCCAACAGCACCCTGAATGCGTTGGTAAACTGGACACGAAAGCCGCTATACGGTCCACGGGGGCAGTTGGCCCACATGCTACACGTGTAAAAGTTGGCGCAGTAAGCTCTGAAGAGAGTAATCTAAACATTCTTTGTGCAACGTCAGAACCTGATGTTAAGTGATAATGAAGTCCTAAGCGTAAGGGTGACAAGTACAGCATAATAAATCCGTTCCTGTACTTGTCGCCCTTATCTTGAAGACCCTTGCTACTAATGTAGCAACCCGCAGGAGCTCTGGAAACCTTACTCACACGCAGGAACACAAAAGTGATTTTTATTTTGCTGCGGTTTTCTGAAAGGTGGAGGTATTTCACCAGTCGAGCTGCTCCAGTTTGAGCGTTAAATCGCTATGCTCTACCTTTCTTAAATTACCCTCTCTCATTTAAAATATTAGTAAAGATTTTACCACAAATTACTGTTGCACATGTCTATGGGCAGCCCTACGCAGACCGCTCGGGCGAGGTGTCGGCTCGTGCGTGCTCGGTGTTCGTGACCGTCACGGAAATGACTGTTGGTCCTCCCCCCCACCCCCCGGACGGCTTTTAGTCATTAATTGAATAGCGCGGATTGTTGTCATTAGGCTGCATGTTTTGATTTCCTTGTCCAAGTTGTGTTGTTAGTGTTAAGTCGGACTGACGGCGGTCGGCGATGTGAATACGACCGTATTTGTATTGGCTTAATGATTGCGTTTGGTTGAGGCTGACTGATTTTGTTATTGAGAGTGGAATAAAGATCAAGGTTATTTCGTTTGTTTGAGTACCGTATAGTACTGATGATGATTTATTATATAAATCTGTGTATAATGATGATGCCTTGGTACCTATAAAGATTATACTTTTATTCTGTCCATCTGTTAGATTTTCAAAATTTCATGAAAAGTTTTTTATAATAATACAGATTATCAAAGCTTATAAAGGGGAGTGCTTACGTCACTTTTAGTAAAATTGCACGAAGAAGTCACGTCACGCTAAATTTTATCGTGATGTACCTATCTGAGTTAATTTTAGTTCACACGATAAAAAATTCATTATTTTTTTACATTTTAAAAAAAATATTTGTAGTCACCACTTCTACATGGTAGGTTACAAAATACTAGAGAAACATATTAACAATCGTAATATTAAAATATTTAATTGAATACGTTGTATCGTAATCAATCTATAAATTTACACATTGAAATTAATAATATTTAAATACGTTGTGTGTTCAACCGCATTCCGATTAATAAATTAAGCATTAATTAATACAATGCTGATACTGCAATTCGAAATCAAAATTAATCATTTTAAAAAGTTTAACCCATAATTTATAAATAACAGATTCCTGAACTGTTTGGGGTTTGCGATTTTATACTTTTCAGAGAAAGGTGGGTAAGCCGGACTTTTGCGTGGCGCTATATGCCGGTCAGGTCAATTTTACATATTTTCTCGGGTCTGGGTGTTGTGATGCTTTCGATGTTTGTTGTGATTATTACGTACTTTTTTCAGTACTGTAATCAAATATTCTCTAAGACTTTCCCACCGCATTCCCTTCAGGCCTCAAGCTGTTTCCTTACCTGCACACCACAGATGCTCTCAACGAAAGCTCACGGCTTGCGTGTATTACATAGGTCATAACCCCCTGGGATTCGCTCCCATTTGAGGTACCTAAAGTGGCCTCGCTCAGTTTCAAAACAACTGAACTGGAGGCCTGAGAATATGCAGACCCGAGGGCTATTTGCAAACTTGTACCGGCAACTGGGAATCGAATTGGTCTATAATGAAAAAGAAAAATTCTAGGTGAAAACTCGATGTTTAAGAGTTTGGTCCCAAAATAGGTGAATTATCTTGCACTGTAATGTAGTGAGTTAAGAGTACCTAATACTATACTACTACCCGGACCCAAGATAACACAAAAAAAAAAAGCATTTTTATATTACCCGACCGGGAACCGAACTAGCAACCTCTGCTATAGAGCGAAGCCAAATTCAAGCCCGCTCGCTTCTTAACTGCTAAGATAGTTAAACTTGTCATCTTATGGAGTTAATGATCTAATACTGTTTTGATTCGCCTGTTCAGATCAAATTTTTGGTGTCTTACCAGCCTTTAAATAAGTTTTATTCAAACTTACTATTAAATCACTGAGTTTAAATACATTTATATTTTTGGTGTCTACAAAAGCTACCACTGACTGACCGATTAATCACGAAATCTCAGAAACTATAACACCAAATGGCTTAAAATTTAGCACACAGGTTGCTTATAAGTTTAAGACATCCACTAAAAATAGATATTACGGAACTTAACCCCTTTGGGGGTTAGACGGGCGTTGGAAGATTGTATGTAAGACCTACGTTTTTGAAGTAAGAGACTTGAAATTTAAAATGTATGCTCTATTCATAGTGTGGAGGTGAAAATATTTAACTTTCTGATGTTTCCTTAGGTACTTAGCAATTTCCAATATAACTTACTTCAAGCGTGCAGAGTCATTGTTAGCCGCTAGTACTTTAATAAATTATCTACTATTGTATGCTAGCACGTGGCATTGCAAAAAAAAACATAAAAAGGTTCGCCACAACTCTGATGCTACAGTCGGCTACGAGCTGCATTCCAGCCTATCTGCATGATGCATTATACGCTCCGGCTAAGCGCTTTATTTATGAACAGTTCAGCCTAAAAGTTGGACGGGCGTAACATTTACAGAACCACTCCGCTGTATTGACGGGATTTGGAATGAAATGTGGGGTTTTTACTGAAGTGGAAGGTTTGATGGGAAAGTTGTTGAGTGGGCGCTGATTTGTGAACTATTTTGCACGGTAAGCTTTTTGATAAACACTACGGAACTAACAAAAACATGTACGTACAACTGTTTAATAATTCATATAAATTTAGTTTAAATAACTTTCTTTAACATTAGATTATTCGTCATATTTTTCTGCAGTAAATGTAGTAACAATTTAGTACTAACGACAAAATTCCAGTTTCCATACCGACAAAGTGTACGGACAATTTCTAAAACAAGGTGCAGCAACTTTTTTTTTTATAATGCACTCCAAGATTGACCTCATTCCACCTGATGTTAAGTGGTAATGAGTTCCTAGCTTAAGGGCGACAAGCATAGTAAAACTGTTACTATACTTGTCGCCCTTACTTTAAAGGCTTGACCCCTGCTACTAATGTAGCACCCCCCAAGAGCTCTGGAAACCTTACTCACATGCAGGAACACAACAACACCGGAGTAATTGTTATTTGGCTGCGGTCTTCTGTAAGGTGGAGGTATTTCACCAGTCGGGCTGCTCCAGTTCGAGCGATAAATCGCTTTGCCCTGCCTCTCTTAAAACCTTAGGTCTCATATACGCCTTTCATCAAGCGAAATTGATATTAAACCTCAGTCTATTTTATAAATAAAACACAAACAATAATTTACTGAGATACATTTCATTTCTCCGTAAAATGAAACGAAATAATGCCGTTTAAACTTTTTTACGCTCTATCAACATACATTTTTAGTCATTCTTTATTTTAAGTACGTTCGTGATACCACTGTTGTTTCTGCTCTCTATTTGTTATCACAAGTGGTTAGTTACTCAAAAAATACTTTACTGGTACTTTGAGAACATGTCAATCATGTGTGATGTAGGCTAAGTATCACAGTCAATAGTTTACTGTTCATAGAACTGTGGTAATAGTATTACCAAGCTTGAAGTTCAAAGTTAAAATACCCTGTACCTTGGATTGAACCTACGACTCTTGTTTTAATATACAACATTAATCAGTACGTCGGGTCAGCCAGATGGAAAATACTTATTAATGGGACAATAAATAAATGTAAGTAGCTTAAGCACTTGTACGGTTTGACTCGTTTTGCTTTACAACAAGGATTAACTACTAGCGCAAATATTTTTAATGGGATTGAGTCAACTTACGCAAACAATTAACAACGAAACAGTCAAACATCTACACTTGTCCACAACAACTTCAAACCGACGAAACTATTTCAACCTTCAGTTCATTGACCTCAAACCTACTGACGTCATAAGTTCGTAACTCAATTGGAACTGCTTCTTATAGATACCGTATCGCTGATAGGAGGAGCAGTCCATCGTATCAGGGGACGCGAGGTCATTTGCGGCCGTAGTTTACGTGAAAAACTGAAGGGGTTCTTCGATCTATATTTATATATTGTAGATTAAGAGTGGATATGTAATCAAAAATTAATCACATGTTTCTTTATTTCTTTTCTTTACCCTACAAAACTACTATTTGAATACTGTGAGGTTTTAACCGTTCGTCAATTATTTCTGCTAAATATAGTAACAAAGCAACACTCACTTTTACAATTTAACCCTGATTACATAGTAAAACGTAGGTGGCACAAGGTGTGTAAACATACTTTTCAACCAAAAACAACATTTATCCATAGATTCTTTTCATTTCTAGGGCCAACAATTTACAATAAAATTAACAAAATAATGAACATCTATCCTATGGACAAAATCATGGCCAAGAAAACAGTAACCAAATGGCTTTTGAGTAAATCATATGACGATACAGAAGCCTTACTTGCTAGGCTAAAGTGATAATAATTGCCTTGCCGATTCGTATCTATATTACTGAGGTATATACACATATACACACACACACACACACACACAATGTTTACATCGACAGAATAATTTTTAATGTCATTGAGTAATAAGCTAGGAATTTATTCTCTTTAAATACGTTAATAAACTCTGTTACCCAGATTTTTAGATATTTTTTCCTGTTCACTAAATAAATATTCTTATTACATTTGTTCCCCTGTAGGGCAGGGCCTGGTGACCTGTAACACCGGTTTTAATAAACTGTTCTCAGGCACCAGCCTCTCTCACACTGGGATACATATACTAATAAGCATGTACCTATTAGAATAAGCTGTTAGATTAAGATCCTTATTGTGAAGAGGAAATAAAGAGTTATTATTATTATTATCAGTCTTTTCCACTATCTCGGGACTACAGAGTCCCGGACTTTTGGGAGGCGTGCATGGGGCCGAAGCCAACACGTAGAGGCCCTTTAAAAGACAAGTATGATCTTAATGTGATGTGACACCAACCGACGGTTATCCCTGTATACACTATAAAATGCAGCCAAGGACAATCCCCGGTCAGGGCAGGACTATAGAATGGAGTGGAACAACAAAGGATCTGGGCTATTAGGTTGAGGTGCTAGTGGACTGGGTAACCGGGACTATGGGAAGGACTATGGCACCTGCCCGATCAATGTTTAAAAACACGATTAAAATGGGCAGGTGGTGACTCGCCATCTCACTTTCATGGGCCCCCCATTGGTCGCCCACTCAAGGCACGAAGCAGGAGCGACGGGGAGCAACATTGTGTGAGCGGCTCACGGTGTGGAGAGGTGTGCACCGCTTTCTACCCAGTGGCTTACGCCACTGTGCCAACTCGCGACTTAGGCATCTTTCACTTCCACCCTGCGAGCATAGCTCTGACGCCCCACTCTGGACGGCCGGCTAAGGCAAGCCAGAGGTGAGAGTCCTGCGGCCCCTGTGGGGTCCACTCCCACCGGCCAACTAAGGCAAGCAGAGGCAGGGGCCTGGTCGACTCTCAGGAGCACGGGTCCCAAGGGGTGTCAATCCCATTCAGCCCGCCACAAGCTGCCCTGGGGAGACTGACTGCACAGATAGAGAGTTGTCGCTCTTCATGGTACGAAGATCACCAACTCTCACCAGCGGGCGATGGGCTCGTCACTTCCCTACGCCAAGTTATTATTATTATTATTATTCAAGTAGGTTAGTTGCCACATTTAAATCATCATTAAACACAATGCAATTAATATCCGGTTCCAATATTTTACGATTAGTAATGACTAGTAAATGGCTATCCGTTTTTCTACGAGTCGTTAATTCAATATCAAATCTACTTTACATATCAGCTGTCATCAGTCGTCTGTCAGTCGTTTTTAGCTTATGCCTCGTATAATTTATTACTATCCGTAACTAAGAACGATTTGTTTTTCAAATATTGGGATCGGGCATAAAGTACTACGTGTTATGATTTAGGGTTTAAGGAGAGAGCCTTCCGCTCTCCCGCAAGCTCAAGCAAGGTGAAGACGAAAAGGTCATCTGAGGCCTTCATCATAATATTGGCAATGATCTCAGTATATACTTCTCCTTACTTTCCCCACTCCTTTGATTTCAACTCTCAATCTTTTAATGCCTAGGTACACGTACTTGAAATTTACCTATCAAGCATGAACCTTTACCTATAAAGCAAGAGGGAAATTCCTTTTTGTTTCTCTTACCTTTATGTTACTAGCGTCCTCTATCCAAGTTTTTTATTCCTAAGCATATTGACTACTTAATTTCTTAAACCGATCCTTAAGTATTTTTAAAGTCATACTTTGGTTCAGGTCTTATTATTATTTTTCTTTTCATTAGTAGCAGGGGTCAAGCTTTCTAGGTAAGGGCGAAAAGTACTACCATCTATTACAGGATAGTAACAGCTTTATTATGCTGTACATGTCGTCCTTAAACTAGGAACTAATTACCACTAAACTTGAGGTGGGATTAGGTAAACTTAAGAAAAAGAAGAAAAAAGTTATGGATATCTCCCATATCCCTATGATCTTTAGATGCCTTCACCCAAACTCCGCGCCCGATCCTTCAGATTTCATCACTCGACCTAGACAAAGGACACCCTACACCAGGCTTGTTTTGATTTCTTGATAAGCATCCATTGTTCCAACCCTAAAATTTTAATTAGCCGTTAAATCTAAACCTGATAACCAAAACCATAGGCTTTACGAAATGAGCACTAAATCACTTGTTTCATTACTCTGATCGCCTCGCAATAGCCTATTAAACCGAACACAGCGTTTTATTGAACTTGTTTAGCCAAGATCTAATCTCAGATTAACAGGCAATCTCCAAAGCGACACAAATTGTTCACGCGATCCACAGACACGTCGAGTATATCAAAACGGGGGAAGGAGAAAACATTTTTTTCTTCTATATATATAAACTGGCAAATCAGATAATCCAAATTGGTTTTTAGACGTAAACTCAATTTTGACGTGTATTTTACTTTATCGGAAAGCAGATAAATTGAGTGAGATACGCGGGATGTGGCGAAGTGTGAATCCAGCCGATATTGCCAGGTATCCAACTTCGGATTTCGTTATCAAGATTTCGGATTCAAATTTAATAGTATCGTGTACGGTGCTCGGTTTATTAACTTTTTTTGAGTGCGGATTTGGTCTGTTTTATTCGGGTTGCTTTGATTTGGACAGCTTGGGAACTGTGTTATCTAAATGAAAACTCAATGTGGGATTTTGAATGAGTTTTGGGCAGATATTTGAGGTGGGTTGTGGGAAAAAACGCAATTTTATGACATCAAATAATTTTATGGTCATAAACTTTAACACTCGAGGCTGTATCAGGGGGGGTACTCTTAAAAACGAAACACAGTTGATTTTGAGAATTAACATGTGATTTACAAACACTGTCATAAAACCCAAATTGGTAACACATTGATACGATAGTACGTATCAAATTTTCCAGATAGACAATTATTGGCGTTAGTACTTAGCGCGAACATCAATATTTCATCAATGGGCTCAATTAGTTTTTGCTTCAGACTTTTTAATCCTGATTCTAGTATCTTAACAATATTTTAAATGTTAAAATTTGTCAGAATATATTTATGTCTAGATTTCCAGATTTCTGGATGTATGAATATCTGTATATAGAATAAAGGTCTTGGTGCATGTTTGTTACTTTTTCTCACAGAAATACTTTGGTGGATTACAAAATGACGTACTAGATGAATAAATAAGATGCTTTTTACCCCAAAATATAATGGACGAAGTCATGGACACATAGTGATTAATAAAGGGATATTACTTTTATCTCGTGTTTCCTTCCTATGTCTGCAAAGTAATATTTTTCCGTTTAGGTAGGTTCATGATGATAAAAAAAACATACAAAAAGATTATTTTAAAGACTCAAGCGAAACTTAAGCCTTACACATGGTCGGGCGTGGCCCCATCCTAATAAATTCGAGTGGATCGTGCAAAAAGTAAAGAATTTGTTCTGAACCTTCGCCTTGATAAGTTGGACGCGAGATAGCGCTGTGGACAATCTATTCGGGCCCGACGGAATCGCTTCGATTGCTGGCTTCGCAAAGCTTATGTTGTGGCTCAATATGGGAAAGGTAGCGTATACATTTTTCATTTTCAATTCTTTTTTTTTGTTTGTTCATTTTACTGTTTATCTTTTGTTCGTGTTACTTTAATGTGTTTGTACCGTATTGATTGTGTGGTAATAAAATAATTTATGATTTTGATTGTTTGCACGGTTTCCTTCCCACTATGTCCACTATAAAGGTTGACTGAAAAAGATCCCTTAAAAAGCACTGGAAATTGTCTGTAAAACAATTTTCATAAAAGTTTTGTACTTTAAAACCTAACTATCTATCATTATATTTGGCAAGATATATAAATAGACTTTATTGCATTTGGCTTAGAGCTTACAATAGCAAAAAAGTTCGTTACCTACAACTGCTTGTGATAAGCTCAGTCAGAAGACCATTACGCGCGATACGAAAAAGGACGTAGTTCATAAGTTCCATATTGAGAAAAGATGGTAATTAATGTAAATAACGTATGTTTCTAATTATACCTATTGGTATTCACTACTTCCATCATCAGCACTATAAAAATTCAATATTAGATACCTACTAAAGTGTATACAAAATAATTTTATTTCCAAGAAACTAGGTAGTAATAAGGTGCTTAAAATAAGATTGGAAAATACCTTTACGTTTCGTAATTGAGTTGAGAATATGTATCCTCTCTATTGCATTTACAATTATTTAAGACAATTTACAGACCGTTTTAAGGTTTGACGATGGCAGATACCTCAAAATTACAACTGGCATCACTAAATCTCTTCACTAAACAGAAAGAGCCTGTTTGATAAACATGCTATCACTACATTAGAAACAGAAAAATTGTATCTCCCCTTGCGGTGCGGGAATTGAACCCACGACCTTCACGTATCGCGCGTGCTGCTCTTGCTATTTCGTACTTCCTTTTCTATTTGGCCTAACCTAGCTTATTACTATTAAGCTGAATTAGTTTTGTTGCCAATAGTTTTAAATACGCTTTGCGCTAAGCTAGCAACTTACTCGTAGATTTACTATTTCATATTCCCTTTTTTATTTGGCCTAACCTGGCAGTGTATTAGGCTGAATTAGTTTTTGTTGCCAATAATTTTAGATACGCTTTCCGCTAAGCTAGCAAAGCTAAGACTCACTATTTTATACTTACTTTTTATTTAGCCTAACCTAGCAGTGTATTAGGCTAAATTAGTTTTTGCTGCTAATAGTTTTAGGTGCGCTTTCCGCCGAGCTAGCAACTTGGACCACAGAACTAAGGTGGACCTTTTTAGCAGGTCAACGGTTAGATACAGGGTCACGCGATGCGAGGCCGTCGCCTTCTGACAGCCAAATCAAGGAAGCCAGGGTTTCTGAATCACTAATAACTAGATAATGTGAAATTAGCTCAGAGACACTAGTCTCAGACACTAGTAGTACTGACTACAGTATCGAAGCCTGTGGATTATTTTTTTGTTTACCTGCAATGTTGCGGTACTTTACTCAAGCGAAATCTCTTAACTCCTTATTGAATTATCTTAATTTTTTGTTTAAGAGAGGTAGGGCATAGCGATTTATCGCTCGAACTAAAGCTACCCGATAAGTGAAATACCTCCACCTTACAGAAGACCGCAGTCAAATAATAATCACTTCTGTGTTGTTGTTTTCCTGCGTGTGAGTAAGGTTTCCAGAGCTTCTGGGGGGTACTACATTAGTAGCAGAGGTCAAGCCTTCAAGATAAGAGCGACCAGTCCAGTAACAGATTTATTGTGCTGTACTTGTCTCCTTAAGCTAGGACCTCATTACCACTTAACATCAGGTGGGATGAGGTCAATCTTAAGTGTCATGTAAAAAACGTGTTAAAATAACAAAAGGAAGATTTAATGTCTTGATTAGATAGCAGTCTCTATCAGTCAACTCCACAGATTTGATTTGAAAAGTGTCAAGTTGTTTTTGTTTGTGCAAGACGACGGGACGGACATTGCCATCGTGCAGTCTGTAAGGTTCCGGGTTTGATTACCGGTCGGGTCAATATTGAAAACAATCTTTTCTATATTGCCTCGGGTCTGAATGTTGTGGTATTGTCATTGTATCTGATTTCTGCAACACAAGTGCTTGAGCTATTTATCACAGCATTATAGCAAAGCATCTGAAGCTGTCCGATATTTATTTATTAATGAGTCTTCTCGGAAATGATCTGCAAATAGAAATCCCGTAAACAGTGTTTCAGATTGTGTAAAATTGCTCAGTCTCCCTCCACCGCAAAAATTGGCTTAGACCATTATTTCCGTTTGAGGATACGACTTCCTCAATTTACATCGGAACGATTGCACCAGATCGTCAAATTAAAAGTGAATTTGTGAAGATGCGACAGAATTGCAACTGCAAAACATAACTGGAAGCCATAGCAATAACAATAACGATTTATACTTTTTATGTCCGACTTGTTTATTTCGGTATTTGCCTGCATTTGTATTCTGTTTCGGTGTGCTACTGTTATGCGTTCAATTCGTTTGAAAATATTTTCCTGTATAGACTAAAATATCAAATCTCTCTGCATGCAATGTTTCGCAAAATATAAAACTATGACTTTAATACTTTTCCACGGTTTTATTTTATAACTAGGTAATTAACGTCAAATGGATACAATGCATATTAAGAATGCTATGATACTTTAAGATTTAGACATATGAACTCCGAAATAAAAAGCAATTTTTATTTTCAATTCCAACGAATAGTTCATGTAATTAGAGCTGAACGCGCTTATTAAAATAAAATAGTACATATAGGAAAACAGAAGCCTTGATAAAGCAAAGTATAAGTCGATTTTTTTTAATAGATTAAGCTTCGCTATTATTGTAACAATAACTGGATTTCAAAGATCAACGAGCGTCAACAACCTTGAAGATACGCATGAAATAAACTGAAAAAAATCCATTCATAATCCATTCAAATCACTATTTCAAAACTACTGTTATCAAACGAAGAACACAACAGACACACATGGCGCCGATCCCAAAAACAGTAACGTACGTGCATTAAAAGCAAAACAAAACTATTTATACGCGTACAATCCCCGTGCCTGCCGAGTACGTCATAAACACGTACCACAGAAAGAAATATTTGAAGTGTCCTACGTAAACGAATGCAATTCAAAAAAACAATAAAAACTATATTTGGCATCATTTTAATGATTTAAACAGCCGAAACTTTTTTTTATTGAACTAGCGATCATCAGATTTTTTACAAAGAATACCGACAAAAAGTATTATAAATAAATTAGCGGCCCGCAGTGGGTTCGCAAGCATTCTTCTATATCAATTTTCAACTGATTCTTCTCTAATATTATTCGCAGCGTAATGTTATATAGTCAAAAACTTTCCTCGATACATGGAATTTTTCGATTCGGGGTTTCAGCTTTATAATATTAGTATAGAAGTATAGATAAACCTGCAAATATAATTTGCTGAATCCATTTAATCCAATAAATCAACTTAATATTTCTCCTTAAAATTCATGTAGGTTACTTGGTATACAATCGTGTAATTTTTTTAATTTTCTAAACCTGCATCTCTTTCTTATTCCAAATGAGTATAAAACTACAAACTAATACAAATACGTGGGTCCATCCTTAACACTGATAGAAAAGATTAATTTTTCTGTTTCTTAAAAATATACGTACATTTTCGCTAATGGGCCTAGAGCTAGGATATTTTGCTTCTGAAGATTTTAAAATAGTAAATGTCTATATAGTAGAATTTTTTGAAATCTTTTGTTCTAAAATAAATTTCTAAAATACATGTTAAATTATTCCAAAGTAACAAGCGTAAGGAACATTCGCTCATTTAAAAAGTTGTGATTTTTCACTTGCACTGGTATACGTAGGAGCCGTATTGTATCAAATCACAATGAAGCACAGCTATTACCCGTCCCACCCCCACACCCATTCATAACATGTTTAATTCCACCCCGTGTAGCTGCTGAATATTTTATACAGGTGGAGAAAAAACTGACAATGCGGTAGGGGTAGTATACGTTAGGGTTAATATTAAAGTCGGAAAGATATTTTTGTCTAAATGTTTTTGACAATATTTTAGATGTTTATAAACAAGTTAATGAGTTGATTTTTAATGTTCTTATGGTTAAATTAAATTAAACGATAACTTAGCGAAATATATCTCCTGAAACTCAATCTGTCAAACCAAGAGTGAAGACGCTGATGGCTGTGACAATATTAGTACAGTCGTCAACGCTAATCCTTATTTTAGTACTTTAGTGTATTGCAATTTTAGCTAAAGTAACACAGTAACTTGAAGTAACCAATAAACGATTATATATGTATATTATGTGGAAAAACATGATTAATCGATCGATCTTTATTTATCATTCAGTAAATTTCGATTACCAAATTCGCAATTTATTTATTTACTAATTGATTGATTAGTAGTAAGTTATTAATAAAATATTTTAAATGTCAAAGATTTAAGCCATTGAAGAGACAGTGGGCTGGTCACATCAGTCACAGAATCAATAACTACTGACGATGTACCTTTGATATTATTTTGCAATTTAGGAGCACTACAGCGAGGTGGACTGTTGATCTAAGTAAACTTGGCTGATAAAACGCTTGATACTCGTAACATTATAGCTTAAGAGTAACATAAGTCCATCTAATTATAAAGTTTCGCAATCAGATTTAAATTCAGAAACTATTTTTTATGTTTTTTTTTTCAATTTATTATTGGACAGAGACAAAGTATTTACTTTCCGAACTGGAATCGTTCCTGATGTTTGTAAACCAGCTCGCAGAAATAGGACCTAACAAGATAATAATAATGAGGAGAATGCCGAAAATATATCATCACTTACAATACTCGTACCAAAGAGATATATTTAATCTTTATGTCATATTTCTGTTTCATGTTATATCATCGTATTATCATGGATCAAATTAAAGAGATATGACGTTTTTACATTAGTACAGACTGATATCTCCCAACTTCAAGCATTGCAACTATTTTATCAACGGCACAGCTATGGGATTCAGCTTGCAAGCTTCTCTGGATCAAACTTAAATTGCAGTTGCAACAGATTTGAGTTCATGTACATAACGTAGTTACAAGATGGGGAAAGGTTTAAGAATTGCGACATTGTACTGGAGAATGCAGCGTGCGACAACCTTGTCACAGTATTGAGATGTGATGGATGGAACTGGTGTAAAGACGAAAATTGTGGAAACCTTGAGTCTAAACCAAACTTAGATTGCAGTTGCTCGTAGTATTACGTAGTCAGCGCGCGCCCGTCACGTGCCAGGGTAGTCACGAACTCCCCTGGACCGGTCAGCTTTGTACTATTAACTGACCGTTATATTGGTATTACATCTACATATTGTGTCTTTAGTTAGTGTATAGTGTTTTTTAACTAATTGAAAAAAGTATTTTTGATAGAGGGCTAAGCGCAAAAATAAGGCGCAATAATAAATGATCGACCGTCTAAAAGAGTATGATAGATAGATAGAAGGAGATAGAAATGGCACCACATGACAGGAGCGCCCTATGTAAAGAAGTGAGCATGGGCTACGCTTAAATTTGGGACCATACAGTATCAAAGTGCCGGGACTCAGTCGAGATATTTGAACTTAGCCTATGCCAACCAGATTACTGGATACAATTTGACATGAAAACCCACCTGGAAACTACTATCAGTCAATTCCTAATCCGTTAAAAAAACTGATTTTTATACATTGATGCAACATCTAGCATGATGAAGCAGACCTGCTGGCTACTCTGAACGAAACTTAGATTGCAGTTGCAACAGATTTAAGCTCGTAGCATTACGTAGTCAGCGCGCGCCCGTCACGTGCCAGGGTAGTCACGAACTCCCCTGGACGGGTCAGCTTTGTACTATTAACTGACCGTTATCTTTGTATTAGAAGCACATTTCCTTGTTAATAAGGTAGATGACTAAAAGATTCTGATTGGTCCACACATTATCAAAAAACATAAGACATATTTTTTTTCACCCATAACTTGAATATAAAAAAATACTAAGTTAAACTGCATTAAAATTTAGCGTGACATCACCTATTTGTACAATTGTTACAAAACAGTGAACACACTAATTCACTGAATTTTGACGCGTTATATCATTAGTAACTTTTATTAATTCCTGGAGAAACGAATACAATGACCTTATTGTATTTTGAAAATGTAAATGACGAACTTAATGGAATCATTGTTTTTATCGAGCTATCAATATTTTTGGTGTACAATGTTCTATAGATGTTGGATAAAACTCATAAAGGAATCATGGTTCGAAAGGGTTAGTATCGTCAGCATCAGCATTATAGATTTGTATGCACCTTGTCTATACAAAGTAAAATGAATAAATTTGTCTCAATAAACCTCTTTAGTAAACGTCAGTTAGACAGTAAACTTAATGTGACAAGGTACTGAGTTATATAAAAATTAAAGATGCTAATCGTACATATTTTCGTCGTCCCGTTGTTTGAGCTTTTAAACAAGTAGTTTTGATCTATAGGTAAGTACATGTGTATGAAGAGTATAATATAATTGGGTTGAAGTCAAAAATCTTCTGTTTTGTAAATGGAAACAATTTCAAACTGGTTTATCAATGCACAGCACAAACCAATGATCGGATTACGCTGAAATTTGACAAGCAAATAAATAAAAAATAAAAAATGCGCCAGACAACCACACCAATCACCTGGTCTCAAACTAAGGTTCTCCCTTGTACTATGAGCACCAGACGATGGATACTAACTGGGGGCGTCATCCCAGTACACACAGACCCAAGTCAATTTAGAAAAGTTCGTTTTTCAAATTGACCTGACCGGGAATCGAACCCGGGACCTATCGCGCTTTGGCCGCTTACCTTAGCCACTGCGTCACCGAGGTCGTAAAAAAAAAATTAAAATTGTTGTGACTCTGGCATCTATTAAGAACGGATTCATATAAATTATCCTCTAACGAGAAACGGAATCTATCTGTCAACAGAAAGTTCCACCTAGATATGTTTTTTCCACCTAGAAATGTTTGGCTTCAACCGAACTTCATCGACTCACTTATCCAAAACTGAGACACAAGCCCCATTTGTCGTTAAAGATCTATCTCCACTTACTTAGAATACGCAAACAAAATCAATATCCTCAAAATGAGATAAAAGTACATTTTCGTTTGTCCACCTCTCGGCCCGGGGAGGGCAAATAGCGAATTACGCACTGAATGGAGTGCCCCAAGGGTTGATTCGATTTGCCCCGAGGCACCTGAAGTGCCTCAAACGGGCGGCGCAATCACATCTGTTAGTTTGTCGATGAGGAAACCTTTGTACAGACAAAAGCACGGCTACACACTTCGGACTTCGTCCCATCCTTATATCGTCCGCATAAGATCCAATTTCCAAAGAACTGCAAGTGTTCACCTTGACGCGCTGTCGACTGTACCTTTGTTTGAAGCAATCGCACGATAATTACGTGTCTGGTTACATTGATTTTGTATGGGATTCGGACACGACTTTTTACAAATCGTATTTCATTAATTTGTTAATTGGTTTATCAAACGATAAACATATTGGTGGTGGCTGGGTAGAAACTATAGGCCGCAAAGATCTTATTTCTTTCCTACTTAAATTTATTAATGTCTGTAGATTCGTAATTGAGCTTAGGGATATCTATAGATGGCTATTCAACATTTTATTTTTAATTCTTCTTACTATTGCACAAACGTCAAGTTAAGTATAAAATAATAAGTAGTTAATAAGTGTGTAAGTCTTAAAGTTTTCTATGTAGCCAACTGAAAGAAAGAAAGAAAGAAAGAAAACACATTTATTGACCACTTGACAGCACAACACGACAAACAAAATTAAAACAAAAACAAAAAACAAAAAGAAGTACAGGAAAAAGTAAAACAGAACAAACATGAAGTAGGTAATTAAAAAAGAAAAAAATGACGCAAGGCTGCTGCAGCGCTGGTATTATGGTGCGGCCTATTCGAGTGACGCTACTTATTGATATATAATATATTAAATATATATGATAACAAGGAACAAACAAAATTAAATAAATAGATGAACTAACAAGAAAAAGAAGATAGGCGAGCAGATCAACAATAAAGAAAAAGAAGAAAAAAAAAAAAGAAAAAACTGCATTTATGTATCGTTAAAATGTGTACCAACAACATTTTTGGAGCTTTAAAGTCGATCTGGGATGTTATTCGAAGCAGAAGAATCCGTTAAAAAAACACACCAGTAGGTGCCCTATCTTTTGATAACTAACAATCAATAAAGATAACTTCCTGATTTTTTTACACTTCAACAAAAATTTAAAACTATACAGAGTAGATTTTTCGATGACGAAGACATCAATAAATTTTAACAAAAATTGGAGACCGTTAATAACCCACTATGGATTTAAACTCGTCCGAAATAAATTATTATTTTATTTGTTACTGACTTGGCTGTGACTAGTACTATTCAAAAATATTCAAAAGTATAATATACATTCAGAAAAACACAGGTCTCATACCAAAAGCTGTCGACAAAGATTACCGACGTGCAGCGAGTAAAGTCGCCGACAAGCCGGCCCGCAAAAACTAGTTAACATAGGTCGGCTTTGATATGCAATGCGCTTTGAGTTAATAAGAAACATACATTGAACAACATCACATACATGCTTAGATTCTGTGGTAGCTAAAGCACTTGTGTTAGAGAACATACGTTGCACAATTAATGTGGACTTATCACTGTATATGTATGTACGTAGAGGTTAGATAGACAGGTGCCAGAACATAGCTTTTGATTTATTTAAGGAAATATTATTGCAAAGGGAATGCGGGTAGTTCTCGTTTTTCACCTTTTTAAATTGAGGTAAAGGATGGAAAAATAAATAATATAACGTTTAAATATAAATATTGGACTAAATACATTGCTCTGATTATGTGGTAAGTTACTTAAGCACTTGTGTCATAGAAATTCGAGACAACGACGGTACCATAACACCCAGACCCGACATTATAGAAAAGTTCGTGACCCATAATGATCTGACCGAGGATCGAACCCGGGACCTCAGAAATGGCGTGACGCAAAGTCATTTTTTTATTTATAGTTTTGTAAATTTATATTGTGCTGTGTAATCTATACTAATATTATAAAGCTAAAGAGTTTGTTTGTTTGTTTGTTTGAACGTGCTAATCTCAGGAACCACTGGTTCGAATTGAAAAATTCTTTTTGTGTTGAATAGATCATTTATCGAGGAAGGCTTTAGGCTATATAACTTCACGCTGCAACTATTATGAAAGTTTTTATGAAAACCGAAATCCACGCGGACGAAGTCGCGAGCGGCCGCTAGTTTTTTATATATCCTGAATTACGATACTAACTTATTTAATATCCTTGTATGAAGTAAATAAAAACATAATAATATGCCCAATAAAATGAACTCTTCATCTAATTGAAAACAAGGTACTATTGACATCGAGTACCTGTTTTTAAACTAACATAAAAATCGCAAACAAACGTTTGTTTAGACAGTATTACATTTCTTGATTAGAAACCTAACATAACATTATCTGAAGGCACTAACCCAGTTCCGAGTAAATCATCTTTTGTACTCGTATTTACGTTAGAAAGACAAAGACATTATCATGGAAATTGAAAAATTCGGTACCAAATTCGGAGTTCGGGCCACGAATTCCTGTGGGTACACAAGGAACAAAGCAACTGCGTCCAAGGCGAGTAATTTATCATAGAATAATATTGGAGAGGATACTAGGGGTGGTTCTTTCCAAAAAAGATCGAATTGTCAAAAGCATTTTTGTTATCAATTTCGATTAACAGCTTTAACATAACGTCGTAAGGCTTAAATTCCATTTAAAAGCCGAATGCAATTAATTTTTGTGTGTAATATTGAAAAAGATATCTTATTAGTAACTACTAAGGAATTGTTTTAGTTTGTTTATAAAATATCAAATCAGGTATATAACACGATAATAATTAAATAAATAAATATTGGACAACATCACATACATTGCTCTGATCCTGTGGTAAGTAGCTAAAGCATTTGTGTTACAGAAATCAGAAACAACGACGGTACCACAACACCCAGACCCGAGACAATATGGAAAAGTTCGTTTCCCATATTGATCCGACCGGGGATCGAACACGGAACCTCAGAGATGGCGCGACGCCAAAGTCCGGCCCGCTCCCCTCTCGGCTACGGAGGTCGTGTCGGTACGGTGTTTATGTCCTAAGTGTAAACAATACATTTAAAACCTGAAAGTGACAAACGGTTTTATTATAATAAACGGCACAGCAAACTGAGTACGGCCAGCCATTTCGTGACTTCTTCAAAAATTACCCCTAAAACCAGTTAACCATAATATAACGAGTAAATATAACTACGTGTATATAATTTTATGAGCAAATCTTGGAATCGAAATTCGATTGTTCATTGTGAAACATTGATTCAGACCTTAATAATCGATTCAGTCTTTTATATCGATTCAAACTTTCATGTCGATTCAGACCTTTTTAATCGATTTAGATCTTCATACCGGTAAGGAAATACCTCATTTTATAATACCTAATCATCGATTCAGACTTATACATTGATTCAGACCTCTACAATATTTATGTAAAATAAATAAATAAAAAACACACATACATTGCTTAGATTATGTGGTAAGTAGCTTAAACACTTGTGTTACGGAAATCAGAAACAACGGCGGTACCAAACACCCAGACCCAAGACAATAAAGAAAGATGGTTTCCCATATTGACCCAACTATTTGGTCCAACAAATATATGATTCGATTAATCGATCCCAGATCGCCATCCCTAGAGGGTATCCCGCGTTCTAGCGTGGTTCTCGCCACAAATTATGGGCGACGTGAAGGCGACGTGTAGGCGATGTGTTTCGAGGCCCTTTTGACCGTGGTAATGGGATAAAAAGATTTCTGTCCAAACACGAGTATCTGACGTGACAGGAAAGCGCCGCGAAGCGCTGCCTATTAGAAGCGGCACAAGCTTTTTCTGAATACGAAATGAGAATGTTTTACTGCGGACCTGCTGGGGGCATTTGTATTTTGATTGTGAGAGGGTAATACGTGCACTCGTAATTCTGTCATGGATAGTGGGTAGGTGTGATTTTTTTATGAGTGGTTATGTTTCTGGTGGCTTTGTCGTGAAATGGTATTGGGACGTGGTGGTTTTGCTAAGTATGTGGACTGTTTAGGTGGCGATAGCATATGTTTTATATATGTTTAACACATAATTTTAATATTTTTTTAATTATTACATAAATCATCCATACCACCCAAAAAACGAATAAAAAGAGGAGATGATAATAAATTTACAAACCGAATAGCTTTTATTAGCTTTATATACCTAGCTAAAAACGCTTGCGAAATCAATATAAAATATTTTTTAACTATATTACAAAAAATATTTTGTGTATGTTTTATATTGGATATTGTTTATGTTTAAAAGAAACATACATTGATATCATAACTATGTGTAAAATTATATTTGAAATTGGTTCCATAATTATCTCAGCAATGCACCATCAAAGGTAACTGGTTAAATTGATTTTTAAAATACAGACTAAAAAACAAAATAAGCTATTATTAGTATGTAACCTGTATGTGTTTTGTTACATAATTCAACATGACGTGTGATAGTTGTAAAAACTCACTTAAATTTTAAATTATTGCAAAAGTCTGTGTTATGAGGAAGTACAAAAATGTATTTTTAAAATAAGCAAGGGCCTCATCTTTTTACGTATCATAATATTTAATCAACAATATTTCTTATATTGAGACGTTTTTCCATACGCAATCAAAAAAATCTGAGATCTAGGCTTTTTAATAAATATTATTTTCTCAAATTAGTAAATAGATAAACAAGAAACAGTTGCAAATGCTTCTCAGGAATCTCAACAAAAGGATAAGGCAATTCATCTTTTGGTCGTAAAGTTGGTAATTGCGTCTCGAAAACTAACTTTCTCAGTGCCCAAGACAATCTTTGCGAGCAAATACTTACTAGGGACCAAAACAATGAAGAACGTTACAAAAGGAAAGATTAACTTCTGTAACTTCGATGCGAAGATGGAATCTTCAAATTTCTTAGCGTCCGAGGCTGAACCTAGACGCTGGATAGCATTTGTCTTCCAATGCCTGTTACAATGATTTATGCAACCTTTGCGCTGTAAATATTGCAGCAATACAATTTGTTTTCGCTTTATGCTCTTGTTTTATTTGTGGGAAATGGCGGCTGAAATGTGATCGTTGAATCGCTAATTATATTATAAGTATATGGCACAGGTCATTTTTCTGTTAAGATTTTATCAATTTATATTTTGCACGGCCGTTACTTTTTCTCGTTATGAACCATTTCCTCTACTACTCCATTTCCTCTTCTACATAAAGGTGTCTTCTATATATCTTCCTCACAGGAAGATAACGCTTTCTAGTGAAAAGATCGCCTAAATTTTACTACAACTTGTCTATAAACCGATTTCTGTAAATGTACTGTGCAGTAATGTATATCCATCTATCAATGTTTATCAGATAAAATAATGTCAATACCTCGAAAAGGCTTTATATATTAAATTCATCATCAGCCTACAGCAGTCTACTGTTGGACAAATGCCTTTTCAATAGTTCGCCTTTTTGGTTTATACAGAACTTCCCGCATCCAGCTCCTGTCTGCCATATTGCGCAGTTTATTTTGCACTTCATGATTGACCTCATTCCACCTGATGTTAAGTGGTAACGAGGTCCTAGCTTAAGGCAACAAGTGCAGCATAAGCATAATGAAGCTATTATTGGACTTCTCGTCCTGCTTGAAGGCTTGACCATTTGCTACGAATGTAGTACCTACCCCTCCCCCCCTCTAGGACCTCTGGAAACCTTAGTCACACGCAGGAACACAACATCAGAGAAGTAATTGTTAGTTGGCTGCGGTCTTCTGTAAGGTGGAGGTATTTCACCAGTCGGGCTGCTCCAGTTCGACCTATGACTCGCTATGCCCTACCTATCTTATATATCGGCTATATTTAATTATTTTGATTTGCCGTTTTGAAAGGACAATTCCGAAAACCTTAACTGACTTTACTTCTTGTACCTATTAAAAACTTATTTAAAAGAATAATTATTTACAAGTAAGCATCAATCTAACCCAAATTTTATTGAATCAGCCCTGATTATCTCAATTTTGAACTGCTTTATTGACTTCAAGTTAATTTTAATACTGAAATAAATATATCCAAACAAACTCAAAGAAACGAATCACTCAAACGTTTGATTTGTAAACAATCTCGTCCTTACAAACAGATCAAATGCTTAGATTAAGTCGTGAAAATCTAATCATTATAATTTTATGGGATTAAAGCTAGGCAATTAAAATTTAACGTTCATTTTGATAATAATGTTTCAATGTTTGAAATCTTAAACACGTTCTATTTCAAGGACTGCTTTTGTGAAGAGGATTAAATGGATTTGTTAATTTGGTCACATCTTATGCCTATATTTAATGTGAACAGGTCAAAACGCAATGGGATTTTTGGCAGTTAATTGAGAAGTACTTAGTGGACGACATTTTGTTTGAAGTGCTAATTGCTGACAAGATTTGTCGGAGCTCGCTTGTCTTTGCCTGCTCGGGTGAAGTTGCAAATCTTCACACCCTTTCACATATTTTTGTACCTACCGAGCAGGGTTACTGAGCCCCCGTTCCTAACCCTGCCTGGCTGTGAAGGGGGATACGGGGTTTGATGGGGAATCTATTTTCACTTAAGAAATATTTAGGCTGGTGCAATCCTGACTAAAGCATCGATCAGTAAATAGTTCGCAACTAACTTATAAAAATATTTAATTAAAATAGAATACACTATCGATTTTTGCATTACATTGTAACAAATTTTTCTTTTAAACTATTACTCTTCAAGATTGACCTCATCCCACCTGATTTTAGGTGGTAATGAGGTCCTAGCTTAAGGGCATACTCAAACACTAAACAGGTCACATGACTGTAATATAGCGAGATACACATGTTAATTTATCATTTCTTATTAAAATTTGATCCATTTCTATCTATGTAATTTTAATTACATGAAAAAAAGTGCAAATACACAAACTTAAGAGAGGTAGGGCATAGCGATTTATCGCTCGAACTGGAGCAGCCCGACTGGTGAAATACCTCCACCTTACAGAAGACGCAGACAAATAACAATCACTTCTGTGTTGTTGTGTTCCTGCGTGTGAGTAAGGTTTCCAGAGCTCCTGGGGGGTGCTACATTAGTAGCAGGGGTCAAGCCTTCAAGGTAAGGGCGACAAGTCCAGTAACAGATTTATTATGCTGTATTTATCGCCCTTAAGCTAGGACCTCATTACCACTTAACATCAGGTGGGATGAGGTCAATCTTGAAGTGCAATATATAAAAAAACTATTTAGTGATACACATTGTCATTGATACAGAGTAATACTTCGTTTTAGCCTTTAAAAAATAAAATGTGCCAACTAATATTGAAATGTCATAGCAACAATAACTTCCAGATCATAACTACAGCTTTTATCTAAAGTGAAATCGAATTACGCATTTAGTTTACAAGCCCCATTTTACTAAACGCACGAAATAAGTTCGAGTTTGTGGAATAAAGTTAATCTTTATACGAAATGTCCAGTTAAAATCTTTTTATCTTTTTCCGCTGCAAATAAAAATAAACTCTTCCACATATTAACCTGTCAAGCCTAAACACTGAAATCGTAACTAGATCTGGTGGAAGCATGAATAAAATAACATTTTTTCCAACTAACTTGCTGCGACTTCACCCACGTGGGATACTGTCCACTTTTAAAAGGTATTAGGCATCTTACAAACGACTAGGGCTGTCCAATTATGTTTTATTAGAAATAGAATATAAATAGAAAAAAGTTTTGTCAGTGTAAATATAAAATTAGTTACATGAGAAAACAAAATAACAATAGGTACAAAACACTGAAAAGGAACATACTCCGCATGTGTCGGGGGGCCGAGGACTTCCTGACGCTGGTCTTCCGTATATGCCTAGAGCGTGAGCATTACTGCACGCAGGCAGCATTCAGTCTTAGCTGTGCCCGTGACTTTCTCCGCCTGGAAAATTGTAAGTAGCATTTTTTATTGTTTAGGCTAACGACGTCAGTCAGTTGGGTCAGTACCTACTTTGATCTACGGAGTATGACAGCGATATACGGGCATCATAATCTTGGCGCTATGTGGCGGGTCGTTACATTCCCTACAATATGGTTGAGTGAAGCGATGGCTGGCACATACGTCATGCTTGTGAACAGGTGCCACCTTTGGGGACTGGTCTGCTCCAGCTTACCTCTCGAAAGTAAAAACTTACTTGAGTACTTATTTGTTTCATCACTCATCAAAACCTAAACTATATGACTTGGTCCAAAGTGAGCTACACATAGCAATAAGTTAGATACTGATACTGTAAATGATCTGCTGAGTTTCTTACCGGTGTCTTCTCGGTAGATATAGGTTCCGAACCGGAAGTAGAATCACTTTGCATTGTATTCAATGACGATTCAAAAGTGTTATATGTAACCTACTTGAATAAAGAAATATTTGAGTTTGAGCAACTCAAAAGTTTAGTTTGTAAACAACTCCGTACCATTTGTCCGTAAAACGGCCAAATAAAATAAGTTTAATTTAGTGTGAGCCCCCTTATATTTGTTGTAGTTTAATTTAATATATATTTTTTTTATGTAAACATGACTTTATGTTCTGTGAATAAGCCAATATCTGTTGCTGTTATAAACAAGTAAAGAAATACGGACAACCCCCTTTATTATTTACTTTGTTCTATATTATTTTGCTCTTGCAATGAATATAATGGGCTTTCATACATAATACAAGTAATATAACATACCCTGTTTTACCACCTTAGAGGTGAGACGGGTTCCCTACCTTTATCCGTAAAACGTCAAAAAACACTTTTTTTTTGTATGGGGCATTTTAATGTTAACAAGACTATTTATTTTGTGAATATCATAAAGTATCTACCTGTTGACGTTTCAATATTGAGCTTTTTGCTTCTGTTTATTGCATCGGAGTCCCCTTATATATTTATTTTTTTTGCATGGCTTGACGTTTTTAGTTATTAAAAGAATACCATCATGTGTAAAAAATTCAACGATCTATCTGCGATGTGTCATCACATTTATTGTGAGTCCCCTTAAATATACCTTAACAGCCTGAAGAAAGTTGGACAAACAGACAGACGGAGTCTTAGTAATACGGCCCCATTTTACCTGACGGGTACGGAACTCTTCGAATGTTATTTTTTATACTAATGACCCAATTATATTTAACGTGGCAGCCCTGGCAATAACCTCACGCGCACTTGAGATAAAGGAAGGGTTAGGGACGGCGACTGTTTCGTACATTTCCTGTTTTCCTCGTTCCTTTTATTCCATAATGCCTATTTATATCTTTGCGTTTGTAGTGATTTATAGCGAAAACATCAAACACTGTTTGTTAGAAATCTTCGTAATCTTGTTGGTAAACATTCAAATAGGAAATGCTTCTTTATTTAATATTGTTTTTGACGATACTCATTCTATGGTAGTTGGTAAGTAGGTTTGTTAAATTAAGTTTTAAGACTTTCGCGTTCCATTTAAAACATTTAAAATAATTTAACGGGTCAAAACGCGACACCATTGTTATTTAGTAGTTAATACGAACTACTTACTGCCCGACGTTTCGATTAGGTTGCACCAACCATGGTCACGAGCTGACTGGTCTTGCTTGCCTTCGTCTGTACGGGGGAGCTTGCAAATCTTCATCCACCCTCACATTGTCAAATAACAAAATGTTATTGAAGTCACTTTGACACACTAGACTGACAGTATCCGGAATTGTTTTTGATCGTTCTAACCAAGGTAAACATTTGTTAATAACTGGTTAGGTTTGTTAAGATTGCGCCCCTAATGCCCTTCTGCCAACCGACAATAATCCTGAATGATGGAGTTTTATCTCACAGTTGAGATGTGCCTTGCGTCCCCCCACGGCCTCAGAGAGTCTCGGGTGTCCGCAGAGGCGGTAGGCAGCGGAGCCGCACAGCAGATCCGCTGCTGGGACCGGAGACGGCTACGTCTGAAGCCTGGCGTCCCTATTGCGCGGCGAGGTGGGCCGCTTGACGGCAGGCGCTGTGGGAGAGCCTGTGTAGAATCCACAAGGAATCTCGACTCGCCCACAACTGCGCAACGTTGGCCACCGAGAGGGTGCGAGTCGGTGCGAGCCCGACACACCACTCTGTTCCCCGCTGAGAGTGTGGATACACTGCTATGATACATAACTGACTGGTTATTTAAACTTTGTTTTTAGTATAAGAAATAATAACTAGGTCTTTGGATAGACATTTTATTTATTACACGGTAAACAAAAATATATCAAGATAAAATTCCATACCATAAGCTCAATCCACTAAACTACATTTGCCCTAAGTAACGTAGGCTGTATTTATTGCCGCCGCCAGTTTTTAATAGATTGGTTGGTTGACCTGTAAAAACTATAATCTTTTTACAATCTTTGGTTTTTGCTCCTACTTTTGAATCGGTCCTGTTTTTGGGCTAGAATAAATTTGTTTGGCGATTTGATAAAAAGCGGGATAAGAGGGTGCGATTTACATCCTAACGTGTTCTGATGTCCCGGAATGGTGATGTAATCGATTAGGGCATTATGCCGGCTCATGTGAAGGTTTATCGATTATTCATTTTTTTTTTGCTTTAAAATAAATGATCGAAGGAACAGTCACCATAAAAAAGTTGTAATTTAAAATATAGAAAAAAACCGTAATGGAGCGTCTGTTGTGATCACAAAAACTAACAAAAAATTAATTAACAAAGATCACATTTTGAAAACATCACAACCAAAATTATAATAGGTAATAGTAGATTTTGTAATGTAATTTCACTATATTTGAAGAAAGAAAACTTTTAATCTAACGGGTAAAAAAAGATACAAAAATTTTGTAGTACCTACTACTATCCGATATTTTGGTTTTGACTGGCTAATCTATCAAAAGATTGGCAAAATCTGTTTGGTGGAGTCCTTTTCCCAGCAGTAGGATAGTATAGGTTTAATAAAAAAGTGAACCTATTAAATTAGATCCAGCTAATCAAACATTATTATAAACTAGCTGTTCGTCCTGCGACTTCGTTCCTGCCATTTCAAATTCAATTGTATCCTATATGTTACTTTAGTATCTCATTAATCTTTCTCTTGAATGTTATCCATAATGATTCATTCATTTTTGCTTAAATGGATAACAAACATACATCTGTATATTCACACAAACAAGTAAAAAAAATAGTAAGATTTATGTTTTTGCATGGCGGTACCCATTTTTCGTTATCTACTCAAGGTTTCCTCGAGGAAATCGTATTCTAGCGATAAGAATTACACATTATATATAATAATAAAAACAACATAAACTAATATTTTTATTTTATTTATATATTTTTATAGTAGCGCAGTATATTGACTCCTCCCAGCCTGATGGTAAGCAAGAGAGGAACCCACATCGCAATGACAACGGATTTGATACCGAAATAACTTATCCGTTAGCATCGCCATACTGGCCCGCAATATGTTTCTTCACGCTCCTTGTGAAGGAATGCTTGTCAAAGGAAGGAGAAATCCATGAGCCGGCAACGAGTTCCACTTCTTTATGGCCTGGCAAAGATAGGAGTTACCAAATTTTTTTTCCAAATTAAAAACCACCTCTATTTATTTCATAAAGGTTTCCCTATAAATCACCAAATAACTATCTAAAGAAAACATAAGGTATTTTCCTTACATTTGTATTTTGAAGGCATCTAGGGCCCATATCTATTGATTAAGAACACATTTTCCATTTTCTATGTTACCTAGTAATTCCCATCTGGAAATATAAATTCACGTCCTACATCTCAACCGATTTTACAAACACAATATTTTTCTAGCCCTGCTCATGATTAATGCGACACAAAAGGGACCGTAAGACAAAAAAGGTGAGGCTCAAGCCGCAAAGCATTCCTAATAATCTAGACCTGTATACCCACTCATAGAGCACAGCTATAATATCCCAGTTTATTTGTAACCCTGACGAACGGCTCGCGAAACGTGATATATTAGCTTGGACCCAAAAACTCACTGAAATGTGCTCTATATATTTCCCTCCCATGCCTATAGGTAGGTAGGTATACGTAGGAATTGTAGGGCGGTGGGTCGCTCGCAAGTTACCGTCTCTTTTAGAGTTAGGCTAAAAACGGGACCCTGTTACTAAGACTTCGGTGTCTGTCCGTCCGTTTGTCTGTCACTAGGCTTTATATCAAGAACCATGATAGCTAGAGAGTTGAAATTGCCGCTGTAGTAAAAAATACCAACTAAAAACAAAATTTAAGGGTGGCTCCCATACAACAAACATGATTTTTTTGCTGTTTTTTTGCCTGATTTTAATAAAAACTGTTGTTAAACGTTTGAAATATTCAAATAATATTTAGTTATAAATTGATTTCAAAAGTAAATAATTAAATTGAAACAAAATAAATATTTCAATGGTTTTTAGCCGTTTTTTTGGTCGATGTTAGATTACAGCAACAGGTAGACACTTAAAATATTCACAGAATATATAGTTGTATATTTACTTCAGAAATAAATAATTGTGTCTATTGTTGAAAATAGAGTACGGAACCTTTCGAGCGCGAGTGCGTCTCGCACTTGGCCGTTTTTTGTAGGTTTTAGAAAATTAAGAATGCTCACCTCGTGTGAATTTTGGAGGAAAGCGTGAGGTAGTTTGTATGAGCTCAGGCTGTAATGGTATAGTCTTTTACCACGTTTTGCTCCAAATGTGTTCCACAAAAGATTAGGTTACGTAACTTTGCCCTTTTTACGGAGTCTTTGTTAAAACTTATTTTGGTTTTTGGGTAAGCTGCTTTCGCTTTCAAACATAAACTAGTTGGCTTCGGAACTTTTTAAAGTTTGAGTCTGAATTTAAGATGAAATGAAAAGTAATATCTTTGAGACCACCTTTTCAATCAAAAGGAAAAAACAAATTATGTTTTCTATTTTATTTTAAGAGAGATACAGTAACAATAACTTAAAAAACACTTTCAAGTACAAATAAGTTTAGCAGCCATTTTAAAAGATTAGTATTTGTAGCTTGAAACAATGCCTTGCCAAATGTTAGACTGAACCATTATGGCAATATTATTTGTAAGTATATCCGTTGAACAGTCCTTACGAACATAAAATGCCTCATTTAGGTACCTACCCAAAAATGTTCACTGTCTTTTTTTTGTAAGATGATGGAGGGGGATGGGGGGGGGGAGGGATGCATTGTCACATCGTATTGTTGAGTCGGAAGGCAACGGGATGTGTGGGACTCTCGCACACTGAAATGAGAGGGGACTGCTGTCTAATAGGCCTCACACCCTTTTTTTAGCCTAGTAACAGCGCCATGGAAATAAAGATTATCTGTATTAGCCACGGCAAATGTTCACTATCTAATGATATATAACTTAGCTACCAAGCCACCAGTCTCATTTTCTACCAGCAATATTCTTAATTAAACTGTTTGGAGGATCCGCAAGAATTACGCCGGGTCCCGCTTATTCTTAAAACTTTCCCATTCATAACTTCTTTAATTTCACTCTGCGGATTACGCGATTCTTGAATATATCTTCTCGATTTTATGCAGGTATGAATAGGAGGGGAGCGGTCGTACAATATCTTCCACAGCGTCAGAAAAAACTTTAGTTATATCTTAGTTGCCGTTTGACAGATATGTGAGACAGAAAAAAAACAGAATGTATTGTATCCAAAATAATCATATAACGTACAAATAAAATATTTCCTTAGAAAGATTTTTTCAATAATTGTTCTATTAAAAACTACTACTAGGTATGTATGTCGAACTGTATCACCTACATTTTATACCATTTTTTTGCAGAAATTGCATCAAAAAATAAAAAAATTAAGAAACATAACATACACAAATGTTTATCACACGAATGTTATTTACGGATGGGGAACGAATACTCTGCCCTTTTGAAATATACAGGAGCGATAAACATTGCCCCAACGGGCCAAACGAACCAGTAAAACTAATATAACATATTTAAATTCAAATCATTTATTTCAGGCCTACTTGGCCCATTTATATAGTTAGTACCAATTTTTCTTAAGAACTAACTAAGTTATTAAAATAAGTAAGTTATGGCATCACAAATCAGAACCAAAACGCAGCAATTACCACGGGATCTTGGACTATAACAAAAATTTTATCGCTTTCACGGCCCCATCGCGGTCACATCTTTAGTTTCCCCATAAAGATTTAGCGTACTTAACTGTCGGCCGATCTCGGGGATAATTCGGACGCAGGTCGACTTTTAAGCCTCTTCAGGAAGGCAGTTACAGTTTATAAGTATAAATTGGGAGTGTTATAATTCCGGCCCTGATTTGCATCGGAGCCGGGGTTGATTGGAGTCGGGGAGAGTTTAAGAAGCCAGTGTGGTCAGAGCGTTTGTGATTTAAGCTACGAAACGTAGTTATTTAACAGTCATACAGTGCTTCTTTATGGTTCGTTAAACAAAACTATCACTATTATAACTTATATAACTAAAAAACTAGGAATAAGAAAAATAGTAAAATAAATAAATGTTTCATATTGAGCGACTGTACAGTTGACAACATTATGGAAACTTTTCTTGCATCGGTATTATAGACTTTTTGGTAGCGTCTAATTGAATACCCTGAGTGAGTTTCACTAACTATTTGACGCTGACTGTACATACACAATAAGTCAATAAGATATGACTTGAAAGGTAAGAAACTACTCAGAAAGATAGTTAAGAAGTTTTACAACGAGACTACAGTATGGGGTATTTCAAAAAGAACCAAAACTAGGTCTTTCAAGGGTTGGCAATGCGCGTATACCCCTGGTGTTACAAGCGTCTATAGGCTATGATACAGCTTAGCATCAGGAGGGCTGCATATTCAATTGGCAGCTCCATGGCATAGAAAAATGACATATCTTTTAGTGTGATAGAACTGTCAAACGGAATACATAAAACTGTACTACATCTCAGCTTGAGATCTGGACAAAAAGCTGCTAAAACTATATCTTTATTAAAGTCCAGTAGTTACGAGTATGTATGTAACTGGTTAAAGGTTATAAATTTGTCCAAAATTTCACCCTGGTAACACAATTCCAAGGACGGGTATTAGGCAGACGGTCGATGCTAAGGTTACGTTCCCAAAGAAGTGGAGCGGAGTTTACAATACTCGGAATATCCTCTTCATACTGAAAACCGTATAAGTGTTTACAGTGGAGCTTATCAGATTAATTATGAAACATGACAATAATGATATTTGACGACCTCCGTAACCGAGAGGCGAGCGGGCCGGATTTTGGCGTTGCGCTCTCTTAGGCCCCGGGTTCGATTCCCGGTCTGGTCAATAGGGAAACTAACTTTTTTTTTATATTGTCTCGTGTCTGCGTGTTATGGTACCATAGTTGTTTCTGATTTCTGCATCACAAGTGCTTAAGCTACTTAGCACAGAATTATATTCATTTATATTTATATACTGAGTGGGATCAAACGGAGAAAAGTAAAAACTATTGATCGTAGATTCATAGTACAGACAACTTTGGACTTGCATCGCCCTTATGTCGTCGGCATAAGAACTAATGTCGAACTTTCAGTGTTTACATGTGGTTTTGAGCGTGTAAATGCTTACTAAATTTTACTGTTTTTTTCGGCTCCGCTCCAGCTAGTTCCATCTCAAGGGAAACATTACTCAGTTTTTCTTCGCTCTGCAGTGGTGTAACATAAGGAGGTCTAGGAGGGGATTTAGCTCCAGTTTGCATAAAAGGGGCAACGCGCATAGCAGCCCGTTCCACTCGTTTTGCTCCAGGGTCGATCGAATTTATCCTTGAGTTGTAGGAATACTATAATATTTTTTAATTCTTTAACCCTTTATGAAGCATGCAGTATCGAATTTGCTCATTGATTTTCGGCGGCAAGCCAAGTTTATAATGCACAATAGAAGGTAATAAATAAATAAATATTTGACAACATCACATACATTGCTCTGATTCTGTGGTAAGTAGCTTAAGCACTTGTGTTACAGAAATCAGAAACAACGACGGTATCACAACACCCAGACCCGAGACAATATGGAAAAGTTCGTTTCCCATATTGACCCGACCGGGGATCGAACCCGGAACCTCAGAGATGGCGGTCGCCAAAGTCAGGCCCGCTCGCCTCTCGGCTACGGAGGTCGTCAAAAGGTGGTTACTAATTTCCGATTGCCCGATCAAGAGTTAACCTAACCACATGGTGAGTTGTAGGGATACAATATTATACTTTAACACTTTAAACTAACGACATAGGGAGGAGTAGAAATCTTTGGTTGATTCAAAGAATTAGCCTTCTGTTTCTTTCAGCTCCACTCACAAACGCACCCTAACTCACTCGCACGATAAAATAGTGAGTTCGCCGCGAGTTCCGTCTAATCTGGCTTAGCGACGAACTGCACTTACGTAACTCGCCCGAATTAGAGAGATGTTTATCTGGATTTGTTCATTTTAGGGCCCGGCTTTATCCGCCCGATGTGGAACTTAATTGAGGTTGGGAGTAAGAACTTTGTAAATAATAGATGGTAATAGTAGGAAGAGCGCCGCGGCTCGTGGTAGATCGTAATCCGTCATCGTGTGCTTGCATTAAATATTTTATGTGGTCTTCGTTACGTTTTGGGTAATGTACTCTGTCTCATTTGTGTTGTGGTTAGAGAGTTGGGCTCGAAAACCCGGAGATCCTGGGTTCAAACCTCGCGGGGAAAACTTTTACTTTGAGACTTTCTTCTAATTTTGCAGGCTAGAATTACAGATTAATGCTGATTTCGTGCTTTGGAAAGAAATTTTACATGTTGGTCCGAGCTATGATACAATTATTCCTTTTTTTTAAGAAGAAATGAATTACCTGGGCCGGACTTAGGCGATGTTCCATCTCTGAGGTCCTGGGTTCGATAACCGGTCGAGTTAATATGGGAAATGAACTTTTGTATATTGACTCGGGTCTCGGTGTTGTGGTACCGTCGTTGTTTCTGATTTATGTAACACAAGTGCTTAAGGAACTTACCATAAAATCAGAGAAATATATGTGATGTTGTGTCATATTTATTATTTATTTATAACCAATAAGGTATGCAATTTCTCAAATGTAAAAAAATAAGTTGAAATACAAACCCTAAAATAGACGTCGTGGTATTTGAAACATTATTTCAATCAAGTAAGTTTTATTTTTATTTTTCACATGGCGTTCCAAACCAATTTTTTTGAACAGTAGAAAATTTGTTTATTCGCCATTATGTTATCATCTTGTACCACAATTTGATCGCTACTTCTTCAAGCTAAACTTATTCGTATTTATAAAAAATATATGTATCACGCAGCCTTAGTTTCTGTTTGAAACTTATTTCTTCATAAAAAAAATCCGTCAAAATTTACATATTTTGTAATTGACTCCAAATACATTTTTTGCGTCCCATATACAGGATGCGACGAAAATCATATTTTAAGCGAGTTTGGGCATAGAGGTCATTTCCGACTGACCTGATTGTCTGCTTGACCCAAATCCTCGTGGGTTTACACTTTCCACCGAAAATACGTTTATTCTATCACGTCCATCGTTTTATTAGGACTTTTTAAGACAAGCAGATTTAGAAATAAAAATAAATACTTATATTCTTTTTATTTTTCTTGAAGTAAAAGTTCAATCATTAGTTCGTACACACCTCAGTACCTTGTCAAACCAAATCTCTGCGTAACTAATCAAGTCAGATAGACAGAGACTTAATGTGACAAGGTACAGAGTTGTTTACGAACTAGATAACGCCATGTATTTTTAATCGTCATCCGAACCCCATGGATCCTCTAAGTATATAAAGAGAAAGTCAATTAATCAGGTGTATTTATAACCCGCAAGTGTATAAGGTATGTTTTACGACAATTGGGTTCCATTTTAAAAGTCCCGATTAGGTTCACCAAAAGAAACGTCGGACAATAAGTAGTTCAAATTAATATTTTATCTCATTGATCATTTAACCAAATTTCAACTAAATTTATTTACAAGTTTTTGGGTGAGGGAGTAATAGACAGGTGTAACAATTATTATGAGTCTACATTTAAACTACTCTTAACAAAATCCAATAGTGTTTGTAAGTTACAATCAATTTCGTTAAGAAACGTTATCAATGCCATGCTACTTGCATTGTAGAAAAATTCTGATATAATATATTGTCCTTTAAAATCATCCAAACTTATTTAATTGAGCGTCGAAAAACACAACGCAAGCCCATAAGCCGCAGCAAAAACGGACACCAACTTTTCCCATAATTCCGAAAATACTCGAGTACACGAAATTCCGGCGCCGGCATTTATTCATCGGCCATTGTACACGGCAATAATACTCAAAACTGGCGGCAAACAATAAAATCTAATTCAATTTTCGAATAAAATCCGTATTGTCGCGTACGTCCGCCCGACAACAATATTTTCGCGACGGATTGATGTGCGCCGTGCGACCCGAGTGTGTTCCACGAATCCGATGGAAGTTCGACGAAGGCGGACCTATACAACGAATTTTGAAAATGGAATTTGATTGTGAGGTTTTGAAAATAGAAATGGAACTTTTTTTTTAAACTTTCTCTGATGTTTTTAAAAGGAAATTTTATTTGTAGAAAAAGTATGAATCTTTAGTCTCACATTTTTAATTTATCGAATAATTTGACCTCGCAATTAAGTATTTGCGCATATGCTATAGTTTTAGACAAAATAAAGATCTGTGGAGAGTGTCATTGGTACAAACCTAAAAATGAATTTATATATTTATTTTTTCTATTTCCTTTTCATAATAATTTGTATGGGACAACTTTCGATAACATTGCTTCCTAACCTCTACAATAAATGGTGTCTGTAACTTAGATCTATGTTAATTGTACGTGTGTATTCAGTGCAATCAAAAAATTGACATTCATTTAAATTTATCCCACAATCCATTTTTATACTTCATTATGCATAACATTAAAAAAATATTTTTGTCTTTGTTAACCCAAAAAACTACAGATAGGCGATCATAAAAATAAGCCAACTAATCATTAAAACCAGAAGATATAGATTGGTTTCAGTTATCTAGTAGTAGGCTGATATACTCAAATATTACCTAATAAGCTACATGAAATGTGCTCCGATTACTTACCGTGTAGGCTTCAGTTACTTCTTAAAAGTCGCAAAACCTCACACACTTGTAATTGTCAGCGCGAATTCAAATAGGCCGGACGCGACTAAAAAAACGCCGAGCGGAATTTATTCCAAAAGGCCGCGAGAGAGCGCACTTGACGGCTTATCGCGCGGGAAGCCGCATTAAAATTCACCTGCCTATTAGCAGATCAGGACGTGGTGTTCCAAATTCGAATTCTGCAAAATGGCGGCTGAGTTACTGGCATGAGGTTGGATTAGGCAATAACGAGGTCATTAAAAAAAATCTTCGATTCATCGAACAGCATTTTTTTTAGTTTTGGACGCGTATCAACGAGTTTTTAAACTGCCAGAATCAATGGAAATACGGCAGTGTGCTTTAATTTAAAGATTAAACAAGATATAATGACTATATGAAGAAAAAAAATACCATAACAGGAAAGTACTCTACATTAAACATATTGTGAAAATTGCGTTACGTTTATGTTAGTTCATCAATGAAATTCGGGGATTTCTCGTTCCTCGGCAATGGCAATAGGACTCAAGAGATTGCCAGTACTAGGAAGGAATCTCTCAGAAAGACATTAATTAGTGTAACTATTTATAAAAAAGGAGAACAAGTTATTAATACTCCTTTCGTATAAGCTTAATTTCTAGAACAAGGCAATATTATTCGTCTAGAACAGCAATTAATTTTCACTCGTATTAATTATTTAATATTATAAATAAAGGCTTAGTGTGCCTAATTGGAAGTATTCCTGGAAATCTAAGCACATCGGAAAATATCTAGTCAGAGTTTATAAGTAGGTCTAGGTTTGAAGCTTTAAATATTATGTAGGCCGAGCCATTTACAGTTTGCTGTTGAAATTTTTAGTAATAAGGTGAGAATGGAATTTTTATGTCATTTTATTATTATTATTTCTTTTTATTGTTATACCTTGGAACGATCGTAAATGTATAGTTACAGAACAATAAATTCTTGTATTCGTGACAAATTAAACAGAATAGGACTTTTCTAGCAGGCCCAGTATGCGCCACGCGACTAAATTTTATCGCGCTAACTAGTAACAAATTGAAGTCAGTGCGTCAGCTGCTGATTGGCTGAAAATACGAATGCTGTGTTCTATTAGCCAATCAACAGTATTTAAACTTTTGTCGTTTCTTGCGAGATATTTGACGTATTGCGCAGGCTAGGCCTGTATATGTGTATTTTTTTCGTTTTCTTTTCATACTGCGATTGTGTGATAGATGGACGTATTTTTTTTATTTCTGTAAGTGGTTTAAAATTAAGTGGAATCGTAGGACCAAGCTAAGTTGTTATTCAAATAATGATAAAACAGTGATTGAGATCTCGAAATGAACTCCAGTTTTAACTCACGTGGGCGTCTTCCCACACAAATGATAGCAACAAATTAAGCAAGATGAGTTTATTAATATTCCCGCAGGAATATCGGCCATGATAGATGATACAGATTATCCACTCTCGCCAAATTGTTTCGCGTTGGTTTAGATCGCCGATTTTGTAAGCGATTGTTTTATCGCTAAATAAAGCGATGGAAAGCGCTTAGTCAGCTCGTTAAAGCGTCATCCTGACGTCAAGTGACAAACTTTCCGCCTCGTCTGGTTTAGGGGCCATATGACGTCACAAACTCAAACTCAAATATTTCTTTATTCAAGTAGGTTACATATAACACTTTTGAATCGTCATTGAATACAATGCAAAGTGATTCTACTTCCGGTTCGGAACCTATATCTACCGAGAAGACACCGGTAAGAAACTCAGCAGATCATTTACAGTATCAGTATCTAACTTATTGCTATGTGTAGCTCACTTTGGACCAAGTCATATAGTTTTGGTTTAGATGAGTGATGAAACAAATAAGTACTCAAGTAAGTTTTTACTTTCGAGAGGTAAGCTGGAGCAGACCAGTCCCCAAAGGTGGCACCTGTTCACAAGCATGACGTATGTGCCAGCCATCGCTTCACTCAACCATATTGTAGGGAATGTAACGACCCGCCACATAGCGCTACCACCCCAGTGACATTTTAGTGAGCATGACTACTCCATCTCCCCATAATTTGTAAGTATTTATTATCTAAAATAAATTCATCAAACAACTATAGGACCACAATATTATTAATAGGTAATCCTCAATTTTGTAGATCCACAATTCTATGCACAAATAAATACAAATATAGTAATTTTACAATTTAAGGTATAAAGTGTTGTACGCCGCACTAGCGTATTTTAAATATTAAAAAAAAACAGGAAAATTTCGTCTCCCATTGAGATGTGGGACTCGAACCCACGACCTTCACGTTTCGCGCGTGCTGCTCTTCCAACTGAGCTAACCGCAAACTAATGTAGGTGATGATTTTTTTCTGTTGTTTCAACCTTTCAGCCTCCAGTAAGTGCCCTTTGCCGAATATTTTTACAACTACATTCTTTGAAATAAACAAATTATTGTCTCTTGCGTTATAGTGCACAGTTTTTCTTTAGTTTGTAAACCACTCAGTAACTTGTCACATTCAGTTAAAGTCTATTTAACTTTTAAGCCAGTAACACGATTTAATGTGATAAGGTTTGGTTGGTGGTTCACTTGGATAAATATAACGCAAATCTAATCTAGATTGATGATGATTGAATTGTGATTTTTTCGATGCTTGTCGATAGGATTCGGTTCCGAATCAGTATTATATTCATTTTGAATTTGCATTTATTTTTAAAATCCGTAAGAGTTACTTATAACCTAAAAAAATAAATGTAATTCAAAAGTAACTCTTAGTTGCAGGTATCGACCATGCATTACCCTGCATTACCTTTCACCAAATCAGTGATTCAATGCACTTCCAATATTTCAATATACGTTGCATGCAGTCCCTATAATTACACTATAATGGAAAGAGGTAACGAGTCTGCATTTCATAGAAATAAATCGATTATGAATAATTTACACTCACAATTATTAAACAAGGACACTTGTTTTTTCATATAATACAGTACATATACATTCAAATACAGGTTGATCTTTAATCTTCCTAAACAATTTCAGCCAATTCATTGAGACCGATTTACAACGCAAGACTTGTTGACCGATGTACAAGTCGAATTTAAGGCGAGCCTTTGATGCGATAGAAAAAGAAGAAAAAATATTTACAGTTTGTTTCCGAACATATGGAGCAGATTGTTGAAAATCAAAAGTCGTTAAATTGGGTATTAGGCTTCTAATAACGGATAGATTTTTTTTTTTACTTTTGACCGCTTTCCCTAAACAAAATCTTAATATTTTTGGGCAAGGATATTTTTAAAATTGTAATTTAGGTAAATGACTATAAATCACATTTTAGATACCAACAAAGTAGGTATATAACAATGCCTGTGACCAATCACATATATGAACGACAAGTTCACATACGAAAAGTGTGTTTATGACTTAAACCAGTATGCCTAATTCAACACGTCATATTTTATTACCACGGCCAATTCCGCTCCAACGTTTTAACGACAACTTAAGAATAAGACATACATCAAACTGCTATTACTGTTTTATTGCCAAATACCTACAAAATCATACATTTACGCTCTTATTTCTAAGCAGGACGGTCCAAATTAGAACCTAGGTCGAATGTTCGAGGTATTTGCGTGAGGTAGTCAGTAATTATAGTAGTAAGTGAAATTCAAGTTGTGGAACGTTGAAGGGCCTAATTATACTCTCGCTGCGGAGAGTAATGTGGTATACATGGACCTTGAAAGCTTTCACCTATTTTAACTTTTCGGCCGTGTCAGCTCAGAGGCCTCTCGAGAAATTGTGGCATTAATGTGTTTCATTTCGTATAATCTAGGTTACCTCCACATTGTATTATAAAGTTAGTTATGAGCACATTATGTACAGATTTCAGCCTCAAAGGATCTTAGATTTTGGTGATGGGTAGTGTTAGGTAGAGAAGGAGCGTTTGGTTTTTATATTCATCTTTTAGTGAACTTTAATGAGCACGTTTTAATTTTCAGTAATGTTCAAAAGATGTCTGGTAGCAGACTTATTAAAGTAGATGTTTGATCGCATACAAATAATAGACTTATATTGAGTGTCGAGCTACTTGTCATTTTGACTAAATATTTTAAATCAGATTTTGCCTTTTAACGAACATATTCTGAGTCATTAGATTTCATAGATTCATTATAACTAGTTATTTGGAGTGACTAAACAAAAAAAGTAGCTGTTTTTGTTTTAAAATGGAATAGAAAATATTTCCAATTTTAAATTTACCATCTGGTTCAAAAACTCCGGAGATTGGGTATATATCAGGTACAAAAATCGGTTGGACAATTTCACACCAAAGATAAGACGACTGGACTAGGTAGTAATGAATATTCATTGCCACTCTCAATATTGGTATTGGGATACCTACAAAAATAACACCAAAAATATTCTTCAAAACTCCTATTTTTTTACAAAACTCCTGCACAGATGGATGACTGCAATACATGCTAGGAGAAAGTAGAAAACATGGATCGTAAGAAGTACAAAAATCAATTTTGCGGTTCCATATCAGTACAGTATTGGGATATCTACCAAAAGACAACTAAACATATTTTTAAAAACTCTCAATATTTTTATAGAAACTTTTTTTTACTATGCATAAGTGCTGATATTCATCCCTATATTCACCCGCTGGCTCCCATCCCTTGCCGGGCGTCATAACTCCGGCATAAGCTATAAAACATTAATTACGGTAAAGTGTTTTCGGATACTTGCCCTCGACGCTCTCAGAAATCCGCCTACAATGTATGCATTTTCCTAATGGGCGTTTTATTTCAGGACCTTGATTTCAATGTTTGGTTCACTGACCTTCAAATATTGTTGCTATTTTTAAACATTAACAAATTCGTTTACAGAAACAGTTTTCTTACCATGTGAACCGAGACTCTCTAGATTTCCACAAAAGAAGTGTATTAATTTGTTGTAAGGAACAGTAATCCCAATTGCGTTTGTATCTTGAAATCTCACAAGGCATAAAATTCCCCTTTCGTTTTTATATGTGTCCAAAAAAGTTTAACTAAAAATGGCACTGTTAGATTTGGTTTTCATAACACAAGTTCTGAATCTACTTACTTTTGGGATTGACCCAATGTTTGAGATTTAGTCCGCTATTATTTTTAAAACACCAAACTATTCGTAAACTAGTCCACCTTGCACTTGGTTAACATTTTTGCTAAGATACGGTTCACCTGAATTAATGCAAATCAAAGCTTCTGTATTAACATTAGTTTCTTTCACGTTACCATCGACCGATGCATTGATCACACATGTAACCCTTCTGCATCCTTTTCTTGTCTTGTCGGCTGCTCTAATCTTCCCTGAATAAGGTTTCCGATTATTTTCCGATGTCCTCACACGCCCCATGCCCTCGTCCGGACTTTACGGCGAAGCATGAAATATGTCGGCGGATAGGGCTAGCAGTAAACACATAATAACAGCGCCGCTATTAGCCGGCAAATCTTCGGACGCGCGCGCCGAATACGCAATCATCTCTGACTTGATACGACAAGAACGTTATGGATGGCCAAATTCATTAGATCCCATTCTCGAGTATTGTTGGAAGTTTTTGGGTAATAGCCAAAAAAGGAGGGCCCCGCCTTAAAAAGAAAATGCCTTGGTGCATTGCACCGCACCTCTCATTGCCTAGTGACGGCAAGTATGTAGCTGCCTAGACTACCAAGATTATAGATAGATAGATACACTTTATTGCACAGAAAAATTTACAAAAAATGATTTTACAGACATATTCAAGAACAAGTAGGGTGATTTATTGCTAGAAAGCAATCTCTTCCAGACAACCGTTAGGTAGAGGAAATAGTAGATATCGAGAAACGGGTGCAGCCGTGCAAAATATAATTTGAAAAATTATTAACAGAAAACATAAATACCATTACAAAAACAAGATTATTCAGAGCCTATCTAGTAACCCATACAGGACATATTTCCAATATGAAATGTGGTTAATCGGACTTGTACAGCCTTGTACAGAAGCCATTTTCGATGAGTTGAGAGGTAGTCTGGTTTTAGTTATACAGCCATCTTTAGCATTAACAATACCTACACATTTGTGCATTAAAGTTACCCAGCTGGGCTGCCAGTATGGGCACTTAATGCAACTGCAACAGGCAGGTGTTTGACAAGCATCTGATGCGTTCCAGTTACGACACCTAACTTGCTTATCTTTATGGCTCATGCTCATTAATACACAATCAATGGCTAAAGTAACTTCGCAACTGAAAGTAGATCGATGGAGACAAGCAAATGATACGTTCCAGTTACGACACCTGATTTGATGTCTGAAGTGTATGCCTTAAAAACACATAATGAATTACTAAAGTAACTTTAAAACTCTTTTATATAAGATGGTTTACAGCAGATAAATAGAATTGCTAAAAAAAATTAAGGAAACTTTTGTGAAGGTGAAATAATTAGACGGTATATTTACTTAAAATCTTTGTTACCGGGATATTCTTTAGAAATGCAATAAAAAAATGTGTATTTTTTCTAATAACTCCGTTAGGAAGCAAAAAATGTCCACCTTAACGTGAGTTCACGCTCAAAGTAGGTACATTTTAATATTACAATTTAATTACAAAACCATTATATTCTACAGGTTTATGCATTTGGGATCCTCAGTTCGATTTCTAGCCTAAGCTCTTCAAACATTTGTGATCACCAGTAACGGTGACTTGATTTCAATAATTATGGCCTTATTGTTGAGATATCTCTACTTTCCATCAATTATGGCTAAGCCAATTACAAGTCCGCACAAAACTTACGTTGCATAAATTTTTCTCTGCATGGTTTTTCGAGGAACAAATTTAGAATTTCATCCTATGTTCTATTTATGGCATTCGATCGTAAAAAGGAGCTATCGTAAAACCGTAGTGCCAATGTTAAAGTGAGGTCAGGTGCCGAAACTTAAGTTAAGGTGCCGTTTACGGAACGCGTGGTGCATCTTCGGTACCGTGGCAGATAATAAGCAATGTTTATGCACATGAACTTGCTAGACGTCAGATGGATTTGACAAGATGCATTGTATGCATATTGACGTAACCTGCCTCCTGGGACGAAGCTTTAAATATTTGTCAGTATTCCGTAGAAGGTATTCGATGGTAGGATATTTGATAAGTCATGGTTAAGCCGAATGTTTGGAGTTGGTATTAAAATTAATGAAACATTGTTCCTTCTTATCGGTTTTAATATCTGATAGCTCCCTCTTGGTTTGACCCAAATCCAAAACGACAAACATTTCAGTAATGACTTTTTCACTCTTTCTCATATTAAAATGAACTTTTTATTACCAACACGTTCCAGCAAATTTGATTAGATTTTTCAGTCATAGTTAAAACAAGATGGTGAAACTCAATCTTAGAAATATATAAGGTATTGTAATTGTATATAATGCTGTAATTTGAAATGCATTTGTAGATACTTGACATATGAAAATTGGTAAGACTGAGGCCTGTAGCATAGTTTAAAAGAAAAAAGGCCTTCGTAGATTCATGTTTTCTTGCTATTTATGCATTTTTATTTATGCGTCAGACAATCACACCAATCACCTGGTCTCAAACTAGGGTTTTCCCTTGTACTATGAGTACCAGACGACGGATACTAACTGGGGGCATCATCCCAGTACGCCCAGATCCAAGTCAATTCAGAAAAGTTCGTTTTCCAAATTGATCTGACCGGGAATCGAACCCGGGACCTTTCGCGCTTTGGCCTTACCTTAGCCACTGCACCATCGTGGTCGAGGATTTCTTCGCAATATAAATGTGTTTTCATTAGTGTTCAAGTTCTAAATTACATTTGTAAACACTCAGACACAGAACAAGAGTGTGGTGCCACTGTTTGTTTTGGGCTCTATAATACAAGTGATTGACCTTCTTACTTACGAACTATTTCAGTGTATGTAATGTTATCTGTTTTTATTATTATAAGTATCACCGTGATAAATAGTAGAAATAGAAGTTTGCGCATAGAATTTCATATTATGAACCTCCGAGTTTCCTATTATTAACTGTAAATTAAAAATAAAACCCTTCAGTTATTTAAATGAAACCATTCGCAAATAAAACGAGGAAGAAATTATCGTATTTAAAAGTGAACTTGAACAATTACATCACAACTTTAAAAAAAATTTTTCTTTTTCCAGTAAACGCTTCAACAAATACGTTTAAACCAATAAAATCGAACTTTAACGAGTTCAAAAATCAAAACAGCTGATCGGTTGGATTGTCAATGCCGAGATCGCTCGGATAGATTAATTAAATTGCCAATTAAATTGGCACAACAAGATAATTAATGACGTCAATTTGTTGCTCGTTTAATTAAATTGATGTCTAATACTTCAGCGAGTTTGCCGACGTCAACCAAGATAAAACAATTTCACTTCTAAGTTAACGAGTTGAAATATTGTAAAGAGCAAACAAGATCTCTTTTGACGGCAATAAGAAAAAAAATGGTCAAGTTCGAGTCGAGTTTTAGTTAGGTAAACAAAAGTAGATATACAAATTTAATATATTTTGTCGATATTTCAAGTTGTTTATAATATTGGACAGAAAGCAGAAATACATAATCTGTGAAAATTTCAACTCTCTAGTAATAGCAAAAAAAAAATGTAACAACATTTTTTGATACAGACGGACAGACAGCGAAGTATTAGTAATAGGGTCCCATTTTTACCCTAAAATCTGTGATATACTGATTGTCAGTATATTTTCTGAAATTGGCCCTGTTTTTTCATTAAATTCTTGATTAAATTAAATTTGAAAATTAGAAACAATTTAGAATGACCTACTACCGTGTCTTGAAGTTAATAAACTTTTCTAAGAGAAATTTCTGAATAAGTCAATTAAATTTCCGATACTAAATTCCGGAAAGTTGCTAAATTGAATTGTAAAGATAAAAAAATATTAAGCCAAATTTAAACACCTATCAAATTCAAACCATTTTTTTCAAGTTACACCACCACCATTATCAAGTTTCTGGGACATCTTAGATGAAAAAGATTTTACCTAAAAAAAAAATTAGACTTCAGATTCAAACAGAAAATGAGTAGTAAAGGTTATTAATAGTAATTGATAGAAGCACACACAGTCACACTCGGCGCGCCGACAGCGGACGGCGACTCAAAGCGACCTTTGATTAACGAGCGCCGCAGATTACAGTTTTTTTTTATTAAACTTTTTCGCTCGCTTGTTATTTGCCGGAGCCATTTTAATTAGGTTTTTGCTGCGTAACGAGATGTTTGATACGTGGATTGAAGTTCGGATTGGGATTTTTGCCAGTTTGTAGAATGTTTTAGGTGAGTTTGCTGATTTAGGTTGTTTTATCGTACTTGAATGTCAACCTGAGATGGAAGAAGTCTGATTTTCAGTTTATTGATAAAGATTTTTCAATCCCTACTATCCCTACTAATATTATAAATGCGAAAGTAACTCTGTTTGTCTGTTACGCTTTCCCGCTTAAACCTCTCAACCGATTTTGATGAAATTTGGTATATATAGGTATACATTGAACCCCTAGTACGGACATAGGCTACTTTTGTTAGAAAATAAGGAGGCGGGTAATACCACCTTTGAAAATTTATATGGGAAAATGTTTATTTTTTAAGTTAGAGATTTGAAATTTGGCACAAATATAGCTCGCAACTTGGATTATAAAATAAAGACTATTTTTGTTTCGAATATTAGGGGAGATAGGGGTAAAACCGACCATGAAAGGATGTAATCCACGCGCGAACGAAGTCGCGGGCACAGCAAGTTATAAATATATTCGATTCATAGTAAAGATTTGCACTTAGGCGATTATAAGAAGAATACACTTATAACCCGTTCGAGCGGCCAGAACCTCATAAAGTATTTTTTTGTATAAATTTCTTGTACACATATTTTTAAGAGTATTGACTACAGCTGCCTGACAATATTTCCTTGACCAAAATGGTTTTCTGTTTTTTTCTTCATTTTAATAATAAAAAACCTTCTTAAACGAAGTTTTTTTTTTGTTTTTATATTGCACTTCAAGATTGACCTCATCCCACCTGATGTTAAGTGGTAATGAGGTCCTAGCTTAAGGGCGACATGTACAGCATAATACATCTGTTACTGGACTTGTCGCTCTTACCTTGAAGGCTTGACCCCTGCTACTAATGTAGCACCCCCCAGGAGCTCTGGAAACCTTACTCACACGCAGGAACACAACAACACAGAAGTGATTGTTATTTGGCTGCGGTCTTCTGTAAGGTGGAGGTATTTCACCAGTTGGGCTGCTCCAGTTCGAGCGATAAATCGCTATGCCCTACCCCTCTTATGTTTGTCTCAAACATACTATTTTTTTAGTTTGTTCCTTGTATATTATATTTGAACAAACATACAAAGATTTACAAAAACCTACATAACTACATCAAGTTTAAAATATGTGATTTACATTTCAATGTCAAATGAAATGTCAAACACTACTTCTAGTTCTCGAAACGATATCGGAGTTCTTTAATTACCAACTTGGCTCTTCCCCCGGATTTACCAAATAATTGACAGCTCAGCTCTGGTTGTGACACACCTGTTAATAAATACATTGGAGGTAGTAAATAAGAAATGGCCGATTTCAAATTTCAGTGCAAAGGCTCCATCAATCAAATCAAGTCCTCGCTATAAGAATTGGTACTGTCTCAATCACCATGGGCTTTGTGATGATACAGAAGCTTATCAATATTGTGTTTACAACCTGTCATGATGACGTCAGGGCTTAAATGTTTCCAAGTGATTGTTCGTGACTGTTCCTAACTTACCTTTTAAAATGGAGCACTCACACCTAATTGAAAGTTTAATTCAAAACAAAGCGGAATTTAACTCACTATCGAATTATCTCACATGAGCCGCTCGCGAAACAAGGACCGGCTATTAATTAAAAGTTTTCCAGCAATCGGCACACGTAATCGTTGCTAACTTGAATGCTACTGAGCGTTTTTAAAATGGGAACTAGTGTTGGGAAACCATCGATAGTTCAGTATCGATAAAATCATGTCCACTAAAGTACTACGAAATATTTAAATTAAAAAAGCATTCATCTACACAATGAGTAAGATTATTTTCAAGTAACATAGAGCTCAAACTCAATAAAAACGTAACATCAATCTTAGTTTCAGCTCTTTATTGTACTTTGTAATACTCCTTTAGCATGGCTAAGTTAATAGTTTTAAATAAGTATTATATAAAAGGCAGTGATTATTTACTTTTAACGAACAGGTCAAACCACTCAACGGATTTTAAAGCAAAAATTAAATGTAACCTCTCTAAATTAAAGGCATCAGCTCTCAAAGAATTTTATAAAATTTACTCCCTAAGGGAATAAAAGTATTGAATTTGGATCCACGGGAACAAAGTAACTGCTACTCGGTTTTTTTTACTAAGCACTGTAATTTTTTTTACACGCAAGCTTTGAAATTTATCATTTTGAAATTGGAATTTGGATATTTTTTCTTATTTCATTTGTTTATCATGTTTTATTTATTGAAACTCTTATTACAAATATCGATGGATTCAGTTACTAAAAAACGGTGTGCAGCACTATACGGCACATTTTAGTTGCACATTCAATTCGATTACAATTGTGCCGGAATTGTTTTCGGTTTGGAAGGCAAAGTATTTTGACAGGTCCTGTTATAGCCCTGTTTAAAGAGTTTGAAATTTCGTTTAAAAATTTCGTCTCAAACAAAAAAAGCTAAAAAAGCGAGAACATTTTCTAACTGGCGTGTTTTTAGAAGCTCTTCCACGCTTTACCAAATTTACAAGCTTTATCAAAGAACTTAGGTTTTTACCAAAAAGTTATATCGTTGAAGAGTAGCATCGGTGAAAAATTATTCGGTAAAAAGTCGTAGGCCCATTACATTTCAATCGCACAGTAAAAGTTAAACAAAATATTTGATTAGAAATGGAAACGAGAAATTTTTTTAAAGAAGATCATCGCAATTAAAACTTTTGTTTTTTGTGGTGGAGTGTTGGATCCATTTGACAATCGAGTAAGAATTAAATTCGGAATATCTCCTAGCGACACTTATTTATATAGGGGCGGACGCGAGGGAAGTGGAGGTTCAAGGTCATACCATAAGCTCTCAAAGCTGGCTTTCAGAATATGATAAGACTACGGAAACAAAGTCAAGCTTCGCGTTATTTTCTCTTTTTTTTATTTTGGAGTCAGAGTTGGCCGGGTCTTGAAGTAATCGTATACATATCATTTACGATCTGTTTTTTTTGGAAAAATACTAAGAATGTCAACCTGACGAGAGGTTAATAAATTATAATGCATAGTTCTGCATGTGTGTTCCTTTGTAAATAATTGAGCGAGTTAGCGGCGCGACCGGCGGCGTTTTATTGCTGGCAGGACATTTTAGGACCGACATTTTGTTACGTGTGATAGGTTGACCACACGACAAAAATTTAAGAGATAGGTTAATGCATAAAATTTATAAAAATCTCTTTTGATTTTACAATCTTCCATATTTATGCATATAAAAAGATAAATGATATTTATTCATATTTTATAGGTCGGATAGGTATATATTCCAAATATAAAATTTTTTTGTGAAACACCAATATAAACTTATAAAAATTAACTCAAAATTACGATTAACACACTTAAAATTGTTGAAAGTGGAAAAATTAACTGTATTAACCCCTGTATAAAATTGCAATGATATATTCCAGTTAGATAGTTATACACCGTGCTTTTTTACCCGTCTTACATCGGAACCCCAATATATATACCCGTCATATAGAACATCTTGGCAGTGTTCATTTTTTTTTATCGTTTAAAATAATATTACTGTAAAAAAAATATACGATTTGAAATAAAAAATGAATCACGCTGTACAGTTTGTTTACAATTTTCTAACACACGCGTATGCGTACGCGACGATTATTATGACAGCATTGGTTGAGAGAAATGTCTCAAACCAATCAAAAACAGTCCACGTGGACTAGATATCCAATCACGCGCTTGCTCCTTGACCCCGCCTACGCATCCTACACTCACTCACCCTTGCGCACAGACCGGACAGGCGAATTAGTCGCTTCCGGAATGCGAGACGCGAAATACGCGCACGCGACGCACCCCGGTAGTGAGCACGCGACGCGGGAGTTTTTGCGAGTTGTGTGATTATGAGTGATAGAAATTATGTTTACTTGCAAATGGTTCGGCTGTACGCAGTGAGTGGAGACAATTTAAGGGAAGCGAGAAGGTTGTACGCCGCACCCGAACATCTCCATATGTTACGGCACCGAGGTGTAGTCAATCCGCAAGTGCCGGGCCTCCAGTCATTTTACAAGCAACCTGTTAACAATTATAAAAAATATGATTGAAATTAAGTTAAAGTTGAAAATAATAAGGCGAATACGATTATGACGTACATCCGCTAGCGGCCATCTTGACTGAACATCACTTTTCGCACGGCATCGTAAGGAGACGCGCGCGCTGATTGTTGAAAGTGTTTTGCCTACGGTTAATAAATCTAACTAGTAAGTACAGTCTGGTGTTTTACTTCTGAACCATTAAAAGTTCAGAAGCGGGATACCGCGACAAACGCTTTGCCTACGCGAGGCCTTTAGCCTTGCCCGACACAGGGTAAGAGATTTTTATTTTTTTTGCATGTGTTGGTTTCAAAATGTGTTTTCTTTTGTTATACTCGTTATGTGGCAATCCAGCTATTTAATTAATTGAAACGAATATTAACGGAGTAAGGTAGCTGTTATGTTAATTACTACGTATTATTAAAAACCTTGAAGACCAGTCTGGATAATAGGTACACTTATTAAAAATTAGTTAACTTCTTAAGTACAATTCAGTATTGGTTTAATGCAGTTATTCAAACAACTTAGAAACAAACCCAAGATAGTAAACCTCATTTTAGCTTATAAACTCGTACCATATATTATGCTGACACATGTTCGTATAGACAAGTTAGTAAAATCAAGATTGATTCATAGTACATACTTACAGAAAATATTATATTATTTTAGTTTACGCCCAACCCTGTTTGAAAAATGCCAATAGGCTATATAATCTACTTTTATTTACTTAAGAACATTTCAATTGTGGTGCAAGTATGACACCTTTTACATTTATTATCATTTTAATTTATAAGCATTAATATGCTAACAAATTAGTCAACTAAATTAATTGATTGAAAAGCACTCGTGTTTTATGTTAACTCTTGAATTACTAGCTACATACTAGCTATTTAATAGATACTAATAATAACACAAATCTGGTAAAGTGATGCTACCTCCTTCCTCGTTGTTATAATAGTATGATGGGTGCACAATTAAATTAAATTGAACAGTAAGCGGAACTACCTACTTTTACAAGCTCACATACAGAATTGCCAAAAGGGTTTATTTTACTTAAGTATGTATGTACTTATTTTTTCTATATATTGCAGATTACAGTTTATTCCTATTTTCCTATTGTCCTTATTGCTTTATTCTGTGTACGCTTTTTCGTTTCCTACCGTAAGATGGAATCAAAGTCTCAGTCGGTTGAAAGATTTGGTTTTAATATTTAATATTAATTCTAATTATTGAAGCGTACAGTATAATAATATTTATCCTAACTGACCTTACCCTCCTTTCCTCTAAACTGCAACGTGGCTGGCTATTTAATTAGCAGCTTGAATACAGAAGACACGAGGCCTTAGCTCCTTGTGTGGGCAAGCGGTGAAGATAGAAGACACGAGGCCGTAGCTCCTTGTGCGGGCAAGCGGTGAAGATCGAAGACACGAGTCCGTAGCTCCTTGTGTGGGCAAGCGGTGAAGATAGAAGACACGAGTCCGTAGCTCCTTGTGTGGGCAAGCGGTGAAGATAGAAGACACGAGGCCGTAGCTCCTTGTGCGGGCAAGCGGTGAAGATAGAAGACACGAGTCCGTAGCTCCTTGTGTGGGCAAGCGGTGAAGATAGAAGACACGAGTCCGTAGCTCCTTGTGTGGGCAAGCGGTGAAGATAGAAGACACGAGGCCGTAGCTCCTTGTGCGGGCAAGCGGTGTTTACTTCCTGGCTGGTGACAACTACTCAAGAGAGACGACATGTACACGTGTGCTCCAATATAATCGGTTGCAACGTTCAGTCCGAATTCAGACAACAGTAGCCCCTTGTGGGGTTTAATTATACTTACTCATGCCTGAAGAAGCCTTTACTCGCCGTATTGGGGTCTAATCCACCACCATTGTTAAGGTGACGATGTGATTATTAGTGTGGTGTCACGTATAGTGCTTATGTAGAGTAACTTTGTTATTCGAATTGTGTCTACTTCAGTTATTTAAAATGTACAGATAACATTGTATTTCGAACTTCAGTTACGGTTATTTATTTTAAACATTATGTTTTTAGTATTCTAGTTAATTTCTAAGAAATGTACTTGGTAAAGAATGAGGGCATTCTTCGAAGTAGGATGGCCGAGTGATGTTTAGCTATGCACAGCTATAATTAATATAATTGATCTTATATACAGATACATTTAAACATATTGTGAATGATTACAATAAAAGATTTAAAAAAAATAGTAAAAAAAAAAAAAAAAACATTTATTTCATGAATATACGTAAAATTTTGCCTCTTATGTCTATGTTAATACTATCATACAAACCAGTGTAATCTTTCAGTCAGAAATTTGATGTGTTTAACTATGATATGTTAATGATGATTCTTAATTTATGATTTACAAGTATTCCAAAATACACGTTATAATTAGTGCCTAGAGTGCGAACAGCGACAGGTGTCTGGGACAGACACATTATCAGGATGGCCGACTGTTAACAATTATAAAAAATATGATTGAAATTAAGTTAAAGTTGAAAATAATAAGGCGAATACGATTATGACGTACATCCGCTAGCGGCCATCTTGACTGAACATCACTTTTCGCACGGCATCGTAAGGAGACGCGCGCGCTGATTGTTGAAAGTGTTTTGCCTACGGTTAATAAATCTAACTAGTAAGTACAGTCTGGTGTTTTACTTCTGAACCATTAAAAAACCCAACGTTTAATTGACCATGGACAATTCCGCACTCCATCTCATGCCAGAGATGGAGGCCGACCCCGTCATTCACATGTTTTAGAAGAGGACATCTTGCGGTACTTCGAAATGCATCCGCGGCGGAGCACTAGGATGGCGGCAAGGCGCTTCGGAGTCAGTCGCTATTACGTATGGAAGGTGTTGCACGTACAAGGACTTCATCCATACCACTACCGACGTGCTCAAGCATTATACGGTGCGGACTCAGATGCACGAATTAGATTTTGTCAGTGGCTGATTGAAAATCCCACTGTAAACATTTTGTGGACTGACAAGAGTACCTTTACCCGCGTTGGCATATTCAATAACCACAACACTGGTGGACAATGAATAATCCACATTTAATAAAGGAGCACTCTCATCAAATTCGGTTTAGTGTTCGGTGTCGTATAACAGCTGCATTTGATCAAGTGAAAAGTGAAACGGTGATTTTAAATAAACTTAAAGATAACATTCAAAAACGTGCTCGTTTGTGTATCGAACAAAACGGTAGGCAGTTTAAACAATTACTGCAATACAGGTAAAGCTCCTACCCTTACATTGGTGATTTGTAAATAAGTAATTACTGTAAATAACAGTTGATTCCAATTTTTAAATACGCCTGAAACGATTTACTTTGTTAAATTGCTTATTTTTCAAAATTACGCGGTAAATCATTTTGTTACATTTTGTTTTTCTATGCATTCAGAAAAATAGATAATTAAATTAGTGAATTAACATTGTAAAATGTTTCAGACGGTCCTAAGCCCGTAAAAAGTATGAAGGGAAAATTGGGATTATTCTGTTTGTACCTGAAACTTGCAAGTAACTAGGTAGATAGGTAGGTACCTACTACAGTCTCGCTACTCACTGACGGTCGCGGCCGGCTCCCGGGTGAATGTACTCGTAGGTACAAAACATCGCGTCGTGCGCGCGCGCTACAGAGTGTTCAATTGGGATTATTCTGTTTGTACCTGAAACTTGCAAGTAACTAGGTAGATAGGTAGGTACCTACTACAGTCTCGCTACTCACTGACGGTCGCGGCCGGCTCCCGGGTGAATGTACTCGTAGGTACAAAACATCGCGTCGTGCGCGCGCGCTACAGAGTGTTCAATTGGGATTATTCTGTTTGTACCTGAAACTTGCAAGTAACTAGGTAGATAGGTAGGTACCTACTACAGTCTCGCTCGCTACTCACTGACGGTCGCGGCCGGCTCCCGGGTGAATGTACTCGTAGGTACAAAACATCGCGTCGTGCGCGCGCGCTACAGAGTGTTCAATTGGGATTATTCTGTTTGTACCTGAAACTTGCAAGTAACTAGGTAGATAGGTAGGTACCTACTACAGTCTCGCTCGCTACTCACTGACGGTCGCGGCCGGAGCCCGGGTGAATGTACTCGTAGGTACAAAACATCGCGTCGTGCGCGCGCGCTACAGAGTGTTCAATTGGGATTATTCTGTTTGTACCTGAAACTTGCAAGTAATTAGGTAGATAGGTAGGTACCTACTACAGTCTCGCTCGCTACTCACTGACGGTCGCGGCCGGCTCCCGGGTGAATGTACTCGTAGGTACAAAACATCGCGTCGTGCGCGCGCGCTACAGAGTGTTCAATTGGGATTATTCTGTTTGTACCTGAAACTTGCAAGTAACTAGGTAGATAGGTAGGTACCTACTACAGTCTCGCTCGCTACTCACTGACGGTCGCGGCCGGCTCCCGGGTGAATGTACTCGTAGGTACAAAACATCGCGTCGTGCGCGCGCGCTACAGAGTGTTCAATTGGGATTATTCTGTTTGTACCTGAAACTTGCAAGTAACTAGGTAGATAGGTAGGTACCTACTACAGTCTCGCTCGCTACTCACTGACGGTCGCGGCCGGCTCCCGGGTGAATGTACTCGTAGGTACAAAACATCGCGTCGTGCGCGCGCGCTACAGAGTGTTCAAAATGAATGGTCAGAATGATTTATTTTTTACGTTTTCTTATGTTATTTTTTGGTGATAAAAAAAAATTAACACTGCCAAGATGTTCTATATGATGGGTATATATATAGGGGTTCGGATGTAAGACGGTTAAAAAAGCACGGTGTATAGAAGGCAAACGTTGATCAATACCAATATTAATAACACAAAAAAATATTTGACATTGGATACTTAGCAAACAAATTTTAGGAGTTCTATAATCATAATCAATTTTTAAATCATTAGGTCCCCTTTTATTTATTTTCAACCAGCTCAGCTAAAACCGAAAGAAAGTGTTCAATTAATCTAGAACTTTTTTACTATATCAGCCTGTAGAAATCTGTTCGGAAATCATGAGAAAAACACACCCGAACACGACCTATCTACTAACACTGCGTATAACATTACAACATTGCTTATTCCATAATTCATCCAAACGAAACGCGAAAAACACTCGCGTTTATCTCGGCGAACACCCGCTGAGACTCGAAAACGAAACACGAAATTACAGCTGCAAGTCGACCGTGCTTATCGCGGCTCATATTCGCACATGCGCGGGAATAAATTTTATATGTGCAAAAAGGGGAAATCTCGCGGGGAATGAAAATAATGGCCACCCTGTCAGGACGCGGAGGCAGAGGAAAAATGCCGGTACATCCGCTTGTTCGCTTGCCTTTTGAGCCGATGCTGGTAGGGAGACCAGATATAAGGGCCGTTATGGGGGTGTGAATCCCCGAACCAGGGCCCACGTGTTCCTTGTATCATTAAACGTATTCAAAGAAGAGCTTACCAAAATGCGTCGCGTGTTTTTTCCTAGATCGACCGATTTCGGCAAAATGTGTAATTTTTTGCTTGCAAACAACAATTTTTATTTATTTTTTATTTAAAAAAAATAACAATATAAAATTTTGGACAACATCACATACATTGCTCTGATCCTGTGGTAAGTCGCTAAAGCGCTTGTGTTACAGAAATAAGAAATACCACAACACCCGAGACAATACAGAAAAGTTCGTTTCCCATATACGGAGGTCGTCAATATGGAATTGGAATCACACAAACGTAATGTTTTTCAACGATTTTAACGAAATTGGAATCAAGTACAAACCTACTCGTACGTTCGTTAAAATAATATGACTGACCCAATAACCATTGTATATATGGCCATTGGGTCCCATCTGTCCAAGGTCCTGGGTTAGATTTACAGATTTTAATGTTATTTAGATTTAGTTCTTTACCTGGGTATAAGTGCGTTAATTTAAGAATGTAATGTGTTGCTGTTATTGTGAAGTTACTTAAGAACTTGCTTTATGCAGGTGAATTAGGTTTCAATGATATCAGATATTTATTAATTTAAAGTTATAATAATAATAAAAGTTTCACCTCTCAGGAGTACCTAATTTAACATTAAGCTGGATGTTCTTTCACCCACTTAATCTTTCACAATTCTTTGAAATCGCCTGAACAATTTATCTCTATAACATATCTTTTATATAACAACATAATATTTTTATTGTATACGCTTGAATTTCTTACAGTAGAAGTGAAGCAAAGTTCGCAGTTAAGTTCGTTTACCTTCAGACCCGACCCTTACAAAATCGTCGAATTTTCCCCGATATTTACTCCTTCCCCGTGATTGATACATGTCCCTAAAAACTTGCCCTAAACTTGCCTCTATTTTTACTAAACCCTTCGATATTACGGCCTCAGCTCAACGCGATCTCATCTAACAAACAACTATGAAACATCTCTCTCTAACCTCGTAAATAAGAATGGGATGGGTACATTGCAAACCTAACTTTGTTATTCATAGCAACTTTGTACCCACTTGTCTGTTTCGTAATTTTGTTTAAGGCGCCTTTGGAGATGGTTCGAGTTGCAGATATGATGCTGCTACTAAGTTTGTGCAAGATTCAGCAAAGGTGAATGACCTTGAGATTAAGGGGTGAACGGCACGACTGATGCGCTAATATTCTTATGCATATACAAGCCAGACCTATTAATTTAACGTAGGTTTTGTAACATCATGTTTAATTACGAGCATGTTAGTAATTTATTATGTGACCTTTTGTCTAGCAGCCAGATTATAAATTATTTGTTGTTTTAAATTCTCTAAATATTTTACGTTGGGCCTTTCATTATAAAATAAAGTGTCTTATTAAATGAACAGAGGGTATATTTTACTACACAATTAAGAGTCATAGGGTCTCTCATACAGGCGCTACCTATTCAGATAGATATATAAATGATGACTACAATCAACCACGTATAAAGTCGTTAATCATATTATATTATTAATTTTTATAAAATCAATACAAAAGGAATTAGCGTGTTATAAATATTATATTATTAATGTTCAATAAAGTTTCCCACGCTTTATTCTGTTCGACAGGCAGCCAGTGTTCAAAAGGCACACGCAATATCTTCATCAGGTACCTTCGTGACTTGCCAACCATGTGGTTACTCCCTTATTGCCGAAACAATAGCCGATGAGTATGGGAAAGTGGGTGAGTGTAGAAGTCATTGAGATGTGGTTAAATTGAGATTTCAAGAACGCCTTGACGCCTGGACTTGTGTCAAAATTATAGACGACCACAACCTACACACATAGCAGAACAGAACCACAAGAGCCGGCCAATGATGTCATCGCTTCACCGTGGAAAATACTCCATCACGATCAAAAAAAATTGGTAACTCCTATCTTTGCCGGACCATAAAGAAGCGGAACTCGTTGCCGGCTCATGTTTAATTACTCCTTCCTATGACATGGATTCCTTCAAAAGGAGCGTTAAGAAACATCTTGCGGGCCAGTATGACGATGCTAACGGATAGGATATTTCGGTATCAAATCTGTTGTCATCGCGATGTGGGTTCCTCTCTTGCTCACCATCAGGCTGGGAGGAGCCAATATACTGCGCTACTATAAAAAAAACTCTCGATCTCGCTCGATCTGGAGCAGCCCGACTGGTGAAATACCTCCACCTTACAGAATACCGCAGCCAAATCACTTCGGTGTTGTTGTAATCCTGCGTGTTAGTAAGGTTTCCATAGGTCCAGGGGAAGTGCTACATTAAAAGCTGGGGTCAAGTCTTCAAGGTAAGGGCGACAAGTCTAGTAACAGATTTATTATGATGTACTTATCGCCCTTAAGAAAATGCAATAAAAGTTATGAACATACTGATACAGGTCGATGACGAGCCAAATTGCAAATATAATAATATACTACAATGTGTCTCTTCATTGATGCAAAGATGAAAGATAGGCACGAATTGTTACTATTGCAAGATATAAATCCGACTTAAATCCGTCCAACTTAATTTATCGTACTACTTTAGGTGGCAACAAAACAATAAAGTACCTATACTATTGTATATAATGAAACATAGTAGCACGTACCTTCATATCAAACATCGAATATGCCTCATTTCGTTTTGGCACTCACAGCGCATAAACTAATATAAGCTTTATTTTGGGTTAAGAACTTTCAGAGTAAGCGTTGTGTATGAGCAAACAAAAGTGAGGGTACTCTGAGTGTATTAAATTTAAGGCAAAATAAAAAAGTTAGGCTGGCACACCGACGATTTCAATTTAGTTTATACGAGTTTTAGAAACACTCTAGAAATTTAACAATATCCCAACCCTTCTTTTGTAGTACGGTAATAGTATGACCATAATGGAGGATTTATCTTTAAAGTGATATGTGAATTAGCAGCCTTATTGTCCCTAAAAAGGCATTTTTGGTAATACAATTACCTCATTTGTACCTTTAAAATAAATCTGTAAAAGAAATTCTGTATAGTCTATGCAGTTACGTATATCCACTTATTTGTGTTGTTGTGGTTATCTGGAAGAGATTGCTTTCTTGCAAAAATACAGCCCTAATTGTACTTATTTGTCTGTAAAACCAGTTTTTGTAAAATTTTTGTAGAGAAAAGAATGTTGTGTTTTTCAATAAACAATTCGAATTACAATTTATAAAAAATCACCAAAAACATCTTATCACATACAATGCTCTGCTTCTGTGGTAAGTAGCTAAAGCAAAATGACAACAGTTTGTTGTAGATTTGGGGTGACCATGAATAAAACACTGTTTGGACAAATTAGACCTACTTCATTAAAATATTCAAGTAACAAAAAGGACTTTTATTGAATGTCAATTACTTAACCTAAAGTTAATTGAAGTAATTAACGATTCCACTGGTTAGGTTAGGTTAGTGAATAAAGTGAAACGCAAGCCGAGTGAGCGTAGCGAGCGTGCCACGGCAGCGGCCGGCGAAGCGCCATGTCTAGCTCATTTGTAATAATATTGTAATCATTAAAAATAAAACAGTAGGAAAGTTATTTACTAGGGATTTTGAAACATTACATATTTTTAACACTATTAAATTTACAGTTCTTTAGTTTTATAAATTTCAATAATACCGTCCTTTGCAAACCAAATTGTATGGTCACCCTAGCTTTGTCAAGCTATACTTCAATTTGCCGCGTCATTATACATAATGACATTTTGTCCTCGCCATTTTACAAACCAGCATTCGTTTTTAAACTGCCGACGCCGTATGTAAACGGCGGATTTACTCAATATGCCTGCGACATATTCATAACCAGAAAACTAACCTGGGGCCTCAGAGATTACGCGATGCCAAAGTCCAGACCCATCGCCTCTTGGCTCCGGAGCTTGTCAATTTATAATTAAATTGATTATTAAAATACTATTTGCATTCACACATGTCGCCACATTTAATTCTCCCACTCAATATTTACTTGCTCTGTAAATATATTCATATATTTTATTAAACGTGAAACGATAATCATTATTCACAAACAAACAATACATATAATTTCGGCGAAGCAAAATATACGCCAACGTATTACCTAATAATAAATTCATGTGAGTATTATGTTCGGCAGTTCATTTTTTCTCATCGCACACGCAGAAAGAGTACATAATCTGAATATACGTCTACTAATACGCATATAAATATTAATAGGTTCATTTATTTGCTCAAAGCTTAGAAACGTCTCTTAGGGACGAAGGACTTACCATGTAATTTTCCAAAGAATAGAATACCCGGGCTAGAGTAGAGGAAAAAATATAATAAGTGATCTTAGAAATCCATTATACGTGAACAAAAGTATGATACGCCTGAGAATACGGGATAAATTTTATGATTTTTTGATGTGGACGTAAATAAATATGAAATAGTCGCTGGTGTTCTAGAGCTTCCGAGAAGCAATAATCCTTTATTATAACTGACCCGTTTTAACAAACTCAAACTCACTCAAACTCAAATATTTATTTATTCAAGTAGGTTACATGTAACACTTTTGAATCGTCATTAAATACAATGCAAAGTGATTCTACTTCCGGTTCGGAACCTATATCTACCGAGAAGACACCGGTAAGAAACTCAGCAGATAAGTTACAGTAGCAGTATCTAACTTATAGCTTGTGTAGAGCACTTTGGACCAAGTCATATAGTTTTATTTTGATGAGTGAAAAAAGCAGAAGTATTATTTTATTTTAAGAGGTAAGCTGGAGCAGACCAGTCCCCAAAGGTGGCACCTGTTCACAAGCATGACGTATGTGCCAGCCATCGCTTCACTCAACCATATTGAAGGGAATGTAACGACCCGCCACATAGCGCCACCACCCCAGTGACATTTTAGTGAGCATGACTAACTCCCAACTCCCAACAATGCTTGGTACTGCTAGCAGTGGGACCAAGCTTGAGTAAAACGATGGCTGACTCATAAGTCTTGCTTGTGTACAGGTTTGAGGACTAGTCTGCTCCTGCTTACCTCTTCCAATAAATACATACCTAATGATTCTTCACTCATCAAAGCAGAACTATATAACTTGGTCAAAAGTGGTCTGCATATAGCAATAAGTAAGTTACTACTACTGTAACTAATCCACTGAGTTTTTTCTCAGTAGGTTTAGTCATTTTGCATTGTATTCAATGAGATTCAAAATTGTTATTCGTTACTTACTTGAATTAAGAAATATTTATCTTTGACTTTGTTCTATATCTGGGGGGTGTAAATACCTGTCGAAACACCATTTTTTTCATAGATTTTCTATAAAGAGACCTGTGACGTCACAATTTGACTTCATACGATGTCTATAAAATAGTTTTGTGGAACATTTTAAAATAGCATTTTATAATTAGTTCAAATATAAAAAGCAATAAATCAATATGGCTGGCATAAGATAAAGTCCTTTTTTACCTTTAAATTATTTTGAATGGCCCCACCATCCCAATTAAGTAAAAAAAGGAAACTATTATCAGATATGACCATAAAATAGGTATTTTTTAAGTTGATTTGCCAAACGATACAGAATAATAGAAATCAGGCTTTTGTGTTTCAATTTAGACTCTATTGACATCAGTTTCAATTTAATTCGTAAATGATAATGTAGGTATGTTTGAGTTATTTAAACAAACGTTTTGTTTATACAAACGATTCGCATAACAGACCTGTTCACAAAATCGCTGTTCTTACGCGAGTTAATCAAACTTAATCCTAAGCCAAGATGCAGATGTTCAAATCGGATCAGTATGAGTCGTAAAGCTGCGGTCACACAAGCGTAATAATCAACTAACATGAGAATTTGGCATGGTTACGTAATGAATAACTACGAGTAGGTATTGTTGTATGCACAGAATAATCTCAAACCTGTATTTGACGTTATATTATTAACTAAATTTATGCCATTAACAGCATGCTTTCGAGATAAAAGTTGTATAACTTTTTTACGAGAATTTAGAATCCATACATTTTCCTACTACGTCAGTCATGAATTTATTCGTACGTTTTCCATTGCCACTTTTGCTTTTTAATTCATCATCATCATCATCATCAGCCTGTTGCAGTCCACTGCTGGACATAGGCCTCTCCAAATGTTCGCCACTTCGCTCGATTTTCGGCGACTCTCATCCAGCTCCCGCCAGCCGTCCTGCGCAAATCGTCACTCCACCTGGCCTGAGGGCGTCCTACACTACGTTTACCGAGGCGTGGTCTCCACTCCAGAACTCGTTTACCCCAACGGTTGTCGGCTCTGCGGCTGATATGGCCAGCCCACTGCCACTTCAGCTTGCTAATCCTGTGAGCTATGTCGATGACTTTAGTTCTCTGCCGGATCACCTCATTATGGATTCGATCCCTTAGAGAAACACCGAGCATAGCTCTTTCCATAGCCCGCTGAGTGACTTTAAGTCTGTGAACCAGTCGTGCCGTCAGTGTCCACGTCTCGGCTCCATATGTCATAACAGGTAGAACGCACTGATTGAAGACTTTTGTCTTTAGGCACTGTGGGATGGACGATGAGAAGACTCGACGTAGTTTCCCAAACGCTGCCCAGCCCAGCTGAACCCTTCTATTCACCTCGTCCTCTAGGTTGTTTTGACCCAACTGCAATTTTTGTCCGAGGTACACATATTTTTGAACAACTTCGAGGACGGCGCCTTGGACTGCAATCGGTTCCGGTAGAACATGTTCATTAAACATGACCTTGGTTTTATCCAAGTTCATCCGTAGGCCGATGCGTACAGAAGAGTCAGCCAGGTCATTCAGCATCTGTTGTAGGTCTTGCAGCGTATCTGCCATTATGACGATGTCATCTGCAAATCGCAAGTGAGAGATGTGTTCGCCATTTATGTTGATGCCACGTCTTTTCCAGTTAAGCGTCTTGAACATATCCTCCATTGCATTTGTGAACAATTTCGGGGAGATCACGTCCCCTTGTCTCACTCCTCGATGCAATGGTATAGGCCTTGTTTGCTGATTTTGTACTTGGACGGACATGGTAGCGGCTTCGTAGAGATATCTCATCACTTGGATGTATATCGCCAATCGACTTGACATCGCTGCAGAGAATCCAAAACAGACCAGATTTCAACCGAGTCAAAGGCCTTCTCATATTCTACGAATGCTAGACACAGGGGCTGATTATACTCTTCGGTCTTCTGTATAATCTGTCGCACTGTGTGGATGTGGTCTATGGTGCCGTATCCGCTCCGAAATCCAGCCTGTTCCGGCGGTTGAAAGTCGTCGAATCTTCTCGCAAGTCGGTTCGTGATCACTCTTGAAAACAGCTTATAGACATGGCTTAGAAGGGAAATGGGTCGATAGTTCTTCAGAAGGGTTTTGTCTCCTTTTTTGAAGAACAAGACGACCACACTCCTACGCCACGCCTCCGGAGTTCTCCCTTCAAACAGGACAGCTTTAAATAGCTTTTGGAGCTCCCTCAGTACGGGCTTGCCTCCAGCCTTTAATAGCTCCGTTGTAACGCCGTCCGCTCCAGGGATAATTCATAGATCTATGTTTGAAACTTCAGTTCTGAAGCCACTGTCATTTCCGTGTTTATAAAGAAGATAGAATTCAAGAACTTTTCCGCCTACCCCAGCCATGGGTTAACTTTTAATGTAAGTTGCAAATTAAGTGGCAATTTGCAACTTTTGTTTTGCTATTCTTAGATCAATGTCTAGACTATTAGTCCTGAATCTACCACCAGTTCAAAGTCTGTAACGACGATATAATCCAAATTTCCTTATTGCAAGCTGAGTAATTTTGAACTCTCAGTCTAAAACAACACAAGTGCGACCTAAGCTTTAGTGAGAGCCGCCTTGCCGAGGATGCTAATCCACTTTAAGATGCGCGTGTGTTTGCCCTAAGTTTGTACTTCATACGATTGTGAACGAAGATTCTGGAAATTTACGAAGAATAGAACATTGTTTGTTCAACAGTCGACGAGTCTGATCTGAATCAAAAATATCTACATTCAAATAAGCTAAATTATGTATATATTAGACTAAATCATATACCAGATCAGATCAATACCTGATGTCAAAGTAAGTAGCTAGAGCATTTGTGTTATGGAAATCAGAACAGTGGTACTAGGAGATAAGGGAAAACAAAAATATAGTTTGCCTGATGGATGGATTGGAGATGGCGCTGTGTGTCGTTTAAAACAAGGTAAAATATTACAAACGAATATAAACATATAAATTTAGAAGCTAAACGTTACGATAATGAATCACCGAAAATGAGGAATTCCCGAGAGATTACGTACAATTTGTTTTATTGTCTAAACAGTTTTTTTACATCTACTTATATAATATAGTGTACCATTCAGTTTTAACAACTAATCGTATACAGCGTTACATCGCGCTTCTTAGTTTTTTCCGTGGAAATTAGAAGTTTTCTTATAGTTGTGCTTTATACCGCAATATAACCGAATTCCACGCGGGTAAAGCCGCGGGCGGAAAGCTAGTACTGAAATAAATTTTTAAACAGTCAGACACATAACTAGAATAGAAAACATATTTACTCATGTAAGCTCAACAAAAGGACTTATGAATTCAGCGCAAATTAAGTATTCTTCCGCCGTGTTCGGAATGTTGATGTTCGATCATAGGTTTTGGGTTCGATTCCCACCAAAGATATATTATAACCTCGATATCTGGGGGCACGGCAGTGCCCCCGCCAAGACGAGCCAAGCGAAGCGCAAGGGCACTACCTACCTTTTCTCGAAGTGTTTCGCCGTTTTTTTGAACTCTCATAGAGTTGCTTTCCGATGTACCAGATTTTATAAGTTCCAAAACTTTAGAACTAGAATCCAGTGTTATTACTGCTAATAACATTGAGTTCCAGGTTAGGTTTTTACGTGTATAAAAACTAAAATCACAAATCTCAAAAATAAATATTGGTTTACCTCTAAGTAAAACATTTTCTGTCTGTGTAATTAATCCAATGGATGTATTCCGAGAAACATATCAAAGTAGCTAAAAAGAAAAGTATAAAGAGGCCATATTACTAAATCTGATATAATATGTAAGTAATACAGTTGAATATTTTTTCTCGAAACATATATTTTTAATGGAAGGAACGCACGGTATTATCAAACAAGGGCATTGTATTGCGTATGCTGGTATAAGCGGAATTATGATAATATGAGTATGCGAGTGACGTCACAGCTCTGTAATGGCGCCTCGTAGCTTCAAAGACATTGCTGGAGGAAACGTTCTGACTAATATTACCTTGTCTTGGTAGAATAATGAACAAAATATATGTGATGAGTAACAATCAACTGAATATACTTGTTTTATAAGAGCGATGTTATATTTATGAGGGATTAAGTATTTGATCTAGATACTGCTTGATTAGTTTTGAACTTAGGCTGCTAGGTCTTATAAAAAATTTAACTAATATTTCGAACGTAGGTTTTGTGATAGCAGAATCATATTTGACAAACGAGTCTATACCAATTATTCAACGACGCTTCTGCTTCAATAATAGTAATATTTACTTTGCTCGCGTCAATATGACATATGTGGCATTATAGAATATATATATATATATTTTTTTATATAATGCACTCCAAGATTGACCTCATCCCACCTGATGTTAAGTGGTAATGAGTTCCTAGCTTAAGGGCGAAAAGTATAGCATAGTAAAACTGTTACTAGACTTGTCGCCCTTACCTTGAAGGCTTGACCCCTGCTACTAATGTAGCACCCACCAAGAGCTCTGGAAACCTTACTCACACGCAGGAACACAACAACTCCGGAGTAATTGTTATTTGGCTGCGGTCTTCTGTAAGGTGGAGCTAATTCACCAGTCGGGCTGCTCCAGTTCGAGCGATAAATCGCTTTGCCCTGCCTCTCTTAATTATAATAGTTTTTTCTTCTTTATCTTTATTTTCGATCTGCTGGTTTGTCTTCTTTTTCTTTGTTATTTAATCTGTTTATTTATTTTTTTGCTCCTTCTTATTGTATATATGTCTTGTGTTAAGCGTCACTCAAATAGGCCGCACCATAATACCAGCGCTGCAGTATCCTTGCGTCGCTGCAGCATACAGCTGAGGTGTGGCCTAGTTGACTACTTACCTATTTCATGTTTGTTTTTGTTTTACTTTTTCCTGTACTTCTTTTTGTTTTTTGTTTTTATTTTTATTTTATCTGTCGTGTTGTGCTGTCAAGTGTAAACATGTATCTTGTGTGTAGTGGTACAATCCTACAACTTAATTAAAAATCGTATTCGGCAACGTCTAAAGAACTTGTGACATATAAATTAGAAATAACAATGGTATCACAATACAAAAAAGTTCGTTTTCTCTCTAACTAAACTTATGTCCGGCCCGCTGGTCTCTTGGCTAGTTACAGGTCGTCAAATATATGTTGACAACATATGTCATATACTTAATTGGCTGACCCGGTTTAATATTTAACGCAAAAGTCTTAATATGTTCTATATTATAAACCGATACAGCCCGGAATTTGTACATAAAATAAAACAGAATCAGCTCGTGACCACGGTTGGTGCAACCCTACCGAAACGTCGGTCAGTAAGTAGTTCGTATTAAGTACTAAACAAACATATTTCTTGTGTTTTTACCCGTTAACTTACTCCTATTTACAACATCATTGAGGTTGTTAAATGTGCTAACTTTGGTCATCGTCCACAAAAGTGTCGCTACAAATCTAAAAATACGAAGCAAGACTCGATCTATCGAATTTAAACGTTCTCCTTTATCCCATTCCAAATTTAGTACGTTCCAAATTAAATCGACCCGAGCGCGGGCGGTCGGTGCGTCATCACTTATGGAAGATCTCGATGCCCTGGGGAGTAATTAAACGATATTTTGTCACTTGTCAGGCCCGCATTAGCCTTTTATTGGACAGTAGAACGCGTGTCTACTATAAGGGGTCAATGAGAAATTGGAGGGGTTGGAAAAATTGTTCAGTCTTCCGAACGTAAAACGGACATAAATAAGCTGTATGTATTTAAGAAATTTGTAACGTTGGACGATATCAGATGCATTATTCTCATTCTATGGTAAGTCGCTAAATCACTTGTTTTACAGAAATCAGAGACAACGACGGTTTCAAAACACCCACCCCCGAGACAATTTAGAAAAGTTCAGAGATGGTGCGACGCCAAAATCCGGCCCGCTCACCTCTCGGCTACGAAGGTTATATGTCTTGTACGAAACTACAGAACGTTTTGAACAAAAGATGAATTCCGTTATTACAAATGTATGTTGTATCGTTGTCTTCGTCGTATTAATGACTTGATATTAGATTCTTGTGAATTTTTCAATCGATGGCAGGTGTTGCGTTTATTGGTTGTCAGACCAACTTCTAGACTTTATTTTTAATAAACGTAAAGCCAAGGATAAAGTTAAACGGGCCAGTATTAGCCCATTAACAGTTTTTAGCTTTTATTTTTTTTATTCATTTCATGAAAATTTTGAAATCAGTAAAATAGGTTTACAGGGTGGATTAAGCATGTAAGTAAATTCATGCCAAGAAAAAAAAACTACACACTTAGGTTATTATTTATTTAGAACCTTATTATAATATTTCTTAAGCTAAATATTTTGCTTGGTTAGGTTTAGGTTGAAAGAGTATTTATTTTTCAGAAAAATATACAGTTTACTTAAAATTTGATTAAAAAATAATAAAACTTTCTAACTCTGGAACTAGCAAGGTAATAGACCAAGATCGACGTTTGTATACATACAAAGAAGTAACCTAGTGCAACAATTTATAAATTCGATTTAAACGTGTTTTCAATATTTTATTATTTATTGAAAATGTATAGGTAATACAAAAGTAGTAACGAAATATTCATATTGTTATGATTAAAAATATCTTTCTGTATGTCGTAAGACCAATCAAATAATAAAAATAATATTAATAACTGTTAGTAAAAAAGTATATGCTAAAAATAAATAAAGAAAATAAATGTTAAGTTTAGGATCTATAGATCTAAGTCATGTTAGTTCCTTAAATCGCTAACAGATGGCGTTGTCCCTAATTACATCGCGGTGACAAGATTTTTCTCCGTAGACATATAAGCTGAGACGAGTACTTTGTAAGTTTGGCTATCCAATAAACCTGTCGTGTACTAGTGTAGGACTTTTTTATTTCATCAACCTGTGCACACTCGTTGCGACCTTAACCAGGGTTAAACATGGTCCTTCGAGCCGGATAGGTATTGCTCAGACCTAAACCGGAAGTCGTCCCGACGGTGACGCACTTTTGGAGGATTAGGAGAAGTTCGTAGTACCAAGAGGCTACAGGAAGCAGCTACTTGGGAGCTGGAGCTGCTGCATCAGGAGTTCAGGCTTGGTGGTGAATCCAGCTGTGGACTTCGTGACTGGTGCTGATGAGAAGGCGCAGTCAGGATCCTGGGATCTGGTGGTGTTCCGGACATTGATGACGTCAGGATACGTCAAGCGTGAGTGAAGACGACGAACTGTGAGTGTTTTTATTTATTTGTGTTTAGTGAGGAAATTTGAACCTTATTTCTTCAAGAAAAGTAACTTTAAAGTTTAGTGATCTGTGAAGAAAGCAATTGGTATGAAGAGTTGGGACTTAGAATATTCGTGAATTTGTAGTAGTAAATTCGTCTCTAAGTTAAAAGTAGTTAGTTTAATTTTAAGTTAAAGTGGTTCCGACGGGGAACCTATGCTCGATTTTGGTTAGAGTTATTTGTTTCCAAACACTTGTAAAATTTTAATGTTTTGGTGTTCAAACACTGGCGATAGATCTTGAACTTGGAGTTTTTTAAGGAACAATTTGTTTGTGTTTTAACTTTACATTTTGAGATTATTTTTAACGTTTTTTGCATGAATTAGTTTTTTCTATTTTAATTGTGTTATTTATAACAATTGTTACTTTGTTTACACTTGTTGAGTTTTATAACTTATTGATTGAGATTATTAACAATGGAGTCAGAAACTAATGTGCAAGTAGACAATTACGAAAAAATAAACAAGGCATTTATTAACTTTAAAAAATCGCCCAAAGATCGCATTACTGAACCTTATTGTCAAACTAGATTAGAGTCATTGGAATCTATGTGGATGTCGTTTACGAAAACACATAAGAATCTTGTAAAAAATTATGGGTCACTTTTAAAAGAGCATAATTATACGACAGTTGATGTTTATGGTCAGGCAGAAGAAATTTATCTTGAGTACAAGACAGAGTTAAAATCTAAATTGAATGCTTTAACGATAAGTAAAGAACGACGTTTAGAAAGTGGTGAAAAGACAGCTCAGTCAGATTTAAATACAGAATCTTTTAAATTACCTAAGATCGTAATACCTAGTTTCTCAGGAAAGTATACTGAATGGATAACCTTTAGAGACTTATTCCTTTCGTTAATTCACAATAATGCAAAATTAGATAACGTTCAAAAGATGCACTATCTTAAAAGTTCATTGTTGGGGGAAGCTGAGCAACTTCTTAGACAAATTCCCATTTCTGAGGCTAATTATATGAGGTGCTGGGATCAATTAAAATCTAGATATGACAATAAACGTTATTTATCACATTTCATTTTAAAGAGACTACTTAGTCCGAAAAATATAAATACTGAGTCGTCCAGTGCATTAAAAGAGTTGATCGATACTACTAATGATTGCTTGAGTGGTTTGAATAATTTAGGGATAGATACTAAAAATTGGGATATAATTGTAATCCACATTCTATGTTTGAAGTTGGACCCAGAGTCTCGTAAACAATGGGAGTTCAATATAACTGATAGCACTTCAACAGAAGAAATTCCTACTTTTGCACAATTCAAAGATTTCTTAACGAAAAGGTATAGAGCACTTGAGTTTTACGATACAAGATCAGGATCAATTAAACAGGTTAGCAGTTCAAGTCAAAACAATAATTATGTTAAATTTAAGGCCCTGCATACGATAAATAAAATACAATGTGAATTTTGTTCTGAGGCGCATAAGCTATATACATGTAAACAGTTTGCAAATCAGACCGTTGACCAACGTCGTAATACTAGATACAATAATCAATAATAGTCAAGTTGATACTAGAGGTTAAGGAGCAGTCGGATTGTGAGAAGCTGCAGGAGGACATAAACCGGGTGGTGAAGTGGAGCCATGATAATAAACTTCACTTCAACGTATCCAAATGCTCAGTGATGACGTTTACCCGCGGGAAGTCCCCTGTGTACCACCAGTACAAAGTAGATAGGACTCCAATGCAGCGAGTGTCTCAGGTCCGAGATTTAGGGGTGAATGTCACACCAGACCTAAATTTTCGGAATCACATCGTGAAGATATGCAAAAGAGCGTTCAGAAACTTAGGTTTTGTACTTAGGCAATCACAGGGGTTTACAAACATAACAACACTCCGGGTACTATACGATGCTCTGGTCCGAAGCCACCTCGAACACAGTGCAATAATATGGGCCCCCCATGAAGCGAAGTATAGTGTTATGTTGGAACGGGTTCAGAACAAGTTTACAAGATACTTATACTTCAAACTTTATGGGGTATACCCATTCTACCCTCTAATGTACCCTACTTTGTTCGTTTTGGGTATGGTAGGGTACAATCAGCTTCGGGTCCGAAGGGAATTTGCACTCGCTAAGTATGTGGTGAAGGTGTTGCGAGGGATGGAACACAACCCAGAGCTGCTGCACTACCTGCAGCTGAGCGTGCCGGACCGGTACGTGTGGCGGCGGCGGCGCCCGCGACTGTTGGCCCTCCCTGTAGCCAGGACCAACCTACTGGCGAAAACGCCACTTATTCGAACATTACATATCATAAACATAGTTCATGATACAGTGGACATATTTTCGTGTTCATTGAGTGAATTCGCAAAAACTGCATTAAATATAATAACATACAAATCAGGATAGAAGATAGGATAAATTAAGCAAATGTTAAAAATATAGTTTAAAGTTAAAGCCAGGTTTTTATATTATATAAGTGTTTTATTTTTAATAGATATGTAAGATTTTAGTATATATATATTTTTTGTTAAATTTGTAAACAGTTTTACAATATAAATAGAATAAGTAAGTAATAATTATAAGGATGGCTATACTATCGCATTAGGTTAAGATATCTGTAATGGTAGTATAAGCTTGCAATAAATAAATAAATAAATAAATAAATAAATTTCATTCAGGGAAATGGGTTGTGTTTTAGTTGTTTAGGAGCCAACCATGCAGCGAAAGCTTGTCGTACCAATTATAAGTGCAAATTGTGCCATCGTCGTCATCATACACTTCTTCATCCTACGGGTAGAGAAATATCACAACCGAATATGGTTAAGGTTGTACCAGATGGGAAGGATAGCTCATCGAACGGGTTTAGCTCAAAGAATGAAGCAGGTAAGGCTGAAAATAATTCTTCAGCTTTTGTAGCATGCAATTTCTCGACAGGAAACGTAAAGCAGGTGTTGCTAGCAACGGCGCTAGTCAATGCCGAGTCGAGAAACGGTGAAAATCATTTACTAAGAGCCTTGTTAGACCAGGGCTCTCAAGGTAATTTTGTGACGGAATCTACAGTCAATGATCTGAAACTAAAAAGAACCCCTATTCAAGGCAAGATTTCAGGGGTAGGTGGAGATAATGGTCTCATCTCCAAGGCTGTGGTGACTTTTAAAATAAAGTCTAAATTTAATCCAAATGCTACTATTACAGTGCAGGCATATGTTCTAAAGTCGATTACTTCTTCCCTGCCAAGTAGGAAATTAGAAAATATAGACTTTTCGAACTTTGAGGGTATTGAGTTAGCCGATCCGGAATACAACCGTCCTAATAAAATCGATTTGTTATTAGGTGCGGAGGTATACAGTCAAGTGATACAGGAAGGTATACTTAAAGCACCAAATGGTACACTTGTCGCTCAATCCACCAGCCTAGGCTGGATCTTGTCTGGCACGGTAAATTCACCAGTTAATAGAACTGGAGGCGTATTGGCACTACATTGTCATTTACAAGAGGATAATGAGATTCTTAAGAAATTTTGGGAAATAGAGACAGGAATAGGATTAACTAAGGAACAATCTTACACAGAAGAAGAGAAAAAATGTGAAGAATATTTTACTAGAACTACAACAAGAGATTTAGAAGGAAGGTACATAGTCAGGTTACCCTTCAAGACAGAAGATCCAGAATGTAAAAGAGGAGAAACAAGAGGAATAGCAGAAAAGAGATTGATGAGTTTAGAGAGGAGATTTGAGAAAAATGAAGATTTTAAAAACAAATATAAGAAGGTGATAGATGAATATTTGCAACTGGGATACATGGTGGAAGTCAAAAAGCCTGATGATAAGCTTGATACGTCGGTTTATTTGCCTCACCACGCGGTGATTCGGGAGGATAAAGATACAACGAAGTTGAGGGTGGTTTTCAATGCCTCACAACGTGGTAAAACCGGTAAGTCACTCAATGACGATTTATTAGTAGGCCCCAGCATTCAACCTGATTTGAGGCATCTAGTATTGCAGTGGAGATTGTCACGGATTTGTTTGACGGCTGATATTATCAAAATGTACCTGCAAGTTTTGGTACACATGGAAGATACAGATTTCCAAAGATTGGTGTGGAGAGATTCTGAAAGTGGACAAATAAAAGATTACAAATTACTGAGAGTTACTTTTGGACAAGCATCGGCTCCTTTTTTAGCGGTGCGAGCACTTCAACAAGTAGCAGTTGATGAAGGCGCTAAGTATCCTGCGGCAGTTGAAAAGGTAACGAAAAACTTTTATATGGATGATTTGATGTGTGGATGTGAAAATGAAAATGAAGGATTAGAAATATACAAACAAATGAAAGCTTTACTAAGAGAAGGGGGATTTGAACTACAAAAATGGGCAAGTAACGATGAAAATTTGTTAAAAAAGATCGAAAAAATGGAAAATGAAGATACGGAAAAGAAAGGAAAAGGAAACTCAAAGGATGGGATACACATAAAAATGGATGAGATGATAAAAATTCTGGGACTTACCTGGGAAAGAAGTGTGGATCACTTCTGCTACAAGGTGACTCTTCCAGTGCTACAACCACCAATTACAAAAAGAAAAATATTATCAGACATTTCACGCCTGTTTGATCCCTTAGGCTGGATCACTCCATGTATAATTGTTGCGAAAACAATTATGCAGAAGTTGTGGATTGCGGGCGTAGCCTGGGATGAAGAAGCACCTGAAGCAATTATAAAAGAATGGTGTACTTACCGTGAAGAGCTAAAGTACATAACAGATGTCAAGATTCCTAGATGGATGGGTTGTAGTTCGACCGACATTAAGCGAGAACTACATGGTTTTTGCGATGCTTCGAAAAAAGCATATGCTGCGGTGGTATATCTTCGCACAATCAACTCTGAAGGACAAATTAATTTATCCTTGGTGGCGGCAAAATCAAAGGTAGCTCCCATCAAACAGATTTCGATCCCAAAACTGGAACTCTGTGGAGCTGTTGAACTCACTCGATTGCTGACAGACGTGGCAAAAATTATAGACATCAAGAGTTCAAATGTCTACGGCTGGACCGATTCTACTATTGTGCTGGCTTGGCTAAATAGTTTGCCAAGTCGCTGGAAAGTTTTTGTGGCGAATCGTGTCTCAGAAATACTTACCTCCATGGACCCACAACAATGGTCTCATGTCACGACAGAAGAGAATCCAGCAGATTGTGCGTCACGGGGAGTATCTCCGGGGAATCTGAAAAATCAAAAATTGTGGTTAAGAGGTCCTGATTTTCTTTGGACTAAAGATGTTATTTATAAAAAGCTTTCAAACATAAACACAGAAATAGAAGCGGTAAAAGTACACATAGCAAAGCAGGAAGAGGTAATTGAAGATATCTGGGAAAGATTTTCGTCATTAAATAGATTGATTCGAGTAGTGGCGTATTGTCGTAGATTTTTAGAAATGAGAAAAAGCAAATCAGACAGGATATCAGGATATTTAAAAACAGAAGAACTAAAAGCAGCGTTACACATTTGTATTGAAAAAGATCAGGTAAAATATTTTGAAGAAGAAATAGAAGCAATAAAGAAAAACACAGACGTTAAGAAAAGCAGTCCCTTAAAATCATTAAATACTTTTGTTGATGGTCAAAATATTTTAAGAGTAGGAGGAAGATTGGAAAAATCAGAGTTGCAGCAAAACAGAAAGCATCCTATTATATTAGCGAAAAATTCAAAAATTACAGCTTTATTAATTGCAGACGCTCACAAGCAAACTTTGCATGGAGGTCCGCAACTAACAATAAATTATTTACGAAATAAATATTTTATTCTGGGAGTAAAGCAGCTAGTCAAAGCATATGTTAGGAAATGCGTGGGTTGTGTAAAGAACAGTGGACGTACTTACCAACCGCTGATGGGGCAACTTCCCACAGTTCGTGTGACTCCTGCTCGTCCATTTTTGCATAGTGGCGTAGATTTTGCTGGCCCAATTCAAATGCGTACATCCAAGGGTCGCGGACACAAGTCCTTTAAAGGCTATATATGTCTGTTTGTGTGCATGGCAACAAAAGCAGTCCACATAGAAGCAGTGAGCGATCTCACTGCTCAAGGGTTTCTTCTAGCCTTTAAAAGATTTGTTGCAAGGAGAGGCCGGTGTACAAATATTTGGAGCGACAACGGCACTAATTTTGTGGGTGCTGCAACAGAACTTCGAAAACTTTTTTCTAACGAGAAAAATAGTATTTTACCCGAGATAGCTGAAAATTTAGCAAATAATTCGACTTCATGGCATTTTATTCCTCCACACGCACCAAATTTTGGCGGATTATGGGAGTCAGGAATAAAATCGGTAAAACACCACTTGAAACGCGTCATTGGGGAATCCACGTTAACCTATGAGGAAATGGCGACAGTGTTGGCACAGGTGGAATCCTGTCTAAACTCTAGACCGTTATCCAGGGCAGAAAGTGACGATGACGATTTTGATGTTCTTACACCAGGGCACTTCTTAGTTGGAGAAGCCTTAGTAACAGCACCGGACCGTAACTATGAGGAGGCAAACGTAACTTCATTAAGAAGATGGCAGTTTATACAACGTATGAGTCAAGAATTTTGGCGGAAGTGGTCGCAAGAATATTTGAACCAATTCTTTCATCGATATAGATGGGCAACGCAAGCACCACAACCAAAATCTGGTGACATCGTATTGGTTAAAGAAGACGGCCTTCCCTCATGTCGTTGGCTTTACGGTAAAATCGTAAAAGAACATCCCGGTCATGATGGAATTACGAGGGTGGTCACAGTTAAAACTAAAAATTCGATAATAAAACGACCTGCCAGCAAATTATGTATTTTTCCGATAAACCAATGAATCATTTTAAATGAATTTGTATTTTGCATGATTTTTTTGTTTACTTTAAGTTTTTATTTAACTTTTTACTTTTTTAAAAAAATAATAATAATAACACCTTGTTTTGTTTATATCTAGCGGTTTGAATAAATTTGTTATATATCTAAGTTTATTTAGTGACAAAATTATGTATTTACGCTCATCAATTCCACCAATTATGTCTGTCATGGTGGGCGGAAATTAATATATAAGTTTTGTAAGGACAAATCACAATTTGTCCTTGGTGGGCGGTAAATGTATGTCGTAAGACCAATCAAATAATAAAAATAATATTAATAACTGTTAGTAAAAAAGTATATGCTAAAAATAAATAAAGAAAATAAATGTTAAGTTTAGGATCTATAGATCTAAGTCATGTTAGTTCCTTAAATCGCTAACAGATGGCGTTGTCCCTAATTACATCGCGGTGACAAAATTTTTCTCCGTAGACATATAAGCTGAGACGAGTACTTTGTAAGTTTGGCTATCCAATAAACCTGTCGTGTACTAGTGTTGGACTTTTTTATTTCATCAACCTGTGCACACTCGTTGCGACCTTAACCAGGGTTAAACACTTTCTGTATTTTGGCAAGACATACACTAGAATAATGATTCTGAAATATGTTATTCAAGAAACATTTTCCGAACATAAAATTGGATACATGAAATCTTAAGTATTATTTTTCCGTATCTACTATTTCCTTTTTTTCAGACCGTCCAATCATCTATAAAGGAAATCGTCAAGTCATGAAATAACGTCAAGACAAAAATTTACATTTTATGTTGAAAACAGTATCTCTTCAAACGAGTTAATTTACTTTAAACTCTTAGATAGTAATCACCAATTTCCAGTTTGAACTGTAGCCTAAGAAGTTGGTACGGCTGTAGTTTACCGAAAGTGTAATCCAGGATGACCATTACACGCTAATCCGTGTTTAGAAACGCTTGTAATGACTACAACTCCAATGTGCCCGGCCGGTTTCTTTGGCAAGAGTTAGTAATGCTCATTTGTTCATTTTATTCGACCGTAATCTAATCTATCTCAAAGGAGCTACTTATTAATGGGGTCTATTTAATTAAGCATCAAAAAATATCAAAGTGAATCATAGGTTGGCCACAAATTTAATAAGTGAGCCACTTGGGCGATTTATGATTCAGCCGGTATTTCTGTCGCCTAAATTAGTAAAAAGGTGCCTGTTTATATTATTTTTGTTTATTAATCATGAAGTAAAAGCTAGAACTGCGTAAGATGCGGGTCCAGCAGATTTTCGAAGAGAGTATAGGTATATAAATGTAGGAATTTCCGAACGTAACACTTCCTGTTACCTGTCTCATCGTCGGTCTCATTCACTCACTCACCGACGCACGCTCTCTCGCACGACGACGCCATTGGGATGCAGGCAAGAATTATTTGTAAATAAAATTCGAGTGTAATAAACAGTTTCAAGAAGTCCGAATATCATTTAGACCCACACCCCTACATAAATAATTTAGTTTAGTCCGACAGTTATATTATCAGACAGGTATTTTTTATGCAAACACTAATTTATGTAAATTGAAATGTAGCGTGACGTCACAAATTAGCACAGTTTTACGCATAAACTACGTTAACACATCCCTTCACTGTACAGTGATGCGTTGTACCTATCATCATCTATTTTTATCAACTTGTAAAAAAAATTTACTTTATTTATTGTATTTTGTAATTACAGTTACCATTCATTAAGCGTATTGTTTACTAAGAAAGTTTCCCGGGAATTATGAAGAAAAAAATATTTTTTAACTTTGGTGTGTTCATTTCAAATTTTGACTTTGCCATATTATCATTTTGCAATAATTAACATCTCCTTTCTTACTTATTCTGCGATAAACATGTTATCACAAATCATAACAAAATGACCATCGAATTAACAGTTTGGCGTACGAATACCTTTTAAGTGTAGTAACTTAGGCGTGGTTTCGCTAACTTGTTTTTTCTCTAATTTCAATTAGGCCTCATTTTTATCGAAGTATGGGTAAGTTCTGAATTCTACACGTTCAATAAAATAAAAACTTACCATCGGTTCTCTGAAGTTACAAAAACTGTGTCAACCGTACATAATACTGCTTCAAGCCTGCATACAACTGGAGCGATGCATCTATGTCATGCCTGCGTTTGAGCGATCATACCTTCATCGACTTTATTAAAGCAGCTGCTTCCAAGAATGTTATACAAAACGATAGAAAAATGGAAATTATTTTACGTCTCAAGTTTTTTCTACGTAATGCGAAGCAATATCCCAAGAGATATAATGGCTGTGCTAAACGTAGAGCCCGTACCACACTGTTACTTTGAAGCTGATAGTAATATTTTACAACGTTGCTGTTGTTTTAGTTTTGGTGGCTGGAAAAATAAGGCTGCAATAAGGTCATAAAGTACTTACACATAAGGTATTTATTTAGAAAATCCACTTTAAGTATCTAGCTAAACAGTTGATGAGTTAGCTTTGATGTGGTACATTTAAGAGCAGAGAGACGACTAAAAATGTTACATAAGGATGCGATAAAAATGTTTAAAATGAAACAAAAATTCATCTATAGTTTTTTTTATGTTATGATGTTTTGAAAGTGATTTATTTCATACTTTTATGTTTAAGAATTGTTTTTATCAAAGTCAAAGTCAATCTTTTTTATTCACATAGATTACATTAGTAATACTTATGAATAGTCTCTATATAAAGCAAATGAAGCTACCTCCGGTTCGGAACCTATAACTAAAGAGAAGATACCGGCAAAAAACTCAATAGTTTTTTTTTTATCAGATTGCCTATCAGATTGCCTTTTTTTTTAAGAATATATTTCGATAAATTTAAAGAAGGAACATTTTTTTTTATTCATTGTTAGTTATTTGTTATTTCAATTACTCCAAATCGTTAAGGAACACAAAAATCAATTGGCTTGTCAGAACTTGAATAAAATACTCGTTTTATTTTTATTACATTTCTACAAGCATTAAAAGCTACATCTATTTTAGACGACGCCTCCTTTTACAGTGTATATTTATTCATAGTCGGTAACTTTAGATAGCAGTTTGCCCCTTTTAATAAAGAAGGGTGTTTAATAATTTATTTGTCCCGCAATTTGGAGCACCGGGCAGCGCTTACTCCGTATTTTGGGCGCCAACAGCCAACGAAGGGTTGATAAAAAAATAATAGGCCTCGCTTTCAGTAGTGAATCTTGAATTGCATTATTTATTAACTAATTTACTTTTTAAGAAACATATGCAGTAAGAAATTTGTCTGGTTGTTGGTGGTGGTTATAATAAAGGTTGTTTTAAGACAAAAGTGAATTAGTTGTAAAACTATTCTGGTATCCGATTTGTCTAGTAACCAATACATACATTTTGCAGTTTTTGCTTAAAAGAGGAACAAACTTCAATAATCTCTTAACATGATGTTTATAATATTAGAAATTTAAGAATGGTGTTTAAAATTTAGATATGGATATCAAAGTCTGTACAACAAAATACAGAATCAATCAACGCTTCATATTTTTTAAGTTTACATGTTTCTAATCATTGTAGTGCTATAGGAATTCCATTTTTGCACACTATGTTACTAAACTAAAAATTCTAAACTATTCTAGAACATTCGAGCCGCTTCAGACCCCTCGCACGTCAGTCTCAAATTTCCCTGAGGCTCTTAGCCCTCACAAAGAGGCAGGAACAATGGACGGCATGAGTCATGCACGCAGCCTGCGGTAATTACCGTTAAACACCCTCTCGTCATTAGCACGAGTCGCTATGGCGACTGACAAATTTGCTCGAAGTTCGCTCTGGCAGTAAAATGCTCACTAAAATGAAAACTCAGTACTTCAAAAAGGATTTCTCGAAAATGACGAAAACTAGTTTTTTTTATTTAGAACTGTTTTAATTTAAAATAACAACAAGTAAAGTTAATGCTAGAGGCATTATCTACCAGTCAGCCCTAAGTCACGCAGAGTATGTTTATGGGTGCGATAACTTATAAATATATTTCACCAGAATCTAAAACTATTTCTAAAAAGTATTAAATGTTCCGATAATGTGAGTTTACTATTATGTTATAAGTGGCACACTAAATGTCCTACATTATACTTATAGGATACGTACCAAGAGATTTTTCAAAATGTTGTATTCTTATGTGCAGCTATCATTGGAACTCAATTTTAATGATAGCTTTAACGTTTATTGTAATTGTTTTGTTTAATTTGTGTTTTAATGCTGTACCTTATAAATAAATAAATAAAAATAACAGTTGCAAAATGTGTAATTTATTTAAAAAATATACATTAAAAACAAAAATAAACTAATCATATCAGTATTTACAACATGAAAGTATACTTAAAGTTATCAATTGTTTACATTTGCATAATGGATTTTTTTTAAAACCAAAAATTAGCCTATGTCCGTTCTAGAGATTCAACATATACCTATTTCAAATTTTATCAAACTCGATTCAGCGGTTTATGCGTAAAAGCTGGTCCAATAGATAGACAGAATTACTTTTTTATTTATAAAATTAATATGTATGAGAGTGAAAAATAGGTAGTGCACTTGGGTTGCGCGGTACCATTCGCGAAATACGGACCAAGTCTTGCATAATTCGTCAATCTTATTAAACTCAAACTCAAATATTTCTTTATTCAAGTAGATTACATATAACACTTTTGAATCTTCATTGAATACAATGCAAAGTGATTCTACTGCCGGTTCGGAACCTATATCTACCGAGAAGACACCGGTAAGAAACTCAGCCGATCATTTACAGTATCAGTATCTAACTTATTGCTATGTGTAGCTCACTTTGGACCAAGTCATATAGTTTTGGTTTTGATGAGTACAATGATGAAACAAATAAGTACTCAAGTAAGTTTTTACTTTCGAGAGGTAAGCTGGAGCAGACCAGTCCCCAAAGGCGGCATTCCCCATTAGGTAGACAATTCACAATTATTACTATGTAATTGAATTTAACATCATGAATCTATTTGTGAATGCATTTTAAACTTTGATATTTGGAACTCATGTCAAAGAGCCTCTAGTTAAGTTTATCTATTGAAATCGAGACACCACCGAAAATCAACGTCATCGTGCCAAAGCACAGAGCGTATTAATCACAGGAATAAAAAGTAACGAATTTAATATAGAAACACGTTTATTCGTACTTTCAGTTGTGACAAAAAAGAAAAAATGAAAAATGAACAAAAGGGTTATACGTTGGCAACATCCCTGTTGCAAAAACTACTCTTGTAGGAAATTTGTATCCTTAATAGATACTACTATATTGAGTCAATTCATCAGGTCACTGTACAAATTAATTTACCAATAGACCGTGGCTATTGTTGGTCTTATTTGACTTGTTAAAACTTGTCGGGATAAGTTTTAATTGGAAAAAGCAGGTATCCGCACACGCCGAGGCGAGTTTACTAAGTGCTAGGAGAAGTGGGACACCACTAATGTAGAGAATTCTAGAGTTTAGAGCTGTGAAAATGTGTTTTTATTTTTAGTATTTCTCTTGAAATGGAAATAGTATTCGAAACTTGATATAAATACGTTGATCAACTAATTTGAAAACAGTGAATAATTGGGTTTTTGTTTTGGAATGTATTTTTATTTACTTTTATGACTGAAAAGGATGAGCTTTCAATAGATATTTAGAGAGATAGGAAATAGTGATTTGTCCTTCGAACTGAATCAGCCTGACTGGTGTAATACCTCCACCTTACAGAAGACCGCAGCCAAATCACAATCACTTCTGTGTTGTGGTTTTCCTGTGTGTGAGTAAGGTTTCCGGGGCTCTTGGGGGTTGGTACATTAGTAGCAGGGGTAAAGCCTTCACCGCCTACTTCCTGCCAGGCAGCTTCGCCCACCGTTAGCGGCAGACAAAAACAGGGAGCCAGTTGGGATGCTAGAAAGGCTGCCTGAGCCCTTCAAGGCCCCGGAGCCACCGAAGCCTCAGAGGGCCACAAGGTCCAGGACGCTTGGGGCAACACCTGTCCCCGCTCCAGTCGCTGGACCTTCTAAGGCTGCGGAGAAAATCACTCGGCCCAAAGTGTCACATCAGGTCGCTCCTGCTCCGGAAGAGAACCTCTTATTCCCCTCGACTACCCCAACAAATGAGGGGTGGTCGACTGTGGTAAAAAGGGGAAAGGTAAGGGGAAAAAGTCCCCTGGTGCTTCTTCTCCCCCTCAGCCCGCGTCTCGTCCGACACCTTTAACGGGGAACCGCAAAAGAGCGGCTGCCTCTGCCCCGTCGTCGTCGTCAAAGAAGGCCCCTTCGGCTTCTAAGCCGAAGTTGGTCCCCCCAAAGACCGCGGCGGTAATTGTCACCCTCACCACAGAGGCCGCGGAAAAGGGTGAGACGTACGAGTCCGTGCTATCCAAGGCCCGTGGCGGCATGGACTTACAGGAGATTGGTATTACAACCGCGTCTGCAATCCGGATGCGCCCCACTCAAACGGGGGCGCGATTATTTGAGTTCCCGGGCGCGGATTCAACTAAAACCGCCGATGTCTTCGCCGACAAAATGCGGCAAGTCGTAGATGAGGGCCTCGCAAAAATAGTGAGGCCCGTCAAATATGCCGGGCTCATCATATCAGACTTGGACGACTCAGTGTCCAAGTCTGAGATAGTCGAAAAGGTCGCCGGGATCGGAAAGTGTCCGGTGGACCAAATAAAAGCCGGGGAAATCCGCCCCGGCCGTATGGGAATGGGCACTATCCGCCTGCAGTGCCCAGTTGCCGCAGCCAAGGCGGTAGTGGAGGGGGGCCGATTCTTAATCGGATTTAGTTCTGCGTCGGTCCATGCACTGGAGGAGCAGCCCCTCCGGTGCTTCCAGTGCCTGGGCACTGGGCATACTCGCCCCATGTGCCCCTCCGCTACAAACCGAAGCGGAATGTGCTTCCGCTGCGGGCGGGCTGGTCATAAGGCCGCTGCCTGCAGCGAGAAAAAGGTGCACTGTAAGGTGTGCGCCGACAGCGGGCGACCATCCGGTCATGTAATGGGGGGCAGGAGCTGCAGGCCTCCCCCCAAAAAAGGAAGGGTGATGGCGCGGGCCCAGCCAGTTACCCCAGCAAGTCAAGTTGTGGAGGAAGTTGAGATGACCCAATCATAATGGCCCAGCTCAACTTCCTCCAGACAAACGGCAACCACTGCCGCTCAGCGCAGGACCTGCTGTTCCAGGCTACAGCGGAGTGGTTGGTTGATGTCGTTGTGGTGGCCGAGCCATACTCGGTCCCCAGTGGCTGGTTCGGTGATCGTGATGGTACGGTCGCCATCTTCAGACGGTCGTCGTCGTCTTCTCCCCCTCTCTCGTATCTGGAGAGCGGTAAGGGTTTTGTGGGGGCGTCATGGGGGGATATTGTAATTCTTGGAGTGTACTTTTCTCCGAATCGTGCACTCCAAGAATTCGAAGTTTTTCTCGGAGACTTACAGGGGGCCGTTGCTCGCTCTGTTACTTCCGGACGGCAGGTCGTGGTCCTTGGCGACTTTAATGCCAAGGCCACGACATGGGGTAATCCAGCTGCCTCCTGCAATCGACGGGGGCAGCTGGTTGAACTGTGGGCAGCGGCCTCTGGGCTGTCCCTGCTTAATCGGGGTTCTGCACAAACGTGCGTGCGCCAGCAGGGGGGGTCCGTGGTGGACATTTCTTTCGCCACCCCTGCTCTCGCCGCACGTGTCCGCAATTGGCGGGTCGATCCGGCCGAGACTCTCTCCGATCATATGTACATTCGATTTGAGATCTCGGCTGTCTCTCCGGGGCGCTCCAACCGCCCGGCGTCTTCACCCTTTCCCAGGTGGGCTTTGTCCCGCCTGGACCGGGCTGTGGCCAGGGAGGCAGTCCTACTACAGGACTGGTTCTCACCTCCCTTGGCTGGACCGGATGTAGACACAGCGGCGTTGTACCTCCGCGACTCCTTGACCGAGGTGTGCAACTCTTGCATGCCTCGGTCCCGTCGTCCGCCCCCCCGACGCGTTTGTTACTGGTGGTCGGGGGATCTGGCTGTCCTGCGGGCCAGCACTGTTGCGGCCAAAAGGGCCTACACCAGGAGTCGACGCCGGGCAAATCGTGACCTCGAGAATGAGACACGTTTGTACAATAGTTATCTCGAGGCCAAAAAGCGTTCAAGGAAGAGATAGGCACCGCCAAGGACCGCGCCCGGGCCGAGATGCTGGAAGGTCTCGACCGGGATCCGTGGGGGAGACCGTACCGGGCTGCGCGAAACCAGCTGCGCCCAATTGGTCCCCCACTGACAGAGACCCTCGAGCCGGGGCTACTCAATGGCGTCGTCCGGGCTTTGTTCCCGGACAGTGACCCCAGTTTCGTCCCGCCGGCCATGGGCCACAACAGAAATCTTGGCCCTGTCATTGACGTTTGCCCTCCAGTAACGGAGGAGGAGTTCGGCACGGTGGCTCTCTGCCTCCGTGCCAAGAAGACGGCGCCGGGGCCGGATGGGGTCCCGGCCAAAATTGTTGCCTTGGCTTCCGTGGCCATGGAGGTCAAATTTAGGGAACTTTTCGACTCATGCTTTAGAGTCGGGAAGTTCCCAGAAGTATGGAAACGGGGACACCTTTGCCTCCTCCGTAAAGAGGGGTGGCCTCAGGACTCACCATCAGCTTACCGGCCTATAGTACTACTTGATGAGGCCGGTAAGCTGTTCGAAAGGATTGTCGCGTCGCGCATAAATCAGCATCTCCGAGAGGTTGGTCCGGACCTCTCGGATGCTCAGTTTGGGTTTCGGGCAGGGCGGTCAACCATCGACGCCCTGTCCAGACTGAAGTCCGTCGTCTCAGAGTCATGGGAACGGGGGAAGGGTGTTTTAGCGGTGTCATTCGACATCGCTAACGCTTTTAACACCATCCCCCACGCAACGATCCTGGAGGCGCTCCGTCACCACCGTTTTCCCTCCTATCTTGTCGGCTTGGTAAAAGACTATCTCGCAGGCCGATCAGTGGCCTGCATCGATGGGGGGGGGGAAACCTCCAGACTTATGGTGCCCAGGCTGGTGTTCCACAGGGGTCGGTGTTGGGTCCGCTCCTGTGGAACATAGGCTATGATTGGGTGCTTCGGGGCGCCCTTCTCCCGGGCACGGGCGTTATCTGTTACGCCGACGACACCCTATTGACTGCCCGGGGGGTGGACTTTGGGGCGGCGTCACGTCTGGCGGCAGTGGGGGGGACGCTCATGGTCCAGCGTATTGAGCGTCTGGGACTGCGGGTGGCGCTGCAGAAGACCGAGGCCATCTTTTTCCCGGGGCCTCGGCAGCGCCACCCTCCCGACGCCCACATTCTTGTTGGGGACGTCCGGGTGTTGGTAGGGGCCCAGATGAAGTATCTGGGCCTCGTCCTGGACGCGAAGTGGCAGTTTGGCCCACACTTTCAGGCCCTGTCACTTCGCCTTCTTAGAACAGCCGACGCCCTCTCATGGCTCATGCCAAATCTTGGGGGGCCTAGGGCCAAATGCCGGCGACTCTATGCCGGCATTCTACGAAGTATGGCCCTATATGGCTCCCCCATATGGGCCGATGCGCTGCGCAGGGGGGAAAACGCAAGGTGCCTGCGTCGCCCCCAAAGGGCAATCGCGCAAAGGGTCGCCCGGGCCTATCGCACCGTCGGCTTTGCGGCGGCGTGTGCGATGGCCAGTACGCCACCCTGGGAGATGGAAGCCCAGGTGTTGGCAGCGGCCTACCATTGGCAGGCCGCCAAGAAGGCCTCCGGGGAGCGGTACTACCCGGAGGATCTGACTCGTGTTCGGCGGGAAGCCAGGGACCACATGCTTGAAGAGTGGTCCCTCAGTCTGATGGAGTGTCCGGCGAGCCGCTGGACCCTTGATGCGCTCGGGCCAGCAATAATTCGCTGGCTCGAGCGCAAGTCGGGATTTGTCACTTTTCGTTTGGTGCAGGTGCTGTCCGGCCACGGCTGTTTTGGGCAGTACCTGCACCGCATCGGCCGGGAGCAGTCTCCGTCGTGCCCGAGTTGTGGCGCGGCGGAGGACACGGCGGGGCACACGCTGCAGGTGTGCCCCACATTTGATGCGCAGCGCGAAACTCTGCGCGCGTTGGTGGGGCCGGATCTCTTACTCCCCAGCATAGTCGAGGCTATGCTCGGGAGTGAGACGGCATGGGATGGGATGGCCTCTTTCTGCGAAGACGTCCTGTCGCAGAAGGAGGCCGCAGAGCGGGAGCGGGAGAATGATCCATCCGCTCCCGCCTGCCGCCGAAGAAGGCGGCTGAGGGCGCGGCGACAATACGACCGCGCCCAGCTACCGCGTGGGGACCGGCCGGCTGATGGTGTGAGGGCACCTCAGCTGGCATTGCACCGGTCTCCACTGCGAGGTGGGGATAGTCCCGTTGGACCGGCCATCCCCATTCTCCCCCCGAACACCGTGGGGGGAGCAGACGGAGCCGCGTAAGCGGCTTTTCCGCCGGCGGCGCTGTGGAAGTAAAGGCTGAGCCGATTTCGTAACTTTGATTACATTCATAACTTAATCAGAACCTTTTTCCTAGAATCAGGCCCTTATTTCCTAATGTACATGTTATTCTTTAGATACCTAAAATTGTAAATAGAGAGTATCATTGCTAATATTGGTATTTCCAATTTTCTAAGTTCTTAGGTTTTCGTACTTTGTGTGTTGTTTTTGGCCATTATTTTTTTATAGTGACGGTGACATATTCTTTTTTGTTCTTAATAAAATTTACTATGATAAGACGTTTGTGAAATGTTTTTTACTTTTTGAGATCAAGGACCTAAGCTTTTACTCAAGCCACGTCATATTCATGTATCAAAATATACGTTACAACATAAACAAATTTTTTATATGTACTAAAATTGATTAAAATTGTAATATTTGATTTCCAACAACGATTCTGCCATCAATTACAAGGTCCAAGCGAAATTTTAACGAAAACTGAGTTAGGCCATCAAACCCGCTCCCCTCGCAATCCAACCAATAAATTTCTAATAAAATAAATAAACGAAGCCCTCCACTGCTTGTTCGCCGTAATACAACCTCCTAAACCTTTACACCCTACTTTATTCGTCATTACGATTAGCGTCGAGACTGGAATAAATCCAGCAGTCGAAATGATTTCCCCCAAAAGGTGGGGGAAGCCGCGTTATGCTTGTACTTGTTAGAACTTGAACTGGCAAGTTTTAATTGGGAAAAAGTCTGGTATTAGCGTCAGAACACTATAAAAAGTAAAGCATCACGGCTGGAATTATACCTTGCATTAATTAAGCGTATTGAGTAATAGACATGAAATTAAAAAGTTTATGTACCAGTTTTAATTTACGGTTAGGTACAAACGTTTTGAACAATAACACACTTATTACATACCATATAACGAGCTTAAACATAAAAAGGTGTCGGCAGCTAGAATTATTTAAACGGTTGGTAAAAATAGTTTTAATCGATTATTGTGACTCTAAAAAAATCCATCCCAACGTTTTTTGATAACACTTCAAGATTGACCTCATCCCATCTGATGTCTATTGGTAATGAGGTCCTAGCTTGAGGGTGACAAATACAGCATAACAAATATTTTGCTGGACTTGTCGCCCTAACATTGAAGACTTGACACCTGCTTCTAATGTAGCAACCCCAGGAGCTCTGGAAACCTTACTCACTCGCAGGAACACAACAACACCGAAGTGATTGTTATTCGGCTGCGGTCTTTTGTAAGATGGAGGTATTTCACCAGTCAGGCTGCTCCAGTTGGAGCGATAAATCGCTATTCCCTACCTCTCTTTCTATAGCTTCCTTGACGCAGACCCTCGAAAACTTTAAAATTTACCTAAAAATATATTTTATTTCTGATATGTTAAGCGTTTTTTTTTATGTATATTATTATATTGAAATCCATATACAAATTTCATTATTACTGCACCAATCAAATATTTCTTTACATTAGTAAGTTACATGATAATAGGTCACAAATACGTATAAACTACCTACTGCATGACCCAACAATTGACTGATAGAGAATACTCCTAGTGTTAAGTCCACGTTTGGTACTTTTTATTGTGCAATATAGTATAAAAATAAATAAAAATCAGCTGTTTGGCAATCTTATATATAAAAATGAATCGCTGTTCGTTAGTCTCGCTAAAACTCGAGAACAGCTAGACCGATTTGGCTAATCTTGGTTCTGAAATAATTGTGGAGGTCCAGGGAAGGTTTAAAATGGACAGCTAGTCTCTAATAAATACTGAAACCATTATAAAAATAGTAAAGTAGGTGTTACATAGTCTTTAATATCCAACTAAACATTATTTCATAAAAACATTGACCTACTTATCGCGCCAAAGCTCCAACCTGTTTAACAAACACTAACTAACGCTTTAAAAATGTTAAAAAGAACATTCACCTGGCGATGTTTCCAGAAAATTTTCCTCTTTTAAAACAAAAAGTTAGTGAGCATTTCGGGCGATGCTCGGCCTTTGCTGGTGGGCAGGGTTGTCAGGGGAAAGTAGAGGCAAAAATTAGTGATCCTACTGTGCCTACCTACGTCACAACGTTACCTTCAAGTCGACACAAATACAGTTTCAGAAGAATTGGCATAGTAAACAACGCTCCATATGTAATGCACGATTGGCCACTCAATTACATCGATCCTACATCGTGATGTAGTTTTTGTTGCCACTAACTTCTATATATACAACAAACCAAGATTGTTAGAAACAGAAAAATTTTATCTCCCCCTGCGTTGCGGGAATTGAACCCACGACCTTCACGTATCGCGCGTGCTGGGGGAGATAATTTTTTTCTGTTTCTTATATTTAAAGTTCGCTAGTACGGCGTATAATACTATAAAAATAATAAAACCAAGATTGGTAGTTGGACGTTGGTCTCCGAGCAGATAACACTTAGCTCGGCGGAAGTACTTCCGCTTTAGTAAAGAACATACGTTTCTTACACTACTATATTTATGTATTTATGTTGCACGACCGTACCTATTTCTCGCCATCTACTATTTCCTCTTCCTTAAGGTTGTCTGGAAGAGCTTTCTAGCGATAAGACCGCCTAAATTTTACTATAATCAATCTGTAAAACCTATTTTTGTAAAGTTTTTGTGCAATAAAGTATATCTTCCTATCTTTATTTATGAAGGTGGGCCTAGTGGTTTAGTTTTAGGCGCAAATCTCCCACATATTTTGAACGGCATTACGTAACTATCACAAATATTTGAAAACAGTACCTTAAATATAAGAGTGTTATGTGGAACACAATCAATACATGAGAAAATAAGCGCTTATAAATTCCATTGATGACGAAAAAGAGCATAAACCATTTGTTCCGGAACCTCCCTACAATAAATATCCTTAAATACAGACCTAAAAAGCTCAGGAAAATATATTCCTTCAAAGTGATTAATAGGAGGTTCTGACACAAATATTTATCTTTGTCTTGCACACTAAAATGATATTGCAATTGTAAGTAGTTTTTTAATACGAAAGACGTTTAAAATGGAACGTGAAAGTCATAAAATCTATACGCTAAAAAATGTTCAGTGTCGATCATGTCCATCGCATTAGTGACAACCCTATCCAGGGCTCGGGCCGGCGAAGTTTCCCAGCAAAGGATGGTAATATCAACGAGAATTATTGGGTCCGGACCCAGTCAAATTCGAGAGTAATCGATGGGGTGCCAAAATTGAATACGCAGTGGCCCTTCTGCGCCGACCTACAAATGTTTGCAACCCAAATTGATTCTCTGTGTGTTAATTTGAAAGCTTTTATCGTGAGCTAGACTTGGAATATGAATTTAAAGAGCAAGGTGCTTGTAGTGTAAACTGACAATATCTATTGAAGCGGAGTGGTAAGCGAAGTCATAATCCACAAATAAAATTGTATGAGAACTCCACTATTTTTTACGCAGTAATATTGGTGAATTTTAACTCGGTCACCACTTCGATCAAAAGTTCAAAAAGTTTACAAAAAAATATTCATGTCAATTACATAAGTAACATTTATGAAACGTCTATATATTGCAAATGACACTACCTAGCCCATTTTACTTCAGTGGATAGACAGATTTAGTCGAAGTCAAATCTTTTTATTCACATAGATTACATTAGTAATACTTATATATGTATATATTGGACAACATCACATACATTGCTCTGATTCTGTGGTAAGTAGCTAAAGCACTTGTGTTACAGAAATCAGAAACAACGACGGTACCACAACACCCAGACCCGAGAAAATATAGAAAAGTTCGTTTCCCATATTGACCCGACCGGGGATCGAACCCGGAACCTCTGAGATGGCGCGACGCCAAAGTCCTTATGGATAGTCTCTATATAAAACAAAGGAAACTGTCCTATAACAGCAGAAAAAATTCATCGCCTACGATAACTTGCGGTTAGCTCAGTTGGTAAGAGCAGCACGCGCGATACGTGAAGGTCGTGGGTTCAATTCCCGCACCGCAAGGGGAGATAAAAAATTTCTGTTTCTAATATTTAATGTCCTACAACAACCGAGAAAATACTGGCAAGAAAATTAGTTTTTTTTTTAAACAGAAAGCTAAACTTATTAATAATTTTGCACCAAGACCTACAGTTAGTTTGTCAATTTTAAAACAAAAATTAAAAATTAATATGACATCTTCAGCGAAGATTAATTTGATCTAGCTCTCGGTCTATACCGATACCACGACTTAAGCGGTTAGGCACTTGCTTAACACACTGTTTGACTAATCTGGGGCTGACGCACAACCATCAGAAATGATTTTGATTCGGTTCATTATTTTGTATTCTCTATGAAACTAAAACACTTTGATGATAAAAGTGAATAATTTCTTACTTATTTCAATGAAATAAAAACACTTTTACTTATCGCCCTTAAGCTAGGACCTCATTACCACCTCACATCAGGTGGGATGAGGTCAATCTTGAAGTGCAATATAAAAAAAAAACTTTTAAAAGTGAGCATTGTGAAAGTATTTTTTTTATATAAATATATTTTTTGCGTTAAAGATAATGTTGTTTTCATTCAATGAGTTTGTATTATGTCTACTTAGAGCACATCATATGTTATATTCATAAATATGTAAAATTTTCCTTTATATTATTGCATAATATTCCTAACGGATGCATGCAAATAATCATTACTATTACTAAAATAACATGTTCTGTAGCGAGTATGGAGTAAATTTTGCTACAAAACATCACATGACTGCTACTACGTAGTACTTGTGCTACGGTGCGCTACGGTTTTTGCTACGGTGACTTAGCTGACTACGATTAGTAGTCCGTAAAAGTATATCCACAAAACCCACTCTTACGAATACTTCCGTTCAATAGCACATGACGGTAAACACTTTGCAGTTTGATATTAGTTCTTATGCGCACGACATAATGTCGGTAACATAGTTCAAAGTGTATTGTCTGACGTGTTTTTGTCTGTAATTTTAAATATTTGACTACCGGTAAATCAACTACGACTACGTGTGGCTACGAGCTGGCTACGAGAAATCTCTTGACTACGCAGATGCTACGACGTCTACGTGACGATAACAACAGCGGTGATGACTACGATATTGTGTGTATCTATTTATTTTATATGGAAAACTAATATTGCAGTTAAAAAAAATATACTATGTTTAAAATTTAATAACTTAATTAGCTATTAAATTGAAGTGATTTTGAGTGAGGAAACCATATTGCCATACAATATGACATTCAACCGATTTTCATATACAAATGCATAAAGCTAAAATAAATCATAAACATATTAGGAACAAGGTTGGTATTTAACTGGCAGGCTAATGTCCCCCGCGACGGATGTCGGGACGAGCTTGGACGGGATTATGTATGTCGCCAGAGCAACACTTGATACGTAGCTCAGCAAAGAACTCAGCTATTTAGGCACTTAGTACTACAGATATTGAGTTCATCTTAGATTCGATTTTATTATTTTTATAGTACTATACGCCGTACTAGCGAACTTTAAATATTAGAAACAGAAAAATCATCTTAGATTTGTTGTAAAATGTAATGCATTCTCCATTTATTTCAATAAACCCAGTTGTTTTTGATATGTAAGCAAATATTTGTCAATTAAAGTATCACAAGTATAAAATATTGCTTAAAGTTAAATTTTACATTATTTCGTCACCGGTAGATAGCGTAGCAAATGTTTTGTTTTCATTTAGTCTCTTAATTCCTAGGGAAATTGTGTTCAAACATATTAACTCTGTATCATTTATGGTACATTCGGAAAGCAACTGTTGTTTTTCTCTTCTAAATCATTATTAGCTACAAACTGGACTAATCTAGTTTGGCCTTGTTACTAGAAACAAGCAGTGTTTATTGGGTTGCTGGATAGCGTCCCTAAGGCGACTGAAACGAGGAACAGGTTAACGAACTGCATTAAGTCAACATTTTAGAGTTTGCTACTATAGTCAAGCCATTGAATAATTACCATTTGACATAATAGTGTGTCAAATCGGTAATGGTAATGTCAAAGTAGCTTTGACATATATCAAATTGGTAATTACTCAATGGTTTGCTATAATAACTCTTTCGTTTCACATATTACCTCCCAGATTGTAAAAATTAACGAGTGTTGTTCTGTAAGTTGTTTAAAATAAATTAAGTATCAGACAACATCACTTGTATTAAATGACCGTAAGTAAGTAGTTTTGAGCACTTGTGCGTTAATAGTTTTATGTTCGGTTATATATTTGAAAAATAACGATCCGTTTTAGTTACAAATAGTAATTAATAATACGAGGCGTAAGCTAAAACCGTTCCACACTCCTAGTCAGTTGGAAAGAACTATTTTCGACACATTACGAATGGTAAAATATTGGAACCGGGCATTAATGATAAATGACAAGAAATTACATTTTAACCTTCCTATACTCGCGCCAATTTTTGTAACACATATACTCGCGCACGGTGTCACAGACCGATAGTTTGTACCCCTACAACATATTTTTTTTAACAAGAAACACAGAAACTATTACTAATATTTTAAAGTTTAGGATGTAATGAAACGAAACAGAATAACTAAAAGTTATTTTATTAATTATTTTACCGACTTATAGTCTATCACAAATCAGTCTTAAAATTTGAGATTATTTTCTTAAGTACTAAAAAAAATAAAATAAAATCTGAACTTCTGTCTAAAAACAAATTAAACTTCTTATTAATAACAACAAACATATCAATGAACATATTTATCTATGTTTGACTTAGTTTTGAGCCTCGCCATAGCAATCAGGGCATACGGTTACAGCATGCTCCAAACAAAAGTATTTTTTGCAGGTGGCACAGTTGTAACGTGTCTTGCGGTTTTTTTTTGAAGAGCAGTATCCACAACGACCTACTTTATTATTGTTATATGTTGCTGCAGACTCGGGTCCATCTAATTTGCATATTTCGGTGAGCCTGAGTCTTATGTTTCTCGGCAAGGATGAAATGAGAGCCCGTCGTCTAAGTTGCGGATTGATCAAGTCGTATGCTAAGGCTTCAAGAAAGAACCGACGGCTAATTTTCTTGTCAGGGTTATTCTGCAGGTATATTATAAACGTATTTATACCCGCTACATTCATTAAGCTGTAAAATATTACCATTGGCCATCTATTTGTCCCACGTGCGACGTTGTAAGTCTCACACATTTTGTCTACGCTATCAACTCCACCTTTGGTTCTATTGTAGTCCATTATAATTTCCGGTTTACCTGTATCTTCATTGATCAGGGCATCATCGTGCATGCTGGATACGAGAAGGACATTTTTGCCTTTTTTTGGTACATAGGATACAAGACTGCAATTGCCTCGGTGCCCGAATAAACTAGATTTTTCGGCTCTTCCTCGTATTTCCGTGAAATCTTTAGGCAGTTCTCGTTTGTTTTTACGAATCGTCCCAATAACTGTCAATTTGTGTTGAGACTCAAGCTTATCTATCAATGGAATACTAGTGAAGAAGTTATCACATGTGATATTACGCCCAGTATTGTAAATATTTTCACTCAATCGCAAAACCAAAGCCAAAGCGGAGTTATCAACTTGGTTTGGACCGTCTGGTTGCTTCCCAACGTAAACTTCCATGGTATGGGTATAAAACATTTTGGCATCTGTCAACGCATAAATTTTTATTCCATATTTGTTGGGTTTTGATGGAATGTACTGGCGAAAGTTACAACGTCCTCTAAAAGCCTCTAACTTCTCGTCAATTGTAACATACTGAGACACGCTGTAATATTTTTTGAAGGTTCCCACAACTATATCAAACAACTCTCTAATAGGTGCCAGTTTATCCAGTTTTATTCTCTCTTCTCGTGTATCTTTACTGTCAAATCTGAGACAACGCATCAATAGAAAGAACCTGGATAATCCCATAGTCAATCGAAATATCTCTGGGGATGACCCGTCAGTTCTGAAAAAAACTTTGGCATTTAGACGACCGTTCCTTCTGACTCCAGCAAACAGTAAAAGACCTAAAAAAGCTTCAATTTCAATATTGTCTGTATCGGCGCAATCTCTCTCTCTTGTGAAATTATGTTTCATTCGATTAATTTGTTCATTAGTGTACTTTACTATCAGGTTGATAGTGCCCTCTGAAAAAAAAAGCCGCCACAGCTCACCTGGTTCCTTCAAATTTCTAGCTTCTCCTCTAGCGCCTGGAAGTTGAGTAACTATGTTTCTAGCACGTCGCCTAGTTGGGTTTGAGGCAGGAGATTTATTCCACCTTGTCTGTCCATCTTTGCCTATGTAAAAATCATGGAATCGTTCATTGTCTTCTTCCTCATATATCTCGTCATTGTCATCGTCTTGCTCGGTATCGTATGTCTCTTCTTGTACCTCCACGTTATCTTCCACCTCACTGTCATTTTCGTCTTCATAGCTTGAGCTAACATTTAATTCTTCCAGCAACAATCTGATTTGATCATCGTCCATTTTGATATGAATTAAAACCTAAAAAAGAATGATAAAATTGGTCAAAATATAATATAGAGCAACATACATACATATATTTTACTATATATACTTTATAAAGTATTAAAAGTCTGTAAAAAATATACAAATGCACGAAATTAATTATATTAATACTTACACAAAAAGTTACACCTATACTCGCGTCGGTCTCGTGGACCGATTGGTGACGAGTGCTACAACACGTGTGTTTCGCCCGAACGCGCGGCGTGCACTAACACGAAGTTAGCCACAAATCCGGCAGCTAGCAACGAACTCAACTTCTTAGGATTTACCTACATAAAAATAATTACGAAAGTGTGTTTCGTCGGTCTCACAGACCAACGCGCGAGTATAGGAAGGTTAAAATAATTTTCGGTAAAACAAAATATCAAAATAACATTAATGTATTGCATAAAATACAGTGTGATACATGATGTTTAAATCATTATAGTTAAACTCTAGCCTAACCATTGATTCGATTAAAACAAAATTTGGCATGCAAATATTAAATTGCTTGCGTATTAATCAATGCACATGCCAATACCAAATTGAGCCACAGTAATATATACCTTAGTAATAAAGCTAAGCAGCGTTCTGATTTCATGTAGCTCAGTACGAACGCAAAGTCTAAACGAGCTACAAACTGGACTAATCCAGTTCGGACTTGTTACTAATAACAAGCCCGGTGTTTAATAGGAAGCTTAATGGCGTCCCTAGGGCGAGCTAGGCGCGGGACGAGTTGGAACAGGATTATGTTCTGCGTTAGAACAACACTTGATAGTTTGTTGCTCGGTAAAACTTTTCAAATTAGCACTTCAACTGTTGTCCCAGTAGGTTAAGGAGTTTTAAGCCGGATCCGCGTTCCGGAATTAGGTGAGTTTTACTGATCTTTAGGTTATTTATGTGACATCAAACTGAATAAATTTAAAGAAGACTTTTAAGACTTTCGCGTTCCATTTGAAATATTTAAAATAATTTAACGGGTCAAAACGCGACACCATTTTTATTTAGTAGTAACACTTTAATGATATCGATAATTCAATGTAATTAAATTACTGCATTACACATGGCTTTATCGAAATTTAATATTTATCGTAAAACATAAATATCCATAATGATTTATATCCTGTTTTTAATAACCAGTTCATTTATTTTAGAGGAAAGATTGAAATATATTTATACTATTCGTATTTCATTAGCATTTCTTCAGAAGATTTCCACAAAAGTAAATTGGGGAAAAAGTATGTTACGTTTTTTCGAGTAAACCTCGGCTTTGGTCAAGTTTATCAGCTCGGTATAATTTGGTAAGTAAGATGATTAAGACAGTGCCCATCCATTATGGTAATGATGGCTTGATTTCTATAATGGTAGCCTTTACCTTGAAGTAGCACAAAAACGTTAGTGAAATTATTTAAACGTTCAACATAAAGAACAGGCTTCGCTTAGAAATTACTTGAAGACTAGAATTATGTGACTTTAGATGAAATGATTCTAGACTTCAGTTTGGCGTTTTGTTTTACTTCAAGCCGTTTACAATCGCGTTATATATTATAAAAACTTTGTATTTATCACAACCCCAAAGTCAATAGTAACCAAAATCATTTTCTACGAGTATTTGAATATTATGAAGCTTAAGAGTTTGTTTGTTTGTTTGAACCATTAATCTCAGGAACTAAAAGTTTGAATAGAAAAATTTTTTTGTCTTTGATAGTCCATTAATCGAGAAATCTTTTATTTCTATTACATAACGCTGTAACCAATGGGAGTAAATCATCAGTCGAAAATGTGAAGAATAGTACGTGTGCAAAGTTACGGCTCTCCACTAGTTTCACAATAAAGATTGAAAACGAACTGAGCCCAAACAAACCAAATTTATCATCACATTAATAGTTTCATTCATAATTTTCCAGTAAAAAAAATATAATCAAACCCCAATAACATACTGTTAAGGGCACGCACACGCTCTCAATCCAAATGTTCTTATAATATTACCAACTAATATAATACCAACTCTTCGTCTAATTAAAATCTAAGATTACACCTCGCATGCAAGTATTGCTATGCGGGTTAATCAAGTAGCTTGGTAGCTCGTATTAATCGGAATGCCTGTCTTGGGAGCGTGATACCAGAATGTTGCAAATTCAATAACACATATATATTGCGATATTAATAATAGAATCGTACTAGTAGATGACTGCGGTGCGATTTTGAGGGCTAGCCAAGTGGTTTTTGAACTTTAATTATTATAATTTAGACATTGATATTGGTCGTTTCTGTTCCGATGATAAGCTTGAGTAAAGCAATGGCAGGCTCGTTTTGCTTGTGAACATGTGCCACCGTTACAGAATGGTCTGATTCAGTTTACCTCTCAAAATAAATACTAAATGTCTATTCACTAATCAAATAAAACTTTATGATGTGGTCTAAAGTGGTCTTCACATAGCAATAAGTTAGATACTGGCTCTGTTAGTAATCGGCCGAGTTTCTTACCGGTGTCTTCTCGATAAGTATAGGTTTCGAACCGGCAGTAGAATCACTTTGCATTGTATCCAATGACGATTTGAAAGTTTTATTTGTAGCATAAAGAAATGCTTGACTTTCACTGCGATTTCTCACTTAAAACAAAGATTTAGAGATTCACAGTTCCATACAAAGTACAAACAAATTATCTTCCCCTGCGTCACAACAAGCACAGTAGGTGTCGATTTTATAATTTGTATAGTACTATAGTACTATAGTACTATACAAAGTTCGCTAGTACAGCGTATACGCTGTACTAGCGAACTTTAAATATTACAAATATAAGTATGTACTTCTAAACATATTCGGCAGAAGCCACTTACCGGAAGGCTAACGGTTGATACAGCAGAAAAATTTCATCGCCTACGATAACTTGCGGTTAGCTCAGTTGGTAAGAGCAGCACGCGCGATACGTGAAGGTCGTGGGTTCAATTCCCGCACCGCAAGGGGAGATAAAAAAAATCTGTTTCTAATATTCACAGTAGGTGTCATCCATCCTCACATCCATACATCTATAAAAGCTATACAACCCCTTAATTCGAACACATTCAAATTTTCTCGTTCATAATATAGTAGAGCAAAATGTCGCAAAATGTTTAAGCTAGTGCTTATAATTTCAAGGTCCTGGGTTCGATTCCCGGAATTTTATAACCTTCAAAGGTGAGAGGTAAAGATAGATATTTAGATACATTTTATAAGTTTATCTTGATAGTTGTAAATAAACGCTATCATAATAATTTGACTGCTGAGAGCTCGCGTAACATTTTGTAATTTGCAGAAAGCATTTAAAACACGCAGTCTTAATTAAATAGTTCAAAAGCAGTGCTTTACTGCATGTTTATCAAAGATTTACATAAAATTATCGTTATTTCATTTTTATAGATAACTAGCTGTGCCCGCGACTTCGTTCGCGTGGACTACATCCTTTCATAGTCAGTTTTACCCCTTTCTCCCCTAATATTCGAAACAAAAAGTAGTCTATATTTTAATCCAAGTTTCGAGCTATATTTGTGCTCAATTTCATATCTCTAACTTCAAAAATAAACATTTTTCAATATACTTTCAAAGGTGGTATTACCCCCATCCCCCCTTATTTTTTAGTAAAAAGTAGCCTATGTCTGTTCTTGAGATTCAACGTATACCTATACCAAATTTCATTAAAATCGGTTGAGAGGTTTAAGCAGGAAAGCGTAACAGACAGACAGATAGACAGACAGACAGAGTTACTTTCGCATATATAATATTAGTAGGCATTAAATCAATTATTTGTCATGGTTTAGAAGTAAGCAGAATTGAGAATTAGTACCTAACAAATCTTGCAATAATAAATAACTCAATTCTTATTATTTAACCAGGGGCACACATTGGCTACACACGTGTACTATCGCCGATTTTTGGACATTATCCACTGCCTCTAGTTATCCTCGCTTCTATTCATTCCAGCGTAATGTTTTATAGCCTAATGCCTTCATCGATAAATGGACTATACAACACAAATATATTTTTTAATTCGAAACAGTACATATTAGCGCATTCAAACAAACAAACACTTCAGATTTTTAATAAAAGTGTAGATAGGGAACTTTACGTATATTGGACAACATCACATACATTGCATTGATTCTGTGGTATGTAGCTAAAGAACTTGTGTTACAGAAATCAGAAACAACGAATAATATTTTTATATGTCATATTTGTAAAGGTTTTAGTATCATATCAAATACACTAACGGAATTTATTTCTTCGTAATTAAGTAAACGATTTATATTGTATCGTCGTAGGGTTTGAATAATATGATTACGACTATTATTTAATGGCGTTGATTATAAATACTTGATTAGGTAGTGATGGAGAGGGGCAATGAACTTGTTTAGTTTTCAATATGATATGTATACTAATAGTTTTTGCAGGTATCTATTATTACAACAAAATGAGTTAAAGTTATTTAAGACTCCCTGGCCTAATAAAGTCAAGAATTTAAATTCCAAGTATATACAGTTTCGTGTCTTGGAATTTAAACGAAATCATGTCAGTTGCATTATATTCTAGCTATTCCTTACGATTGGATAACACAGACATACTTGATAACTGATAGTAGCTGTAAATTTTAGTTTCTGTTACTTTCATTTCTCATTTCATTCCAGATATTTACTTACAAATTGATTTGAAAATAGCTAACTGGTGCAACTTCAAAAAGTGTGGTAAATAAATATGTTGGAGTTCATTTGAAAGCTAGAATTCATGATAACTTCATTGCAGAGCTATGTCACCACAATTCTGATTTAAATAGATATAATGGCAATTAACTAGTGAAATAACAATATTAATGTATTGGTATTTTTATGTTTTCTAATTGTTTACACCTATCAACTTACTTGTATGCACGATACGTATGTTTTCTTAATGTTATCAGTTTACGTAGTCTAAGAACTTATTATAAATACGGTGGAATTACGTATGTCTTATTAAACTTTGACATAAAATAGATACGCTTAATACTTAGTGGATAAAACACTAGTTATCGTTTTATTAAATAACAAGGTAAATTTTCACATATATGCAATAAATACAATAGATCTATACCCTATTAAAGATTGATTTGTTCATGATTCGAATGAAGAGTAAGGTAGGTATTATGAATTAAGTTGGAAACTTAGAATGAAGAACGTAGTTTTTAACACATGTTTTTACGAACATCTGTCACTTCTCGTGTTATTGGTAATACGATTGGCTTAGACAAACAACTCAAATCATTCTCAAATACCAGCATTTGCCTAAAACTCCGGTACACAAGAACACATATTTTACGTTCACATTTTTCTAAAGGCTTCCAGATAGAGGCTCGCCCAAAACGTTACCAAACCGTTTTCTTATAACGTTGTAGGTATTCGATTGGCGCCCAACGTGTGGCTGTTCTTTCTATTTATGTTCCCTTTGAACATGTACCTAGGTTATTGACACGTCAAAAAAACTGAACGATTACACAAGCGCGTTTTTGAACCAAATAATGGTAACGTACCCAGTTCATGTTGTGGCTAATTGTCATACTCCTGTTAGAATTAGGTTTGAATATTAAACGTGGAAGTCAATAGGGCATGTGTATGCCTGACATAACAGATGAGTTATTAAAAATTCCAAAACTACTCACGGAACCGGCGTGACGGTCTTTGAATCAAAGAATGCAATGACCAAAATACCTGCAAACGTTTCTTCACGTAGCACAAACACAGAACATATCACGATCACAACACTCTCACAGTATAGTTTCGGCACGGTTCACTGGGACGCGGTACGGCACGACACGTGCGCTCGCCGCGGCGCCGCGGACACTACTGAGCGCCGCGCAAGACTGCGGGCGGAACAGACTAGCGCAGATGGGACGGTAGGTACAGAAAAATTTGGTGATTTTTAAAAACTAAATCCGCTGGAGAACTGGCTTCTTGGTGATTATGACTATGGAAATTGTTATCTGTTACATTGAAGTAACGTTTTATTTGGTTTGGTAACAGGTTTTTTGTCCCAAACATTATTCGCTTGCTTTTAGTTTTGATCATAAATATTGAGTCTACTTCATTAAAACATAGGCTTGATTACCGTGGAGGAGCATTGCAACATTTCATACTAACTCTTATGTAAATTTAGTTTGGTAAATGTTGTATTTTTATTTTTATCACCCTACAACTACACATGTTTGGAAAGCGTATTGTTATAAGTTATAAGCGTAATTTTGTATTTCGTAGTTCAAAATGTATTTGATAGTAATTTGGTCGATTGCTGCTTAATAAAATTAAGAATTTGAAGTCTGCTTTTTCGTGACAAAGATATTATAGCGAAAAAGCTATTTTTATTTACCGACTGTTTTTGGATTAAATTAATATAAATGTAATAAAAAAGCGCTTAAATTCAACTAACAATTTAAAAACACTAACTTTTATAAATTAAAAAAAATCACAAAGTAGTTTTTTAAGTAAAATAAAGTCTTAATTTGTACCAAAAATAAAAAATAAAGAGCTTCGTAAACTTGCCCAAAAAGCAACTGAATATAAATGTAAGAATAATTTAAGTGTTCGTCAATTATAAAGTATCCTTAATAGCGGATATCTTGTTCTTAGTTACAATTTTAAATTCGTTTCAAAGTTAAGTTAAGTTTCTGAGGATGATTCTCTCTTCAAAAGAATAAAGTTGTTATATCAATGAAATAAAGGCAATTGATCGCATCTTTTGTAGTCATTTTTCTAGTAAACCTTTCATTCAATAAGGCTCAATCTTTTTCAATTCGAATAGTGATTATTTCAACCATTTCTACATTTATAAAACGATGGTGAACTTTTATTTGATTCAAAAACATTCCGTACTTACTTTGATTACTATGCTGGAAAATGCGATTTTATGCAAATTAAATCTTTATTTAAAAGAGTAAAGCTAATTAAGCCCAAAATAATTACTAAGGATAGTTTAGCTGTTTTTTTTAGTCGACTCTTACACTTGTAATCGTGGAAGCCTTAATACCAAAAACACACTTTTGGGGACCCCCAAAGTCCTAATAAATCTTACCTCAAAGTTTTATATTTAAAAATAATAATCAAAAACTATACATGTCATACAAAAAAATAAATTCAAGAAAATGTAATTAAAACAGGACATTTTAATACGGCAATGTATTCAGAAAAAAAAATCAGCATCAAAGATAAATTAAAACAAATAGTTGGACAAAGGATGAATTAAAAACCCTTAAAGGTTCCGTTAGCAAGACAAGTTTGACTCCCCTATACGAATGAAGTAGAAACATTTTGCAAAATTCAAAGTCCCTTTTATTCAAATCCCTTGACCAAATATACTCTATGTGTATGATACTCAAATCATTAGTAAGTACTTTCTATGAGTACCTAAGAGTCTTTAGTGTTTCTGCCTCAATATTTTCTATTTTATATAGTTGATATGAAATTGGCGACAAAATGGACGTAATTATTATTAGTTTTAATTTTAAGATTAAATATGTTATCGTAAGTGACTATTTGTTTTCAGTGATAATAAAGATCTTTAACCTTAACCAAAATAAACCTTAAATACCTATTTAAAAGAGATAGACAAAAACCTGCACAAAACGTGAGTAAAACTCTTCCTATAAAGCTAATTGCAAGTTGTAAAATCTTTTCATTATTATATCACCTTAATATAAAACAGGAAAGTCGAGATTAAAGCCGGTTCTTCTCGACATCGTCAACATTCTAAACACGGCAGTAGAGTACTGAAGTTGTGATGGTGATTCTTATGTGCTTTTGTAAAGTTACTTACTACCTCTAAGCTTTCATTGGTGATTGGTGGTCTCTGTCCAGTAAATTTTAGAACTATAAGCTAATTGGCATGCAGATAGTTCAATAGTTGCAGAAATATTTGAAAATCACAGAATCAAAACAATTTTTCAGCTTAGTATATCACAACACAACGAACTAAAAAACAAAATATTTCAAATAAACAAAATAATTTAATTTCCTCTTGAAGTGCAGTACTAATGCATAGTTTCACTTTATTGCTATATGCTAGACTTTGATTCGGCTATATAAAACATTGAGTTTCTTGCCGGTACCTTCTCGGTAGTTATAGGTTCCAAACCGGAGGTAGCAACATTTAATTTATACAGATAGAGACTATTCTTAAGTGTTACTAGTGTAATCTGTATAAATAAAATTATTTGGCTATTCACTATTGCTGCTTTCAGTCTAACACGTAGAAAGACCTGATATAATCTGTTTCTTTAAAATATTCAAGTTTGATATTGCAAGTCACATACTACATTTCTATAATATCTACCGTTCTACTTATCTACGCCAAAAACACTTTATTCTTTGACTTTACACATAACCTGCAGTTACTGACCGTGCCTTCAGATTGACAAATGAAATTTTTATGACTGCACCCGCGACTCGCACTCACTAATGACGCTGTGTGCATTACAGGCGACATCTCGCGGGTAGCGTCGGGCCCGCGTTTAGGCACGCACACAGAGAACACGCCAATGGGATTCGTCACTTGACGCATAGTATAGAATAAGAGCCAGTGAACTCATTTGCGTTATTTCCAAAGAAAATGTCTTGGTTTAATATCCCGCAGACAAACTATGTCAACAGTTTGACGACCTCACTGGCGCAGTGGCTAAGGTAGGCGGCCAAAGCGCGAAAGGTCCCGGGTTCGATTCCCGGTCGGGTCAATTTGGAAATAGAACTTTTCTAAATTGACTTGAATCTGTGTGTACTGGGATGACGCCCCCAGTTAGTATCTGTCGTCTGGTGCTCATAGTACAAGAGAAAGCCAGGTGATTGGTGTGAATGTCCGGCGCATTTATTTAATTATTTCATTTATAGTTTTGTGGGATTCTACCTATTTTTGTACTTACTTGTTTTGTTTAATAATTAAGTTAAAGAAGTAGTAGTAGGATTATCTCGATCGATTTTGGCCAAAGTGGCCATTCTCATAGATCAACCAATCACGCAGGAAATGTCATAATAGAAAATAGAAAGTTGTATCTGGATTTGTCTGTTGATTTGCTCGTACATGTGAGGACAGACTGAAATGATCGATGCGAGGTTAGGCGCAGGATTGACTGTTAACATTGTCTTTTTGACTTTACTAATATTTTTTTTTATCTGATATTTCAGTGATTAATTTAAAATACCACATATTCGTAATGTATTTATGTAATTCTCCGTATCTAGATTGGATAAAGGATAAATAAGAATGTTTAACCTGTAGCAGTTAAAATATACACTGTGAATATATCTTTCATTTATGCATTTCCAAGTATTGCACCTGCTAGGCATTTGAAAGTTAAATTTAATTTAACTATTTTGAACCTAAGTACATCATAAGAAATAAAATGCGAGCAGATTTTAGATAAAATGGTTTCAAGAGTTTGTTAACAAGTTTCCGATCCATTAGAAAGAGGTAGCTTATGGCTAAAGGTAAAATTTTCTAACGGTCTTCAGATAGAAATTGCAGGTCGATAATATTCTATTAATATCGTGGAGCTGAAAACAGTGGCACTATGGGTTTGTATGGATTTCCAGTGCATTCCATCTTGATCTTGCACATTAACTCTTGAACGGGCAATGGTAAAATAATTTTCACCTAAAATTGATATCTTATACCATAGACTTGCCGGAAAAAAACAATAAAATTTTGATACTCTATGCCTCGTTTGAGGTTAAGTTGACTCACTGTCTCCCATCGCGCTATCCACGCTCTGAACGACTGAACACAGAGCAATGTGTCGTGTGTAGTTAGCAGAGCAAACGTGTAAACGGCGAGATAGGCTTCTCTTTGACTCCTTTAGCGTCCGAGCGGTTTAAATAGGATGCAAACAGAGATAGAGCGTGAATGAAGGATTAGTCTGCGCTGCCGGGAGGTGTTGGGTTCGACTTTTGTCTCTGCATACCTACTTTGTAGGAATATTTCATAAGGAGTATTATTGATAAACAAATATTGTACAATATCATATACATTGTTATGATTCTGTGGGGAGTATTAACAATTGTGTGACAGAAATCAGGAACAATGACGGTATCACAACACCCAGAACCGAGACAATATATACAAGTTCGGGTAAACCTGGGACCTCAGAGATGGCACGGTGTAAACGACGCTCGCCTCTCGGTTACGAAGGTCCTCAATAACTTCCAGTTCCTGGGTTCAATTCCCGGTAGGGTCAATATGTAAAATAGCTTTTGTATATTGTGTCAAGCCTATAATGTTCGGACAATAGATCTTTCTTATTTATATCTGATTTTAGATGAATCCGCGTAATGTCACATGCAATCTGTGTAATCTTACTTTTATTTATTGATTTAAATATATATTATTTTTCAGCGCAATCCATTAATTAGTTTGGGATTTCCGTTGATATAATAAAATGGTCATAGTTGCCTTGATTTTTATAAAATCTTATCTTCATTCACCAGTCAATAATGATTTGAATATAGCCCATTAAAGCCAAGAAATCAGTCACCCAACGATTATCGACAGACATCGGTGACAGCTAACCTTATCATATTTGACGTCGGCCACTGTCACGCGAATGCCAGCCGGCTATTCAAACGAACCTTACTATGGACGTGGATAATTTAATATTCTAGTTAGTGCTGTCGAAAAGGCTATCTACAGTATCAATTCTATTTAGTTATTTTTATAAACTTTTTTGTACAAAAAAAGTACAAAAGTAGGACTTAATGCTAAGAGCATTCTTTTGACTCTTAGTAATGTGTGAATGGATAACAACAAAATGAATAAAAATACAGTAGCAATAAAATAAACACTATAGATAATTTAAGAGAAAATAATATGTATAGGTACATACGTGATAAAAATTACATTAAATATACTTAACGAAATAAATATATGCATTTAAGCAAACGAGAGGATAAATACATTTAATAAATTCAGCAAATTAAAATCTCCTCTGTCAGGGATTGTGGAGTTTAGAAGGTAGCGATATAAAATAAAAAAAAATATTGGACAACATCACATACATTGCTCTGATTCTGTGGTAAGTAGCTTAAGCACTTGTTACATAAATCAGAAGCAACGACGGTACCACAACACCCAGACCCGAGACAATATGGAAAAGTTCGTTTCCCATGCTGCCGTACTAACGAAGAGTGCAGTAAGTCGCGTTTCTAGGCAAATTGACTTAAGACCATATCTGTAATTAGATATGGTTTTAAGTCAATTTGCCTAGAAACGCGACTTACTGCACTCTTCATTAGTATGGCAGCATATTGACCCGACCGGGGATCAAACCCGGGACCTCAGAGATGGCGCTCGTCAAAGTCAGGCCCGCTCGCCTCTCGGCTACGGAGGTCGTCAAATAAGATATTCTACCAATAAGATCGATATAATACCAATAGTATTTTTTTCGAGTAATTATTTTGATATTATTTCTTTTAGGCAAAAGTTTTACTTAGTTCTATGCTATTGATAAAACCTAACAATGGGCTATTCATTTTATTTACTAGCTGTGCCCGCGACTTCGTTCGCGTGGACTACATCCTTTCATGGTCGGTTTTACCCATATCTCCCCTAATATTCGAAACAAAAAGTAGTCTATATTTTAATACAGCTATATTTGTGCCAAATTTCGTATCTCTAACTTCAAAAATAAACATTTTGACATCACCACCCCCCCCCCCCTTACTTTCTAACAAAAAGTAGCCTATGTCCGTTCTTGAGGTTTAACGTATACCTATGCCAAATTTCATCAAAATCAGTTGAGAGGTTTGAGCGGGAAAGCGTAACAGACAGACATATAGACAGAGTTACTTTCGCATTTATAATATTTTATTATATAGTAGGGATTAGTAGGGATATCAACTACCCATATCCCACGCATAGTCGGCAATACTAAATAATAATACAATACTAAATCTAACAATTGCATCCACTAGTACAGTCAGCCTTTGAGTCATTTAATTTCATCGTTTTTTATTTGAATTTGAAGCTTAATATATAAAAACAGCGTAAAAATACGGTACTTAAAAATGTTTCTTGCGGCTTCCATATTTAAGGTAGTAATAGGTTATTTTTCTAACAAGTCAGGCAACGGATGTCAAATTTGATAAATGAAAGGCGACGATCGAGTCACAGTGTGTATTGATTAGCAAAATCGACTTTTTTTACTTTACTTGAACATGAACGGTTTTTTGTCTTATTTTTAATCTTGTCGTTTGGTTTTCTAGCTATTTACATTTTAATAAGACTCTTTTGATTTCTCTTTTATTTTAAAGAAATTGAAAAATTTCATATATCGAATTTCAATAATGCTGATAAGTATTTGGCAGTTCTAAGAATATTTGGCAGAGGGCATTTGCCGAAGGCTAAGAGGTTACTACAACAGAAACTGCCTTTTTTTTTTTTTTTGACGGGGGGAAATGCCTTGATGCACCGTACCGTCACCCGAGGGAGGGTGACGGCGTGTGTGGGACTCCCTGCCCTGAAAAGAGCAGGACTACCCACTAAAACCCCCCGATTGGACCTTCATCGCCTTAGTGGCGGTGTTATGGGAGATCGGCTAAGCCTTGACTTCCACAACACCGCCGGCGGAATAGCCGCTTATGCAGCTCCGTCTACTCCCCCCACAGTGTTCGGGGGGAGACTGGGGATGGCCGGTCCAACGGAACCATCCCCACCTCGAAGTGGGGGCCGGTGCAATGCCAGCTGAGGTGCCCTCACACCATCAGCCGGCCGGTCCCCACGCGGTAGCTGGGCGCGGTCGTATTGCCGCCGCGCCCTCAGCCGCCTTCTTCGGCGGCAGGCGGGAGCGGATGGGTCGTCCTCCCGCTCCCGCTCTGCGGCCTCCTTCTGCGACATGACGTCTTCGCAGAAGGAGGCCATCCCGTCCCATGCCGTCTCACTCCCAAGCATAGCCTCGACTATGCTGGGGAGTGAGAGATTCGGCCCAACCAGAGCACGCAAAGTCGCGCGCTGCGCGTCAAATGTGGGGCACACCTGCAGTGTGTGCCCCGCTGTGTCCTCCGCCGCGCCACAATTGGAGCACGACGGAGACTGCTCCCGACCAATACGGTGCAGGTACCGCCAAAAACAGCCATGGCCGGACAGCACCTGCACCAAACGATAGGATAAGAATCCTGATTTGCGCTCGAGCCAGCGAATAATGACTGGCCCGAGCGCGTCTAGGGTCCACCGACCCGACGGAGCCACTTGCAGGGACTCCGCCCAATGCCGGACCATCTCTTCGTGCGCCTCTCGGCGCACACGCGACAGGTCCTCCGGGTAGAAACGCTCCCCGGAGGCCTTCCTTAGGGCCTGCCACTGATAAGCCCTCGCCATTGCCTGGGCCTCAAACTCCCATGGCGGCGTCCCAGCGAGTGCGCACGCCGCATCAAAACCAACGGTGCGGTATGCTCTGCACACTCGCTGGGCGACAACAGAAACTGCCTGCGATAACTCAGCTAACCAGTTGGAAGAGCAGCACTCGCGATGAGTAAAAGTCGTGGGTTTGAGCCCCAAGGGAAGATGAAATTTGTCTGTTTCTTTAAAATATTTTAAGGTTGCTAGTGTGACATGAAGCAGTATAAAAAAAATATAAAAATAATCTTTTGTTTCAGGAGAAATGAAATCATAATCATAATCAATTCATTAATTCATGTTGGTTACAAGTAACACTTATGCATCGTCAAAATGAATACAAACCAAAATTGAAGCTACATCCGGTTCGGAACCTAATCCTACCGAGTAGCATCCGGCAAGAAACTCAGTAGTTATCCTAATCTTTACAATATTTGGAACTAGAGAACTTAAAAATATGGTGTGCGAGCGAGCAGACAATCATGTCCATATATGTTTATCATTTAATTGAAATTATTTACGATAGAATACGGGTGTTTTTGTTTTAGAGCTTTCCAAGGACTCTATGGTGGCCAGTGATCTCGTACAAGCTCGTACATTTATACAGAATCAGTCTTTAACACGTTGAATATTTAGAATAATCACTTGAAAATGTGCATACGAATGTACCTACTCAAAAAGTCCGCGAACACATAGTCGAATATATACAGTCAAATTGAGAATTTAAATATTTATTTATTCAAGTAGGTTACATGTAACACTTTTGAATCGTCATTGAATACAATGCAAAGTGATTCTACTTCCGGTTCGAAACCTATATCTACCGAGAGTACACCGGTAAGAAACTCAGCATATTATTACAGAAGCAGTATCTAACTTATAGCTATGAGTAGAACACTTTGGACCAAGTCATAGTCTTATTTTGATGAGTGAAAAAATCATTAAGTATTATTTTATTTTAAGAGGTAAGCTGGAGTAGATCAGTTTCGTGGTATCTGTTCACAAGCATGACGTATAGCAAGACATATAGCAATGGCTGGCACAGCCATTGCTTCTCTCAAAAACCACGTCCTTTTTTTGAAGTTGTTTTTTTTTTTTATATTGCACTTCAAGATTGACCTCATCCCAGTTAAGTGGCAATGAGGTCCTAGCTTAAGGGTGACAAGTATAGCATAATAAATCTGTTACTGGACTTGTCGCCCTTACCTTGAAGGCTTGACCCCTGCTACTAACGTAGCACCCCCCAGGAGCTCTGGAAACCTTACTTACACGCAGGAACACAACAACACAGAAGTTATTGTTATTTGGCTGCGGTCTTCTGTAAGGTGGAAGTATTTCACCAGTCGGGATGCTCCAGATTGAGCGATAAATCACTATGCCCTACCTTTAAAAAGAAATAAATGTGACACGACCAATACCTATTGGGTTGTGTTGTGATCGAGTCACCATTCACGGCGTGGTCTAATAGCCGTGAAATCGCCTTAGCTGGTTGATTCGTGGCGCCGGCGGTAAATACCGTAATAATAGAGTGAAGCTCCATTCTGTAGGACGGCAAATGTCGGTGAGTTCGCTCGACAAGAAGATACAGTGACACGGATATTACTTGTGTTATCACTCGCAGCGAATACCGAAATCGGCTTAGTCGGTTCACTTGCGGCGTATCCCGCTGGCGAGATGTACTTACTATTTTGTCAGCCATGTTTGCTTTGAGTCTTCAAGATGTAAATAGAAGACAGCCGGTGGTATAGTAGTTAGCGCTCTTGGCTGTTTAACGAATGGTCATAGGTTCGATTCCTGCCCAGAGCACACATTTGTGTACACATTATTTAACACGACAATATCCAAACACAAAAAGTCTTTAAAAATGTAAAGAATATCGCAAAAAAAATTTAAAAGTAAGCAAGATATATAGGTAAATAATATATATTAGACAACATCACATACATTGCTCTGATTCTATGATAAGTAGCTAAAGCACTTGTGTTACAGAAATCAGAAACAACGACGGTACCACATAACACCCAAACCCGAGACCATATAGAAAAGTTCGTTTCCCATATTGACCCGACCGAGGATCAAACCCGGGACCTCAGAGATGGCGCTCGCCAAAGTCAGGCCCGCTCGCCTCTCGGCTACGGAGGTCGTCATTTGAAGATGTTGATGTTTTAAATGGGTATCTAATTATTACCTCTACAGCTCCGCAACATCGCTACTAATATTATAAATGCGAAAGTAACTCTGTCTGCCTGTCTGTCTGTCTGTCTGTCTGTGTGTCTGTTACGCTTTCCTGCTTAAACCTCTCAACCGATTTTGATGAAATTTGGTGTACGTATACGTTGAATCTCAAGAACGGACATAGGCTACTTTTTATTAGTAAATAAGGGGGGGAGGGGGGTAATACCATCTTTGGAAGTTTATATGGAAAAATGTTTATTTTTGAAGTTAGAGATATGAAATTTGGCACAAATATAGCTCAAAACTTGGATTAAAATATAGACTACTTTTTGTTTCGAATATTAGGGGAGAAAGGGGTAAAACCGACCATAAAAGGATGCCGTCCACGCGAACGAAGTCGCGGGCACAGCTAATATTCTAAACCATTTCTTATGTATGTAATTTCAATGCCTGTTTTTATTAAAAAAGCATCGACGAATATATTGCAGGTTTTGTAATTAGTGAAGATGTCAAAGTATGGCGCGGCGGTAATTAGCCGGCATCGACCGGACTTTAATTAATGTACGCTTAGAAGTTCCAGGTTTGAGGACGGGTGAGTGTCGTCGAGTGTATCTGACTAATCATTTTTGAAGGACGAACTTTGCACTTCCTTTGGACTTTTGAAGGATTCAAGATTATTTTTTTCTTTAAAAAAAATAATAGAATACTGATGCTAATCTTTTTTTGAGAGTATTTTTACACAGATATTAATTACTTGGAGACCTGCAAGAAATGATTCGTCTCTTCTTTTTTTATTTTGTGCTAGCTGTGCCCGCGACTTCGTTCGCGTGGACTACGTCCTTTCATGGTCGGTTTAACTCCTATCTCCCCTAATATTCGAAACAAAAAGAAGTCTATATTATATACCAAGTTTCGAGCTATTTTTGTGCCAAATTTCATATCTCTATCTTAAAATAAATATTTTCCCGTATAAACTTTCAAAGGTGGTATTACTTCCATTCCTTCCCCCCTTATTTTCTAACAAATATATATACGGTCAAATTGAGAACCTCGTCCTTCTTTTTGAAGTCGGTTAAAAAAGTAGACCATGTACGTTCTTGAGGTTCAACGTATACCTATACCAAATATCATCAAAATCGGTTGAGAGGTTTAAGCGGGAAAGCGTAACAGACAGACAGAGTTACTTTCGCATTTATAATATTAGTAGGGATAGAATGACAAACAACCTTTTTTTCAAAGTCTACCCCTGCCTGTGTCACCTAAGGTGAGAATAAAACAACTTCACAATATAAAGGACTCAGTGGAGTCCAATGATCGCACAAACAGATCTAAAGTAATTTGTCCACGTATACATGTTCCTTGGCTCGTTATCATCTACTTTATAGATTATTTTATTTATCACTTCCAATTAAAAAAAATTACACGTATAAAACAAAACACACATTTAAAATTCATATAAATGTGTGTTTTTCGTGAAATAATGACAATTCAAAAGAGACTTGCAGAAATAGGCTTCGATAAAGAATTCTAGAGGCCCTCAAACCATTAAAGTCCGAGTTGGACTTGCGCACGAAGAGTTCCGTACCATTAACTTTTCAACGTAAGACACAATTTTGCTTTTTTTTTTTTATAGTAGCGCAGTATATTGGCTCCTCCAGCCTGATATGGTAAGCAAGAGAGGAACCCACATCGCGATGACAACGGATTTGATATCAAAGTATCCTATCCGTTAGCATCGCCATACTGGCCCGCAGCTTAAAAAAACATGTTTGTTGAATGGGAAATGGGCCCCCTTGAATATTTGTTTAATTATTTATTTTTAAAATAAACATTAAACTAAATATTTCAAGCGTCTAACAACCGTTTTAGTTAATATCGAGCAAATATCACGTTTTTTAAGTATATGGGAGCCTCTCTTAAATAATTATTTCATATTTGTTTTAGTATTTGTTGTTCAAGCGGCAACAAAAATATATAATCTGTGAAAATTTCAACTCTCTAGCTATCACGGATCTTGAGATACAGCCCGGTAAAGGGCAGAAAAGTCTTAGTAAAAGGTTCCCGTTTTTACGTTTTGCGTACGAACCCTAAAAACAAAAAGATGTATCACTTGTTTATAAAAATGTTTTCTAAAGTAAAGTGAGCAAATAGCCGAGACTTCGTTGTCAGCATTCCCTCAGTCCTCTGGGTCCAGAACTCAGAAAATTAACTCGTTTTTCTCACTTATTTTATTCATACCCCTCCTCATCAAAATGTAACCGCATCCCGGTTCCCTTACGGCACAGTTTATGCACCGTGCTCCCGAAGGTCTAACCAATCCCGTTGTTCTGGCATGTCCCGGGCCTCCCACGGGAACTGATATTTTATTCAGCGGCCGCGTATCGAACCCGGTACCTTGCGTTCGGTTAAATATTACGGGTGGTAGTGACAACTAAGGAACAATATTAAGGTCCGTCAAGGGTAGGTACTAGAAATACCATGTTCAGATATATGAAACATACAAATTTAAAGGTAAAAGCTATGAAAATAAATTTATGATTCAAAAGTTCAAACTCTCAAATGATTTTAGTCACGTTACATACTTACATCAGTAATATTTATGAATCTTGTAAATAAACTTAATGAAACTACCTTGGGTTTGAAATAAATAAATAAACTTATAATTTACAGAGAAGATACCAACAAGAAACTCTGTAGGTAGTTTTCATCCCTACTAATATTATAATTGCGAAAGTAACTCTGTCTGTTACGCTTTCCCGCTTAAACCTCTCAACTGATTTTGATGAAATTTGGTGTAGGTATACGTTGAACCTCTATAACGGGCATGAAAACATGCAGTCCACGCGAACGAAGTCACGGGCACAGCTAGTTACAAATAAAGCTGAGCTTATAACTAATTTTGCGCCAAGACATGTGACAAGACACACAATGTGGTTTGTTAATTGTAGTAATATTTAATTGAAATGCGCTCGAAAGTCACGGGTTCAATTCTTGCTCAGCCTATTCATAAAACGTGGGAAACGGATTCGAATTCGGAATTTATGTTTTTTTTTTTTGATAAACGATTGGACAGAGACAAAAGATTTACTTTCTGAATAAGATAGTTTTTAACGTTTGTGAATTAGTCCCCTGGTCGGTTTATGCAAGGTTGACGACCCTGTAACAGAGTCCGATGTAAAACTTTAGTTTAAATATTAGGTTTTGACGACCTCCGTAGCCGAGAGGCGAGCGGGCCTGACTTTGGTGAGCGCCATCTCTGAGGTTCCGGATTCGATCCCCGGTCGGGTCAATATGGGAAACGAACTTTTCCATATTGTCTCGGGTCTGGGTGTTGTAGTACCGTCGTTGTTTCTGATTTCTGTAACACAAGTGCTTAAGCTACTTACCACAGAATCAGAACAATGTATGTAATGTTGTTGTTTATATGACGACCTCGGTGGCGCAGTGGCTAAGGTAGGCGCCCAAAGCGCGTAAGGTCCCGGGTTCGATTCCCGGTCAGGTCAATTTGGAAAACGAACTTTTCTCAATTGACTTGGGTCTGGGTGTGCTGGGATGACGCCCCCAGTTAGTATCCGTCGTCTGGTACTCATAGTACAAGGGAAAACCTTAGTTTGAGACCAGGTGATTGGTGTGATTGTCTGGCGCATTTATTATTTATTTATTATTTATTTATTAATTTCACTGATTGACTGGTTGTGTTGCTAATTTATTGTTTTAACATTAACTAGGCGCAAAACATTACGACGATTGGCTAGATTACCGCGCTTAGCCGAGACAAGCTTTTTCATTCGAATTATTGAACATAATTTTACAAGCACCTTTTTATTAATTTGGGCGACAGAAATAGTGACTGAGCCACAAGTCGTCCAAGTTTAAGTGGCTCACTTATTAAATTTGTAGCCAACCTATTATTTAGGTTAGGTAAGATACGGAATTTTAAGAAAGAGTCTTTACAATTATACCAATAACAAGGAAACGCAATAATATTTCACAATTAGCCCAAAAGATGTGCATATAAAAAGATAAACCATTTTTCTGGCGTTCTTCTGTCTAGACCATTTTTAGTATCAAAACCGTTTCCATTCCCCAAGCTGAGTTATTGCAATTAATTCTGTAACTCCGTTTTAAATTTTAAACAGGTTTTACTTAACTAGCCAGAGCTTGGCTGTTTTTTATCCGGCCCTTGCTGCGTAATGCCGGATATCCAACATTGAAAAATTGTTGCAGAGAAAATGATTCTTGGACCTTTGGTTTTGTGGGTAAAGTTTTCCCTATACACGTCTTTGTTTTTTTTATTGCACTTCAAGATTGACCTCATCCCACCTGATGTTAAGTGGTAATGGGGTCCTAGCTTAAGCACAATAAATCTGTCACTGAACTTGTCGTCCTTACCTTGAAGGCTTGACCCCTGCTACTAGCAGCACCCCCCAGGAGCTCTGGAAACCTTACTCACACGCAGGAACACAACAACACAGAAGTGATTGTTATTTGACTGCTGAGTCGAGTTTCTTGCCGGTCCTTCTCAACATGATCAACATTCCGAACACGGTGGTAGATTTTTTAATTTGTGCTGACAATTCATAAGTGCTTTTGTAAAGCTTGTATTAATAAATATGTTTTCTATTCTATTCTATTATATTTACATCAAAAGGTCATTCTACTATTGGACCTATCTATACTAATATTATAAAGAGGAAAGATTTGTACCTATTTTTGTATGTTTGTAATGAATAGGCTCAAAAAGGACTGGGCCAATTTAAGTGAAAGTGAAAGTAAAAAAGTTTACCAATAGAATGCTACATTCTTCCAATTTGACATAGGCTACAAAATTAGGGATCCTTGGTAAAATTGCGCGGGAAAATCCTTTAAGGCGAAACCAAGTTCGCCAGGACGGCTAGTAATGAATAATCTCAAAAACGATGATGAAGTTTTAATAAATTCTTTCACCATTGGAAAGCGACTTTCCCCTAGACTAACATATATTATATAGCTATATTTATTACTAGAAAAGACTAAGTCTACTCGTACGAAGCCGCGGGCGGCCGCTAGTATTTTACAAGAAAAAAGAAGCTAAAGTACAATTTAATTAGGCACCAAGCAGAGTAATATTAATATTTCTTTTATTAAAAACAATTAATTTGCTGCGATAGAAGAGATTATTTATTTGTATCCTCATAAAAATAAATAATTTCAAGTTGAGGAGTACTTTAATAACTTTTTAAAACTTTTTTTAATTATTAAATTTGGAGATTTCATTCATTCATATCGCCAGTTTAAAAATGTTAGTATTAGAAAAAAAATTGTTTACCGATAACAGATCCAGCTAGCTATCAGCAATTAATATGGTGTAGGCGTCAAAAAGGTACTGGATGTAACAGAAAAAAGTATTTAATTGTTTACCTTTGTACCTATCAATCCAGGCAAAACCGGGGTGAACTGCTAGTGAATCATAATTTAATAATTTGAATCATCTCAATTTTGTAATATGCTTACGCTTTTGGGTACACCCAGGAAAACCAAGCTTAATGGATTTAAGAATCATTACTAGGTAGACATTTAGAAGATATTTAAAAATGTTGAACTATGTTCTGTCTAAATAAGGCAAAGTATTTATCAGACAAATTATTTTCTGTTTATTTAATGTCGGCAAAATTTATTTGTCAATGTTTCTTTATTTTTTTATTTGCCAAATTTTACTGCGTTTTTGTAGACCTCCGTAGCCGAGAGACGAGCGGGATTGGCGTCACGCCAACTTTGGGGTACCCATTTCGATTCCCGATCGGGTCAACACGAAAACTAACTTTTTTATATTGTCTCGGGTCTGTGTATGGTGTTACCCTCGTTATTTCTGCATCAAAAAGTGCTTTAGCTGTGGTAAATCACAGAGCCTGTGTGATGTATAAGCAATCGTAGTAGGTTTGTGATGTTTTGTTATATAGATAAATAGATAGATATACTTTATTGCACAGAAAATTTTACAGAAATTAGTTTTACAGACATAATTAAGAATAATTTAGGCGGTCTTATTGCTAGAAAGCAATCTCTTCCAGACAACCTTAAGGTAGAGGAAATTGTAGATTTCGAGAAACGGGTGCGGGTATATATGTTTTTGATTTAACTCAATCCTTTTATTTAATCCAGTCTGGATATCACAAGCTAAAATACGCGTAAACAAATAAATCAAAAACGAATTGCCAAAACAATTCACAAAATTCTATGTTATTTTGAAAGTTGAAAGCAAGTCGAAATCATTACATAACTATAAAATATGTTTTCTCGCAAAATACTCCAGAAATTTCCAAGCATCTTTAGTATCGAAAACTGACTATTAGTACCTTCGACGAAGGTACTCTTAAGTTGATAATAAGATTCTTAGAAGTTAAGTCTCTTAAGTACCTACTAAGTTGAAGTATCCCTAGGAGGTCTGTCGAGATTGGTCAATGAGCAAAATAGTCGATAAATTTCCAAATTTAAAGGAAAACTAATATTGCAATAAACTGTAGGTCGTTGATTGATGACAAACGGTTTCTCCCGACTTATTCTCATCAGTTCGGGGTAAAGAGTATTACTTTTATTTTTTTAACTCAAATCAAAAATAGGTATGTGCTAAAATATTAGCGATAAGTACGATATCATTATGTGTTTACGTTAGAGACAAATTAAAGTTGTTTTGGAGATGGATTTCTTTTTTAACAAGATAATTATGCATTATACATACAAACATAGTTTAAGTTAAAATTATCTTTCTCGAAAAAGGTGTGGTCAAAAGAGTTTTTTTTTTCATTTCAAGCGCTCATTTGTAAAGCGTCCGTTCAGAAACCGGCGCAGCCATTATGGAACTTTCTTTAAATTCCGAATTCCAATTAACTACAAAAAAATATTTATTTAAATATAACTGCTTTCTTTATAATGTATGTTTTCGATTTTAAATTTCATACATGTTAAGATTGCCAATGCCACTTGCTTGTGTAGGGAAGCAGCAAGAACAGTAGGGTTCCACCATATTACCAGCGCTGCAGCGGTATTAAAAATGCCGTAGCAGCATTTACCGGGGTGTAAATTGGCCCCATATAATGGTACCTTATGTTTGATGTTGATTGTCTTGTATTGTGTATATTTGGTAACGTTCCAAAATGTGTTTTCTTTCTTTCTTATTCTAATATCTAGTAAGGGATCTAATCATTACGCAACGTACGCAAAAATTATAATCTACTTTTAAAAAATCTGACTTTCACAACTTTAACACTAGAAATAAACAAAAGCTTGCTGTTCCATATCTAAGACTGCATGAGTTAAGTAATTCCTTTGTGGGTTTAAACGTTAAAATATTTAACAAGTTGCCTGAAATTGTTATCCAGTTGCCTATGAATATATTTAAGTCTCATGTTAATAAAAAAGGGCTACTACAAAATTGATGATTATTTAAATGACAAAAATGTATGGGTCTAGAATAACTCAATTTTTTGAAATCTAGCTTTGTATACCATATTTAAGTACCTAGTTTAAGGACACATTGTTATATTGAAAAGAGTAAGTGTCGAGTTTCTTGCCGGTTCTTCTTGACATGATCAACATTCCGAACACGGCGGTAGAATACCTACTTTATTTGACGATTTATAAGTGCTTTTGTAAAGCTTACATGAATAAAGATATTTTCTATTCTATTCTATTCTATTATGTCAAACAGTCCTTTACTCCAAGGAATGTAATAGTTGACGGAACTTTACAGAAACACGTTCGGTAAAGTTATGATCCTATTGGATATTAACTAATCAAACTCGATGAAATTTTGTAGACACGATCTAGAAACTACTTTGGGTCTGTGGTCTACCAGTTTATAGTTTAGTCGCGAGCTATGAGACAACTTTTGCAATGAAACTGTGACAATCGTGTTTCCGAGTAATTTTCCGTTGTTTCATCTATAAATTCTATATATGTATATGTATGTAAAAATTAAACCCGTTTCCCGTTGTCGCGCCATAACACAAAAAGATTTTGTTTTTCTAGTATTCAAATACCCTGTACAGGGTTCTTACGGAAAAAAAATATTAAATAAATAATAAAAAAAACTGCATTAAAAACGCGCGTAACGAATGTCAACGTCATTCACAGCCATAGAGTATATTGAAAGAGCATCGTTTGTTCGGAAACGTGGTTACTTAATTAAATTCTATAAGGCGTTACGAAGTTCGAGTAATTAGAGTGCTGTACATTTATAATAATGATTTTAAAATAAACGACTTCTGATGTTTAGTTAACTTAATGAACATTTATTTAAATAAAATTGAATCGCCTAAATGAATGTACACGCATAACTTCAAAAACTATTGGACTAAACTGGTCATTTATTTTCTTAAGTTTATAATTATCAGGACAACATTTGTTAAAAAAAAAATTATCGGAATTAAGCGCATGTGAAGCCGCGCCCATTAGGGTTAAATATATTTCATATTTAGGCAAAAATGGGCCCGTTTTTAAACATAAATGATTTCGGAAAAACTCTTCTGAATTCCACTTTTGAAAAATAATCTTAAGATACTCGTAACAGGATCATCAAATCATTATAATTTAATGACTGGCAACTAGCTGAGTTAGTTTTAAATACATGTCAAAATACAATTTTGTCATAGATTTTATATGAAAATAGTAAAAGATTACGTCCCGAATTTAGTAAACTCACCTATCTATGAATATTTAATAGTAAAGATTTAAAAATGACATTTTAAAATAAAAAATCAAATCAGGCGATATTTTGTAAAGTCTTCGAATTAATACCTTCAATTTAATTTTGAATGCTAACAGCCCATTAAGCGTTCCTTAAAGTATTTTAAACTTTTTATTATTTGCGGCCAGTATTTTTCATTATTTATGTTTTTGAATGTTATTAAAAAATTACCGACACTGTTGATATTGACTTCAGATTAATGTATATGTTACAGCCAAAGTAATAAATCTGGATATTATATATAATGGCTAGCGATTATGCATAATATCTACTCAGTTTGGCTAAAGTGATAATGGATACAAAATTAATCACATTAACTAGCTATTATATATAATATCTTCGATGACTTGGATAATGTAATAAAACACGTAGGTATGCGTTTAAGATTATAACATTACATTTCAATTTGCCTTAACTAATCATAAAGATTATTTTAAAAATTTAAATAACATACAGACTCCGGCCGACTCTGATTCAAACCATGGCGGGATCTGAAACGTTCCAGTCAAACCTGGAAAACCGTTTTGCTGCCGTGGAAACCACAACTGATATTGACCAGAATCTTGAAAATGTGGTTCGGGTACTCAGGGAGGAAGGTACGAGATTTTGCAACATGCAGCGTAAAGGGCAGAAGTCAAAACTTTCTGAGGAGACTTTGAGGCTAATGAGGCAACGACGTGAATACCCACCTGCCACTTCGTCGGGTGTACGGGCTCTCAACCGGGAGATCAATAAACTTGTGCGACGTGACCTCCGACACTCTAATACTCTAGCCATTGAAAAAGCTATTGAGCAAAATCGGGGGTCTAAGGTATTCGTTAAATCTCTCGGAAGAAGTCACTTGACCAAACTGACCACAGCAAGTGGAGAAGTTGTTACCTCTAAGCCGGAGATCCTTTCGGAGGTAGAAAACTTCTATACCCGGCTATACACATCGCAAACATCTCGACCTGTACCCGAAAATGAAGACTCTAGAGCCACATTAACACGCCATTTCACTGAAGACCTGCCAGAATTCAGCGTTGGCGAAATCGAGATTGCTCTTGGGCAGCTTAAAAACGGAAAAGCCCCTGGAGCGGACGGCGTTACAACGGAGCTATTAAAGGCTGGAGGCAAGCCCGTACTGAGGGAGCTCCAAAAGCTATTTAACGCTGTCCTGTTTGAAGGGAGAACTCCGGAGGCGTGGCGTAGGAGTGTGGTCGTCTTGTTCTTCAAAAAAGGAGACAAAACCCTTCTGAAGAACTATCGACCCATTTCCCTTCTAAGCCATGTCTATAAGCTGTTTTCAAGAGTGATCACGAACCGACTTGCGAGAAGATTCGACAACTTTCAACCGCCGGAACAGGCTGGATTTCGGAGCGGATACGGCACCATAGACCACATCCACACAGTGCGACAGATTATACAGAAGACCGAAGAGTATAATCAGCCCCTGTGTCTAGCATTCGTAGACTATGAGAAGGCCTTTGACTCGGTTGAAATCTGGTCTGTTTTGGATTCTCTGCAGCGATGTCAAGTCGATTGGCCGCTACCATGTCCGTCCAAGTACAAAATCAGCAAACAAGGCCAATACCATTGCATCGAGGAGTGAGACAAGGGGACGTGATCTCCCCGAAATTGTTCACAAATGCAATGGAGGATATGTTCAAGACGCTTAACTGGGAAAGACGTGGCATCAACATAAATGGCGAACACATCTCTCACTTGCGATTTGCAGATGCCATCGTCATAATGGCAGAGACGCTGCAAGACCTACAACAGATGCTGAATGACCTGGCTGACTCTTCTGTACGCATCGGCCTACGGATGAACTTGGATAAAACCAAGGTCATGTTTAATGAACATGTTCTACCGGAACCGATTGCAGTCCAAGGCGCCGTCCTCGAAGTTGTTCAAAAATATGTGTACCTCGGACAAAAATTGCAGTTGGGTCGAAACAACCTAGAGGACGAGGTGAATAGAAGGGTTCAGCTGGGCTGGGCAGCGTTAGGGAAACTACGTCGAGTCTTCTCATCGTCCATCCCACAGTGCCTAAAGACAAAAGTCTTCAATCAGTGCGTTCTACCTGTTATGACATATGGAGCCGAGACGTGGACACTGACGGCACGACTGGTTCACAGACTTAAAGTCACTCAGCGGGCTATGGAAAGAGCTAGGCTCGGTGTTTCTCTAAGGGATCGAATCCATAATGAGGTGATCCGGCAGAGAACTAAAGTCATCGACATAGCTCACAGGATAAGCAAGCTGAAGTGGCAGTGGGCTGGCCATATCAGCCGCAGAGCCGACAACCGTTGGGGTAAACGAGTTCTGGAGTGGAGACCACGCCTCGGTAAACGTAGTGTAGGACGCCCTCAGGCCAGGTGGAGTGACGATTTGCGCAGGACGGCTGGCGGGAGCTGGATGAGAGTCGCCGAAAATCGAGCGAAGTGGCGAACATTTGGAGAGGCCTATGTCCAGCAGTGGACTGCAACAGGCTGATGATGATGATGATGATTAAATAACATAAGATAGTAATTTCACTTCAATTAACATTGTTATAAAGTTATTTAACTTTAATTTATAAAGTAAATTTAAAGCTAACTGGCTATAAAACAAAAAAATAAAAACACAGGCATCAACACCCAATGAATACAAAAATAATAAAGCTATCTAAAGTCGGCTAGACCGTATTTATTACTTTGGCTAACTTTGACACGCTATTATAAATAATGTCCAGACAAAGTGATTAATTTATTACTTTGTCTAGTGAATTTGGCCATTATATATAATGACCAGTCATTATGTATAATAGCTATTTAATCACTATGACTGTAACATATATACATGCATTTATCATTGTTTTATATATCTTGTGTATTTTATTATATGGCTTGTCGAGTTGTGTTGTTGGTAGTTCCCTAGAAATTATAAATGCATGATACAGTGAAAAAATCCTATGATAATGAGTGATCATTATTAAAATGAGTAAGTTTTTAACTGCTCAAATAAATCTTTATACTTTTTTTTTAACTAAAAAATCCTTGTATACTGTCAATAATATCAAATGCATATTTTTTATGCATGCTATAGTTGCTTTTGTTTGTTATGTAGTTCTGAAGTGAAGCACATAATTTTAAATTCAAACTATGTGATGTTGTCCAATATTTATTCGTGTAAATAACCTATTTTTTATAAGAAACTAAGATGCTTCTTTGAAATGTAAAATATTTCATTTAAACAAAAACGTTTTTATTTATTTGAACTAAACGTTTCGGAAATCGTTTTCACAAATCCTTTTTAAGTTGAAAAATCGCAAGGACTGAACAGATCCGCTTACCGCAAACTTATTTATTTTATTTGCGAAATAAAATAGTTTTATTTCAATCAGCGAAGTTAGAGTTTGGTGCAAGGAATTGGTTTAGTATTTCTGTTCGGAAGACTTCTCAAAGTAGAGTAAATAAACCCCGTGTGTGTAAATAGTTGGTATGTGATGTGTGTAACGTTTCAGACGATTTCATTTCATTTAACTGGAAGTAAATTTGTCGCTATCGAACTGGTGCAGCCCAACTGGTACCTACCTCCACCTTACAGAAGCCCGCAGCCAAATAACAATCACTTCTCTGTTGTTGTATTCTTGCGTGTAAGAATAAGGTTTCCAAAGCTCCTAAAGGGGTACATTAGTAGCAGGGGGCTAAGGGCAAGTCCAGTAACAGCTTTATTATTGACGACCTCCGTGGCCGAGAGGTGAGCGCTGAGGTTCCGAGTTCGATCCATTGTCAGGTCAATATGGGAAACGAACTTTTCTGTGTTGCCTCGGGTCTGGGTGTTGTGGTACCGTCGTTGCTTATGATTTCTGTAACACAAGTACTTTAGCTACTTACCACCGGATCAGAGCAATGTATGTGATGTTGTTCAATATTTTATTTTATTTAATATAACTGTACTCGTCGCCCTTAAGCTAAGACCTCATTACCACTTAACGTCAGGTGGGATGAGGTCAATCTGGAAGTTCAATATAAAAAATTGTCTGTCTACAAAATTGATCAATGCTGTTAGAAGGGCATGTAAATAGTTGATCTTGTGCTTATCCTCTCTCCAGTCGAGTTGGTAGGTCGTCCCATTGACATCTGATAAAGAAGAATAGGTACACTTGTTTTGCGCAAACGTTACGATAGGTACTATAATTATCCAAGTCCTGCCTAATTGGTTAAACTCAATGAGATTGATCAATTACAGCATTAGCTGAAATAGATTGGGATGACATTTTGGTTAATTTATCGTAAATAAGTATAAAATTTATTTAAACAGAAAAATGTCACCTCCTCTTGCGAATAGCTCAATGAGGGTTTTCGCGTTCGAAAAATCTACCAGATGGCGATACGTAGGCGTGAGGTCCAACTGTGGATTTTTCGAACGCAAAAACCCTTATTGGAAGAGCAGCAGCGATACTCATCCTAAAGACTCTTCTCTGCAAAAATAACTTTGGGAAACGCTGAATTATCGAAAGGAAATACAGCAGCTGGCATGATCATAACTGTTTATTGCTGGAATACGAGTACTTGGGAAGGAAGCAGATAAATCTTTAAATTTTATATGTAGCTGTATGAATTTCTCTTATAACCCGATTTATTTATTACTAGCTTGTTGAAGAGACGATGACAGACGCTGACTGTGTGGACCAACAAAGTATTCCAGGATACGCTACAGTATATTATATATCTCACTAGCGGCTCGTCACGTCGTCGTACGCATATTCGTTTAAATAAATAAATAATAATAAATATAGGACACATCACATACATTGCTTTAATTCTGCGATAAGTAGCTTAAGCACTTGTGATACAGAAATTCAATTTGTTACATTTTGCATAAACCATCTACTAAATAGTCCAAACAAAGCCTAAACATTTGGTTTACATAGGCCCGTTCTTAAGTTATAAAATTACAACGATATATAATTACAGCGTTGATTAATATATATATTAATCTATATATATACATATATAGATTGATTATAGAGGCAACAGATATACAAAATTTCATAAACATTTAAACAGTATAGCTATTGCAGTTCTTTAGATTTAACCTAGTGACAGACGGACAGATAACGAAGTCTTAGTAATAGTCCTGTTTTTGACCTTTAGGTGCATAACCCTAGGAAAAGTACTTGTATGTTAGTAGCGCGATACTATACTCCGATGGTTGTCACGTATTTTTCCTTTTTGTACCTGGTCGTGTACCTCACAAAGAGCATAGTGTGTGAGGGAGAGAATAAGTAGCCGACTGTCAGCTGTCCCTCACTGGCGCCTTGTTTATCACGCGCGGCGCGGCTCATGAATTAACCCGCGCGCTGTCTCGGCCGAGGTAATATTTCCCGGAGGAGTCCCGGGAAAAATGCGCGCCAGATTCCGGACCGTAGGACAGGGGACGGGTACAGTGCGCTTGAGAATTTCAGCTAAATAAGTTGAATTGATAAATTTTTCCTTAAAGAATAAATTCATCTCCCCTTGTAATCTGATTTCACTTATCACAGTTCTTCACGTAAGATTTCACTGAGTTGTAAGAACAGCTCGCGTGGGCTGGATTCCATACTAAATGGAATATAGGGAGATTAAATATTGGAAGTTCGTTAGTGCATATGCCGATGAAGTAGGAAAATAGACATCAAAGCCACTTTAACTATTTTTACAGCTATTGACATAATCTGACGTCTGAAGTTATGGCTTAATGAAAATGTTTGACGATAGTGTACCAGGGGAAGATCTTTCTACGCTCCCTCTGGCTGCTAATACAAAACTATAACGTATACCAAACAATATGTATATATAAATTATCCCTACTATAATATTATAAATGCGAAAGTAACTCTGTCTGTCTGTCTGTCTGTCTGTTACACTTTCCCGCTTAAACCTGTCAACCGATTTTGATGAAATTTGGCATAGGTATACGTTGAACCTCAAGAACGGACATATACTTTTTGTTAGAAAGTAAGGGAGGAGGGGAGGTAATGCCACATTTGAAAGTTTTTATGGGAAAATGTTTATTTTTTAAGTTAGAGATATAAAAGTTGGCACAAATATAGCTCTATTAAAATATAGACTACTTTTGTTTCGAATATTAGGGAAGATAGGGGTAAAACCGACCATGAAAGGAACGTCCACGCGAACGAAGTCGCGGGCACAGCTAGTAGCAAATAAAAAGAAAATTTTCTTATGAATACCTTGGCACTTACCTGGTAACTTTTCACTTGGTTGTGTTGGTACTTTCACCCAAAGATTTGACTTGATTTGATTTCATAGCTGAGCGGCGTTGTAACGTGAAAAAATCTTCTACAAATGAATGTACTTCATCAACCGTTGCTAATATTGTAGCCAATTCTAATTAACTTCGCACTATTTCTTCTGTTTTCAATTTTGGTTTCGTTCCTTTTATCTAGCCAACTGTACACCTTTTTCTGTAACCTGGGACCCGTCGCACGGTGCAGATAAATAAACCGTACCCTTTTAATTTTTTTACAAGAACACCTTCTTATCAAATAATGGTGTGTTTTTGGTGTTCATCTGAATATAAGAATAATGTACTCGTGATAAAGAAGTAAAACTTCATGAATTACTAAATTTTTGGTAGCGTACGACAACTTTTTTTTTTGTTGTTATGAGGAAATGAATATTAAGCACTTTATAACGTTAACCGATGGGTTGCTAGAATAATATATTTTTTTGTTGGAAATAAAAAAACTTAAAATAAAGCGATCAATTTATAGCTACACAGTATACAAAGTATGTGCTGCTAAGCAATTATGAATGAAGGGATAAATATTGAACACACATACGAATCAAAAACTGTTTTTTATATCTTTCCCCTCATCTGATAAAATGTTCAATAAATTGTCTCAAATTATTACTTACCGTTCAACAAATTAAAGACATAGTATGTTAAAATTAGATGATTATATCGATGACAATGATGAATATAACACTAACTAGTCTGGTCGCTTTCACATGTATTGTATTACTATTTACGTATGTATATAACTTGAAATAATATTCTAACAGCATTAACGCTACAATTTGCAAACTTTCACCCGAGCCAGTAATCAAAACATCAAAATAACTACCTAGACTAAAGAATTGATTAACAATTACCAACATGCACCGCAATCTTTTCGCCAATCTAATTTCCCTCGAATAAAAAATGCTCAAAACATGAAGTTCCTTTTTAAATTGAAACAGAAAAACTCCACTTTGTCACGAAATGCAAATCTTTTATGCAGCGTAGTAAATAACAAGTTTAGTGCATTTAAATTTAGAGCTCGATATTTCTTTACAGTTTACTTCTTCACGTGCTGAGTTAAGGAGGTATAGTTTTTAAAAGTCGAATAAGTGAAAGTTTTATTTCAATCTTAACTAGAGAATTTGAACGGGTGTTCTTTTAAAAAAAAAAAGCTATTTTGATTAGTACCTATAATATAAAAAGTATGTCGTGGAAACTGCTAAAAAAAGGTTAGAAGTGAGTAAAAATTGCGAGACACGTTCTCCCATAGCATAGCATTTTAATGTCTGACTTTTTGTAACGAATTGAAAAAGAGTTAGTATTCATTGTAAGTAATTTAAAACCACATTATAACAACATGAACTAAGTTCTTAAAATGTTTTAGGAACATTCTAATCAATGTTGTAAAAGTTTGCAGTTTTATTAACGTTATGAAACTACACAATGTTTCGTAACGTTATTAAAACTGCAATATGGGTGCACTTAAACAAACGAGAAAAAATGAGTATCCCACAGATGTAGAAAGATTTTGCCAATACAAAGGCACAGTACTAGTAATAGAAGAAATATTCATAAATAATCATACTTAACTATGATTGCGCCAGTGTGACTTGCATCACACCGAAAAAGATATTAAAAATAAATTTAGAATTACTTTTCTGAAAGTTCATGAAAGCTTGATAGTTTTAGCTTTTATTTAACCAAAATTAGATCCATAAAATGTATTTGGGTACTCTTGACAAACGGAAATGTAAGCTATAGCACGAATCACCCAAGTTTTATCGTGAAAGTATGTCGATTCGATAGACTTCACAGAGCAGGATAATTACCATCAAGCCAAACAAATTATTTTCAAAGGTCCCGACTTTCTGTTTGTAGAATGGAATTCTTGAAGGTAAAATAAAACAAATTTTAAAATTCTTTATACTTAATATTTATTCTCAACGGATACAAGGGCAGATTTTCTGCCCTGCCCACTGAAGGGTTATCACGCTGAATTATAAGCCCATTTGGCCCACTGGGCATATTGGGCACGTGACTAGGGCCCCCCTGTAGTATTGAGGCCCTCTTGTCCTAGCTCGGTTAGCTCAGTTGGAAGAGCAGGACGCGCGATACATGAAGGCCGTAGGTAAGAACCCCACATAGATGTGATCGTTTTATATTCCTTTAAAATATCATAAGTGAATAAATTCCATTTCATATTAACAATTACAGTAGCAGCAAAAATCCAAGCGTGGAATGAAACATTTCAACTTTATTATGGTCAGAGAGGTTCATAATTCGGATGTGCCCAGGGCTTCTAGTAAGTGAAAGACGGCCCTGTTTATAGAGGGTAGAAAATAATAACAGTAAATATAATTCGTTTGGGTACTTCACCCAGAGCGTATGTGATGACGAAGGTACAGACAGTCACAATAACAAAAAAAGAAGGGCTTTTAGTCTCTTGTAACGTACGATCTCAAATATCATACTTCCTGTACTCTGGCAAGACGGAAGTTACCTAAATAATATGTTTATCATTGTAATCCATACAAACATTATATAGAGAAAGATTTCTATATCTGTATTGTAGTTTGTAAATAATAAACTCAAAAGCAACAAGGTCGATTTCAAATATCACTATTATGATGGCAAATTAATCCCAAATCGTAAAAGAAACATTTTTCTTGAATAGTCCAAGTGGGCAAATCAATTTTTTATGTTTATTCAATGCGTTTGTCTGTCACCTTACTGTTCCTGCTCTATTTGTTATATTGATGGACTCTTTTGACAGATTTGAAAATTTCATTGTAATAATTTTTGGCAAAAACAATACTTTTACCCTGGTTTCCTTATTATGGTACCAACTTCAAAGTATCTTCTTTCTAACAAAAAAATCATCATCAGAATCGGCTCGTAAATGAAGAAGCCATCCACTATGTATGTTGTACGTATAAAAAGTCAAATAGAAAAACGTCTTTTTTTAAGTCTGTTAAAATGTAATCTAGTTATATGGTAAAATTATTGTTATTGTTCAGCCATCCTGTCATAAAGAATTAAATTTGACATTTCGTTAGGAGATAGGAATATAGGTTTAAAGAAATTTTATTTCTCATAAAAAACTACAAGTTTCACTTAAAATGAGATTATACTAATTGATCGATTAATCTATTTTCGTACCTCCGGTGCTTTATATAAATATAAAAATAAGTTTCATTAAAAAAAACAGCAAAGCAAACTAATAATAAATAAAATTACAAAGTAAGTTACCTAAAAACACCAATAACTTCATTAAATCCATTCAAATAATATTACTACATTATAATTACAATCATCAATCAGATACTTTAAAAATAATATTTAAAAAATACAGAGTGTAATTACTGACTATAATATAAATAATAATATCCCAGTTGTGCCTTTAAAATGGAGCCAACGATATTATCATATTAACATTGGTATTAATATACACTCCTGTAAGTGATTCCCACTTAACTTCAGCAGCCCACTTTATTTCAAACATAAACCTTCAGTTTAACGTACCTCCCAAGGCACACAATCATCTTAATGAAAAATCTGATGATTCAAACCAGTAACGTCTTAGTCAAACCGAGAATATGTTACAAAGGGATAATATTTCCGGTAGGTTTCCAATTCACAACCACCGTGTCATGGAAATCAACGTCCTAAGTGTAGAGGCACTTAGGATACAGCAATGTTTACACGCCATCTTCTTTTTATTTTTATGTTATAAGACAACTATGCTTTTATAACAAAATTTACCTCTGCCTATTGGCAGAGGTTAATACACTTGAATTAATATTACTTCTAATATAGTTTTTTGAAAATTCATTCATTCATTGAAAATAAGTTTGAGCATTTTAAGGCACAGTTGAGACTGAAACAAGTCGTTTAATGGCCAAAATGGCTTGACGTTCAATGCAAATTTAAATGCGATCCACTTTCAACATTATTTCATTTAAGCTCAAGGAACTGTAAATTAAAATTGACAAATTGAATTGACCATGCTTTACCCTCCAGCAGATCTTTTAAACGCCATCATATCCCCCACAAACGCAAGCAAAGAAAATTTTTCAATACTTTTTTACGCCTACCACCATCTCGACTTTATCGAGGCATTGCACTTAAAAAATCGTGCGGTGATTATCGTAAAGCGAGTGTATGTCTTTGTTTTAGAGTCACTAAAAGGGAATGAGCTACTCAGCCGAAAGACATTCTCGGCATTGGATGATTATTTTTCCCTTGTACCTGAAGTATATATTGAGATGTAAGAGTGACAGGGAAGACAGCTTGTCATAAATGTTTCATAAATACTACAATCCTCTCCTCTAAATAGAAAGGCACTCCTTAATTAACACAAACTATTACAGTAAATTAAAAAAAATAACACAACTAAACTAGGTACTGAAATAAAAACTCAAAACTTATACTGAGGTGGGTTGTCCAACCTACACTTGCGTAGTGGTCTGGACTGGGGCGGCGACCTGGTAGCAAGTGCTGCGGCCACGGGTACGGGTGGTAAGTTACCAGGAGAAACTGAGTTTGGGTTTTGGATGACTATACTGGAAGGAACGTTTTGAGTGGGAACAGAACTGGACTGTCCGCTACTGCACGGCCTCGGAGCTGACGCTTCGGGTTGAGCCACTCCCGAAGACCCTTCTCTAGACGGTGGCGGCACAGCTAAGGCATTACGTGGTACCGCTACCATATTACTTGAATACCTTCGTCTTAACTGGTCAACATGTCTGTGTGCCTCTCTACCCATCGTGTCTAACGTCTTATAATCCGTGATCCCTAATCTTTCCACTACTTTACCCGGGACCCACTTACAATTTCCCTGATATTGCCGTATCCACACCTCCTCTCCTACTTGGAAAGCTCTACCTGAACCATATTGAATATCCTGCGCTGGTCTACTACCATTCCTACTACGATCAGGTCTTAAAAGATCAAGTTTCGTCCTTAACTTCCTTCCCAGCATGAGAGTGGCCGGACTTTCGCCAGTCGTGCTATGTTCAGTGTTCCGATAATGTAATAAGAATTTATTCAAGAACACTGAAATATCCTCCTTATTTCGAATTGCTTTTCGGATTACTCTTTTAATAGTACGAACAGCATTTTCCGCGGCCCCATTAGACGCTGGGTGGTACGGAGCCGAAAATAAGTGTTCGATACCATGAGTTTTGATGAATTTCAAAAATTCTGCGCTCGTAAAGGGTGGCCCATTATCTGTCACTAATTGACGTGGTAAACCCCATCTAGCAAAGATTTCTTCTAGTATACTTAGTGAAAAACGAGCGGCCGTACTAGGTACAGGGTAAACTTCTATCCACTTTGATTTAGCATCTACCAAAACTAAATAAATTTTATTATGTAATGGACCCAGAAAATCTAAATGTACTCTGGACCATGGTTTTGACGGGCACGGCCACGGCACGGCGGCGTGTCGCGGCGGCGCGTCGGCCTCCGCGGCGCACAGGGCGCAGCTCCGACAGAGCGCCTCTACTGCTTCGTCGACACCGGGCCACCAAACATAACTCCTAGCTATGGCTTTTGTTTTAGTTATTCCCATGTGGGCCTCGTGAATGTGGTCTAGTACCCGAGTCCTACATTTCTGAGGAATCACCACTCTGTGACCCCACATTACGCAATCCACTTCTTCGTAGAGCTCTTTTTTCCTATTAAAATATGGTTGCAATTCTCTAATGTCATTAGTCTCAGGCCAGCCTTCCCTGATGTATGATAATATTTTACTTAACAATGGATCGCGAGCTGTCTCTAAACTTATATTATTAGCATCCAGTAATAAATCTTCTTGCATTACATGTAGATAAGTTTGTTCTGGGGGGTCAACAGAAATGTTCTTGCCGGATGAGTTTGGAATAGGTAAACGTGACAAACCATCTGCGCCGTTCTGTTTGGTACTTATATACTCAATATCGTATGTGTAGGCAGACAAAATGACTGCCCAACGTTGCATACGGCTTGCAGCCATTGCCGGAATACTATGCTTTGGTCCAAAAATACTGACTAAAGGCTTATGATCAGTCCTAAGAGTAAAATGTCTACCATACAAATATTGATGCAACTTTTGCAAACAAAACACGATTGCAAGTGCCTCCCGATCTATCTGTGAGTAGTGCTTTTCCGTCTCAGTGAGCGCACGGGACACATACACGATCGGCCGCTCCGCGCACCCCTGCCCCGAGCACTGAGTCAGCACTCCTCCTACTCCTTTAGCACTAGCGTCACAGGTCAAAGTTACCGGTCCATCTGGATCATAGTGGGCTAACACTTCTACACTCGTTAAAATTTCCTTGATCCTAACAAAAGCCTTCTCGCAATCTCTAGACCACTTCCACTGTATACTTTTCTTCAACAGTTCATATAGGGGAGACAATATGCTACTAATGTTTTTGACAAACTTAGCATAAAAGTTGACTAAACCTAAAAATGATCTTAATTGGCTCACGTCCTCTGGACGTGGAATTTTCACGATAGCTGCTATCTTATCCTGATCTACTTTAACTCCCTCCTTCGAAATAATATAGCCTAAATATTTTACATCTTCCACAAGAAATGAACATTTACTTTCCTTTAGTTTCATACCGTGACGTAATAACCTATCAAAGACTTTTTCCAGGGTCACCAAATGCTCCAACCGATCCCCTTTTGTCCCGATAATTACGTCATCTAAGAATACTTCTACACCAGGAATACCGTTTAAAAGATTCGACATAATGCGTTGGAAAATTCCCGGACTAGAAGATAGACCAAATACTAACCGATTATATTTGAATAAACCTCTATGCGTATTAATAACTGTAAACTCTTTAGAGTCATCAAGTTCCACTTGATTGTACGCTTGAGAAAGATCGATTTTTGAAAATAGACGAGCTCCGTTCAGATTTACTAATAAATCTTCTATCCTAGGTAAAGGGTACCTATCGACCAGTAAGACGGGATTCAACGTAACCTTGTAGTCGGCACAAATCCGTAATCCGCCATCCGCTTTACGTACCGGCACCAACGGAGTAGCCCAATCTGAAGCGTCCACAGGCTCAATGATGCCGTCCCGCAGCATGCAGTCCAGCTCCGCGTCCACCTGGGCCTTGAGCGCGTACGGCAACGGCCGCGCGCGGTGGAACACCGGCACCGCGCCCTCGCGCACCCGCAGCCGCGCCTTGCCGCCCGTGAACCGTCCCAGTCCGCCGCTGAACAATTCTTTATACCTGTCAATTAACATTTCCAAATCGTCGTTAGTAGTTTTAAGCCGAGCTTCCATATTTTCCATCCGAACTTTACAAACATCATTGTGGTTGAAAGATGGAATTTTCACACCTAATTCTGACAGCCAGTGCCTACCCAATAAAGACGTAGTTCCTCCATCAAGAATAAATAATTCTAACTCTTTGGAGCTATTTCCCAGCCGAACTATTGGTTTGATAATGCCTATTGGTTTGACACAACTTCCGTCATAAAATTTGAAAATAAGGCCACTCTTTTCAATTTGTCTTGAACGGAAATACTTGTCGTAGGTATTCTTACTTATACACGACATTGCAGACCCTGTATCAATTTCCATATGTACTGGTACACCATCTATTTCCAACTTTAAGCTTACCGGCTTGTACTTGCTCAAACTGAGTTTATGTAACTCCTCCGCCTCAAAGGAACAGAAATCCTCCTCAGAGTCCTCACTTGTATCTTCCACGTGATTTACTCTCTTTCCCGACTTGAAATTCTCCTTCGGGTTTGGACATACACGTCGTAAATGGCCAACTTTCTTACATTTACGACACATAAATTTCTTGTATCGACAATCTTCTTCTGCATGACCGTCAATTCCACATGCAGCGCAGTTACTTCCGGTTCCGGTTCGCCCAATAACTCGCTCCGGCCGCGCGCGCCTCTGCCGCTCGCGCTTCCCGGCCACTGCGTTGGTGTGCACGGCTGCCGAGGTAGCCGGCCCTGGCATGACAGCCACCGACTTCTCCACCTCCGCCGCATCACGCTCCGCCGCTTCTAATGAGCATGCCAACCTTACCGCATCATTGTAACTCAAATCATTTTCCGCAAACAACCGTTGCCTTATGATATCACTCTCAATCCCACACACTAATTGATCCCGCAGGTTATCTTCTAAATAATTTCCAAATTCGCAAAATTTTGACAGCCTCTTCAATTCCCGTATATAGAGCGCAATCGACTCACCATTCTGTTGTCGCCTTTGGCGAAAACGATAACGTTCCGCCATCACGGACGGCCGCGGTTGCAAGTGTTCCCTCAAGGCAGCTACTGCTTTTTCGTAAGACAGCTCCGCTGGTTTCACGGGACTCACCAAACTGCTTAAAATTTCGTACGTTTCATCGCCCATAGCAGTGATAAGCGTCGGAAGCCAAAGTTCGCTTGGCACTTTATTTACCTTGAAATACATCTCAATTCGCTCCACATAAAGAGACCAGTTTCCAGTATTAACCTGGAATTCGTTAATTTTGCCGAAAGACATCGTTATTTAGTAATTTGTAATTATTTTATCCTCGTCGCCAATGAAGTATATATTGAGATGTAAGAGTGACAGGGAAGACAGCTTGTCATAAATGTTTCATAAATACTACAGTACCGACGGTTGTTAAGCCTCGAAACGGACTCAGCATTATATTGAGTCAGGCGTCTTTGTTTAATGGGTAAGTATATGTTTAGGGTCGAACATCATGGTGGAAGCGAAGGTTTTAACGTGATACAATTTTTATCGATCTGTTTGACAAACTAGCAACTCTTATTCGTTCAAGTTCATATTTCGTGGTCGCCAAATTAGAGATAAGTATCGCTGAAGCAATATGCTAGGAGCCAATCTTTAGGTGCTGTAAGTTGGTGACAGGCGGGCAAGCAAACAAGATCGCAAAAGGTGACAAGATTTTATATCGGCGGCCTAGACACACTTTGTACACTGAGTCATGGGAGTAAGTAAGTAAATTATGATCCCCACTAATAGGTTTTATTAAGTATCTTAAGGACTAACTGACCCTTTTTTTTCTCACTGGGAGAAATGCATGACGCCCCGTCCCGACACCTGAGGGAGGATGATATCATGTGTGGGACTCCTGCCCTGAGAAGAGCAGGCCTACCCACTAAAACTCCCTCCCCTTTTAATTTGGTTTATGCCCCGTTTCAACATTTTGCGAATCGTAATGTGTCAAAAATAACAAGTCGTTTTCTGGAACTGACTACGAGTAGAGTCTCGTAATACGGTTTTAGCTAACGCCTCGTACAATTTATAAACTTCGTAACTAAAACGGATCGTTTTTCAAATAATGAACCAGGAATTAGTCAAATAACCTCCAATAAATTTGGTGAACGTGTTAAAAACCACCAAGAAGTCGATACAATCTAACGATACCATCTCTTTGCCCGTACAAAAAGCACGCTAATCCCTTGCCTCGTGTTTCATAGACAAAGCCGCCGGCAGAACCTAGTTCCCAATAAACGAAACATCGGAATTCCATTGAACCGATGCACACTCCGAACGCCGCTCCATTCCACACAATTTGACTCCTTTGTTAGTTACATTTCCAATATCGTATTATTACGAACGAAAAACACGAATGCCGATAACAAAAAAGATATTAATATTTGTTTACGGCGAGATCAAAGGCGGCAGACGAGCCAAGGAATCGAAAACGAAGGAGGTATGTAAATTTGTCAAAGAGATATCAGTTTGGGCCGCGGAACGTAAACAAGGGTCGGTTCCGAAAGGCTAATCGTTCGGTGAAATTTAACTCGTGAATTCAAAATAATGATGAAAGATTTTTGGGGGCTTGCGAACGAGGTTTGAGAAAAAATTGCTAACTTTGAGCATCGGTTATTTTTCGTGCCGTCTACTAGGACGACCTTAATACATTGTCCGAATAAGTACCAAAAACTAACGTTTGGCTCAATGCAAGTTTCCGAACTGTTCTGTATAAAAATCATCTATATAATCCATACTTATATTATAAATGTAAAAGTCTGTCTGTTTTAAACCACGGAACCGATTTTGATTTAATTTGATATTGCTATACATTGAACCTCTAGAACGGACAAAGGCTACTTTTTGTTTTGAAAATAGGGGAGGATGGAGGTAATACATAAATATTAAGTAAGAGAAATGAAATTCGGCACAAATATAGCTAGAAAACAGTTAAATATGGATTATATATGAATAGTTTAATATGGTGGATTAAGAGAGGTAGGGCATAGCAATTTATTGCTCGAACTGGAGCAGCCCGACTGGAAATACCTCCACCTTACAGAAGACCGCAGCCAAATAACAATCACTTCTGTGCTGTTGTGTTCCTGCGTGTGAGTAAGGTTTCCAGAGCTCCTGGGGGTGCTACGTTAGGAGCAGGGGTCAAGCCTTCAAGGTAAGGTTTTGGTTGTTTCAAATATTAGGGGAGAGAGGGGCAAAACCGACCACTTGTATTTATTCCTAGGAAAGACTATATTCACGCGTACAAACTCATACATGAAATAACAACTTATTAAAACATTCGACCCTCAAAATATATTTGTAACTCTTAGAATTAAAAAAAACGACCTCTGTTGCGTTTACTTGTTTTCAATTTTATATATTTATGTAAATGAAAATTATGTACCTCAAAATTAGAAAAAACATTTATGACGGAAACAAACTACCTTTACCGGTAGTCGTGTATTTTGTTTTCTCAACCATTTATTTAATTTAAAACGTTTTAGTTACCAAAATATTGCGGAGCCGTATGCGGCATTACACTAGGTATTATTTACATATCAGTGGCGTGCGTTTCATAAAGACAGAAAGACACTGCCTACCCTAGGTCTGATAAATAGATCCAATATTATTTTATCAATATATCCGTAAATTGATATGTCTATAAAATCAGTCAATCTATGGATATTGAGCTAGCATTTGGCAATTACCTACATTATCAGTCGACAAGACGATGAACCAAAACCAAAGTGCTTTTGGTGAGTGAAATTTTCTGCCTACCCTGTCTTTAAACTGTGTGCACGCCACTGTTACATATATATGTACATACTCTTAATAAACATAACCCTCCCTTCTTCCGCAGTCGGGTAAAATAGGAGGAGGTTCATCATTTCGATCAATAGGTTAAAACCCAGCGGGACCCAGCGGGGGGCAATTATTCTGGCTTCTCCATAATAATAGCTACAAGGAAAAATTAGGACCAGTTAATTATTGTTATTGCATTTATTATTATAAATGTAAGATCAACATTCCGAACACGACGACGTAGAATACCTACTTTATTTGTACTGACGATTCATAAGTGCTTTTGTAAAGTTTACATGAATAAAGATATGTTCTATTCTTTTCTATTATTACCTCCCTGCGATCGTAACCAAAGAATCAAGTAGCCACAGCCTATTTTATTATTTACCTTATCCCAATTCACAAAGTCAACTTCACTGCATGAATTTCTCTTAATTATTAAACAATGTCACTTGCGAGGCCGCCTCCCACCGCTTGCGTATGCAAATTGATGTTGTCAATATGAAAATTACTCTCAAGACGAGTGCGTAGCTTTGAGAAGATTACTAGGATCCAGTTACATTGGAATACTGATTCGGTACTATAGTAGGTACTATACAAAATTGTTTTTTTATGTTTATAATTTAACTAAACCATTACTTGTTCACTTTCTAAAGGAAATGTGCATCGCCTGCGATCAAACATTTTGTAGATGCACAATTGAAATAAAAAAAATAATCGCTAAAACTAAACAACCGTAATGTTATGAATGGTGTTTAGTTGTTTGTTGTATTTATTCTTATTTTAAAATACCTAAAGCTTTTTTCACTGTTAGTGTCACTCATAAATAAACTCACTACATGACCTAAGGATTGTTGATCCGAGCATTAAGTCCACCTGTTTTACTTTTTTGTGCAATAAAGATTTTATTTTTTAACGATTAGATACAATCAAATGGACCTTTTACAGCGTTTGAAGAAATTTCCCTCCAAATCCATGAGCCCACTTTGGCGACAGTTTACAAGCGACATCGACAAATAACGAGCTCTCTTCAGGAACTTGAAACAATGGCCGCAGTAGATTGAAACGCGTCGCACTCGGTCGAGCGGAGTGACGATCGCAGATGCCGACTCCCTCTTAGGGAATGAGTGTACTAAATGCGTTACGACGCTATAATATTGTTGGGAGGTAAAATAAATAACAAAATTAACTTGACGACCTCAGTAGCCGAAAGTCGAACGGGCCGGACTTTGATATCGAGCCTTCTCTGGGATCCCTGGTTCGATCCCAAATATGGGAAACGAACTTTTCTAAATTGTCTTGGGTCTGGGTGTTGTGGTACCGTCGTTGTTTCTGATTTCGGTAACACAAGTGTCTAAGCTACTTACTACAGAATCAGAACAATATATGTTATGTAGTCCAATATTTATTTATGATTTATTTATTTACCGACTGTTAAATAAATTATGTGTATGAAAAACACTCGTTTAACAAATAAGCTTGCTAAGAATTTTTTTTGTGTTTTTGGATAGCATTTTTAACATTGTTCGGATTTTGAAGTAAGAAGCAATTGTGCTAAACACCCAGACCAGTGACAATATTGAAAAGTTCATTTGCTAAATTGATCCGAACAGGAATAAAACCCAAAACTGTTCATCTGGAAATTCAAACATCCAAACTTTTACATGTATAAATTAGTAAGGTGTATCGCTTTCCGTGTGCACAACCCTTAAAGGGGGCAGTGCACCCCCAGTCCCTTACCCATAATCTTTTATTGCAATAACTGAATGTATTTTTTCGGGAAACCAATTGACAGAATATCTTTCCTCCAGATATGAATAAGCTTTTTGTTTTGACACATGTGTCTTCCAGTCGTGAATATTGCCAGCAGAATTGGCAAGCACGTGAAGTAGGCAGGGAAATATCAGGGCTCCTGGAATTATGAGTGATTGGAAACACCGTTGAGGGAATGGGATTGTCTTTTGTAGATTTTATATTTGTGTTGCTACGGATTGAATGACACCTCAGTTCGATGAAGTACAAGTAAGTGGAAGAAATAATGATTCTCATTTCAAATTTGAAACGCGATGAGGGTAAATATTGGACAACATCACAACATCACATACATTGCTCTGATTCTGTGGTAAGTAGCTTAAGCACTTGTGTTACAGAAATCAGAAACAACGACGGTACCACAACACCCAGACCCGAGACAATATGGAAAAGTTCGTTTCCCATATTGACCCGACCGGGGATCGAACCCGGAACCTCAGGGTAGTGTACAACAGTGCGACTTTTATGAATGAAACTAACGACCCGTTGCAACTTCGAACGCGAACTGTTCCCGTTTTTTCCACATTTTCGACTGATTCTTGGCTCTCGTTCGTTGCAACGTACTATTATGTAGCCCAAAACCTTCCTCTACAAGTGGACTAGCTAACATAATAAAAAAAATCAATTCGAATCGGTACTTTACGGTATTCATAAAAACTGCAGAGAAGTGACGTTTTACTAAATTTTAACACAACGTATTCCAGTATTTTTTTGTTCGCATGATATATGAAAAAATATGTACCTATGTGCGTGATGTGATGTGTATTAGACCACTTCCGTAGTTGAGCGGTGAGCGGGCTGAACTTTGGCGTCGCACCATCACCGACGTCCCGGCTTCGACCCCGGTCGGGTCAATATGGAAAACGAACTTTTCTATAATGTCTCGGGTCTGGATATTGTAGTACTGTTGTTGTGCCTGATTTCTGTAACAAAAGTGCTTTAGCTACTTACCACAGAATCAGAGCAAAGTATGTGATGTTGTCCAATATTTTACGTGTCTTTAATTTTTTAGTAATCTAACTGATGGACCTAGCACAAAATATAAACTACCCTACAGTAAAAATAAAAATGTTTTAAAGCCCTAGACTTGATGTGAGACTACTTGTTTAATCCAAACCGCAACACGACGTCAGTTTTTTAGAATCTCGATAACACACCCTTTTCACATAAAGTCCAGAGCTATGATCCCGGCGCGTGATATAAACTGATCGCGAGGAGCCAGCGCTCCGGGTCCCAGGGGAGGCGCCGCGACTCGACACGTGCGCTGCGCGATACTCGCGCGGTTTTGGAACTTGCCTCTCTTGCTTCATTGTTTATTTTTGTTTTTTTCTCAGATTGGAACAAGAATCACGTAAGTAAGTAGGTATTACAAATACAAACAACTATTACTGTAAAGAGCATGTATTACACGAGTTAATCATAAGCCAGGTGTCAAGTACCAAGAGTTCAAAACCAATTTTACCTTTGAACATTCGACAGGAGAGAAATAAAACATCTTTATAAGGAAGTGCATACATACCTCTTTGCACAATTATATTAATGTTTATGAGACCCTGAACCCGCAGACAAATTGTTTAAATAGTTTTGTGGGACTCTCATTTTATTTATTTACTTGATTTAATTAATAAATAATAAGTTAGTATCGTGTCTGTTACCAGGTTATACGTATAAAAATGCTACTGAGTGGAGATAGATGGGGTAAACAGTACACTATAATAAATAGGTGAGATTTCGGGGGGAGGTTTATTTTAAACAACGAAAACTAAAGCGCCTTTAATAAATATATACAAAATATGAACCAAACAAACGAATGGCTTATTGTTTTAATATACATTGCTTAACAAGACAACAAGGTCAAAATAAAAACGTCTCAAGTATGTCTATCACGGGCAAAACGTGACACTTCTCATATGAAATCACATAAATATTCATTTTTAAATTAAGTTATCAGGTCTAAACTAGAATACATTTTTATATTCGCCGTAAATTACTAGATTCCATGCTCATTAGAACAAATGGAAACAATTCCAATTCCAATATACTATCAGTGTAAAGAAGTGACATTTATGTTAAATAAGTATTTAGAAGAGGGTAGATGAAAAATTGCAAGTTTTTCCAAGCAGACGAAGACCAGTCAGCTCGTGACCACGGTTGATGCAACACAAAAGTGTGTTCGCGCTTTGATACGTATACTTATTTTAAATGTTTAAAATACAGATAACGATTTTTTATATTAAATTCAATTCAAAAACCGCGTCGGATCTTCAACCAAGTGCGTACCTTCTTCTCGTTGTCGTTGCCATGATTTACACTAATAGAAATATGAGTTATTAACTCAACGCTCCGGGCGCCATCTTTACGATTCTGCTCGCAGATCCCGCGATAAAGATTTTATTATTCGCCCCGAGGCGGCTCATGTGTGATGTGATTGTGTGAGGACAATCAATGCTGAATTGCTGCTGCAAGCCTTCGGGTACAGGTGCTAGCTTAAAGTGAGCTTTAGTGCGCCTTGCCTGAGAGTCTTTTAACGCCTAAAGGAGTTAATGAAGTGTTTTTAAAGGTATGAGGTTTATTTGTACAGTGTGTGTGGGAGTTGTATCGTTTGCCTTTTATTTTCCGTATTTTTTTTGGTTTATCAGTGTGATATACCTCTCTACTTCGCAAATAGCGACGGTGTATATCAAGAGGTCAAGTTATTTGGAACTTACTTTTATGTGCCGGGGAAAGGGTAAAAATGTAGGTTTGTTAAATAAAACACATATTTTATTTTTATCCTATAAATAAAAATTTACTAAGAGAGATTACGTGTTGATTTATCGAGATGTCACTTATTCGTAAAAACATCCCTATACTGAAGTTTGATGTGCTGTAGTTACTATTTTTAATTATTTGCTGAAGAAATTAAAATACGTTTCATTGTATTTTGAATATCAGTGTTTTTTACCGAGTTAACATCTCCAATGACCTTGAGACCTCGAGGTCGTTAGTCATCGCTTTAACGTTATACCATTGTATCCAGACGTCAACCTACCCTTGTCTCAATATTTTTTTTATATTGGCATTTTTATCTTTGGGACTCAATATCGTCTTTCTAAATAATGATAATGATGATATTGTTCCTGCAGAGTTTCTTACCAGTGTCGTTTATTCGGATATAATCATAATAATATATTTGACGACCTCGGTGACGCAGTGGGTAAGGTAGGCGACCAAAGCGCGAAAGGTCCCGGATTAGATTCCCGGTCGGGTCAATTTGGAAAACGAACTTTTCTAAATTGACTTGGGTCTGGGTGTGCTGGGATGACGCCCCCAGTTAGTATCCGTCGTCTGGTGCTCATAGTACAAGGGAAAAACCTTAGTTTGAGACCAGGTGATTGGTGTGATTGTTTGGCGCATTTATTTATTTATTATTATATAGAGTAAGAACCGGCAGTAGAATCACTTTGCATTTTATTCAATGACTGAATGCATAAATAAAGATTTTGATTGAGTGATTCGTTTTCCTATTTAAACAGCATTGGGATTAGGTAGTAATTCATACTCAAATGTCCCTGCTTATCAATTATTGACGACCTCCGTAGCCGAGAGGCGAGCGGGCCGGACTTTGGCGTCGCGCTATCTCTGAGGTTCCGGGTTCGTTCCCCGGTCGGGTCAATATGGGAAACGAACTTTTCTATATTGTTTCGGGTCTGGGTGTTGTGGTACCTTCGTTGTTTCTGATTTCTGTAAAACAAGTGCTTAAGCTACTTACCACAGGATCAGGTCGGGGTGGCGAAAAGGGGGTCCCAATATAAATCTCTTCTTTTTTATATAGGAAACGTCATTTTATATAGGAAACAAAAAGACTTAGCAAAAAAAACAATTTTTTTATAAAAATTACTACGAAAATTTTTGGGAAAATTTTGTATGAAAACGGGACTTTGAAAATTTTCGGGCGGATTTTATTAAAAGTGCGCAATAAGCAATTATTTGTTAATAATTGTGTAAAAGAGCAAAAATTCAACAAAATAAAAAGTGTTTAATTTTTGCTACTTTATACAATTACTAACAAATAATTGCTAATTGCGCACATTTGATTAATGGTGAAAAACTTTTTAAGTGTGGGACCCCCTTTGCGCCACCCTAACCGAGCAATGTATGTGATGTTGTCCAATATTTATTTATTTATTTATTTATTTATCAAATAGTTCCCGCAAAAAGAATTTGACGCACTCGACGCCGCAATAGGTCTCTAGTAACATCTGAGGCAAGAATAGGTGCCAGCCCTTTGAATAGGGAATATGACGTAATTTGCCGAATGGGCCGATAATGGGGCCGCGCCGCGACCTTTGTGGACCCCTCCCCCCTCCCCCTACATTACGCGCCCGGACAAGCTTCCGTCCTCATTTGGATAGCGAAGGATTTGTTTTGTTTGCCTTTCACATGACTGCGCGAAAAATCATGGTGGGCATAACGAGGTACCTACTTACGGTAACATCACTCGTTGATGTTTGTTTGAAGTCAACAGGGCTTGTGAAACTATGGGCACTGTGGCCGCTGTTGTTTCCCATAGCACATTTTTTATGGGTATTATTTTTTAGGGTTCCGTATCCAAAGGGCAAAAACGGGACATTATTACTAAGGCTTCGGTGTCCGTCCATCAATCCGTCTGTATCTCAAGAACCGTAGTAGTAACTAGAGAGTTAAAAAATTGAAGTATGTCTGTTACCGCTTTAGCACTTAATACTAAAAATAATTATTAAAGGGGGTCCCACATAACAAACGTTATTTTTTTGCTCGATATTAATAAAAACTGTTGTTAGACGCTTGGAATATTCACAGAATATTTAGTCGTATATATACTTTAATAACATTTAATCGGCAATGCATGCATGATACCTCTTATGTTGATGTAGCCTATGTAGCCCTTAGGCTACAGTAACCGCTTATCATCAGGTCTTGTGTTATATTGCCACGTTGATGTATAAAACATAGTAGGTATGCAAAAAAAAGGAACTAAACTAAAGGGATCTAACTTTACAAATGTCACGGGAAGTGGAGTCCAATTTTTTTTATTTATTTTGTAAATTTCATGCACGAAAATAAAGAAATGTATTTGATTTAAAAACTTTATTGCATATAAAAATAACGACATAATATAGACTTAATGCTTAGAGCATTTTCTACCAGCTAACCTTGAGTCATGCAGACAGTTTGCTTATTAATTGTTGATAGGACGCATTTTGCACGAGATCAAAAAAACTAACACCAGATTCTACTACAAGTATCTTTTGAAGTAGCAAGTGAGAACACTTCTGGGTAAGTGCGGAACGCCTGTAATAGGCTTATTTGAATAAGCCAATTTTGATGTGATTTACGGCTTAGTCTTCTGCGGGTATGAGGAGAGCCGAATTGAATTATGTCTGACTTTTTTCTCGCCACAATTTGGAGCAAGTTTAATTTTTTCAAGGCGCTTCTGGTAAAAGTACTTACGTAATACATTATTATATAGGTTTTATTTATTTTAATTACAAGTTTCGACTCCTAGACTCTAGGTGAGTAAAAAGTCGAATTATGCGTCCCTAAATGGTTTAAAAAAACCTTTAAAAGGATAGTGAGTGATAATATTTTATTAAAACGTCCATTACTTTATTCAAAAATATAGGTTAGATATTAGAAACAGAAAATTTTTATCTCCCCTTGCGGTGCGGGAATTGAACCCACGACCTTCACGTATCGCGCGTGCTGCTCTTACCAACTGAGCTAACCGCAAGTTATTGTAGGCGATGAAATTTTTCTGCTATATCAACCGTTAGCCCTTCGGTAAGTAAGTAAGTAAGGTAAGTCGTGGGTTCAATTCCCGCACCGCAAGGGGAGATAAAAATTTTCTGTTTCTAATATTTAAAGTTCGCTAGTACGGCGTATAGTACTATAAAAATAATAAAATCGATTAAGATGCCAGGTGTCTTCGATTCTGTGGTTTTCAAACATTTCTGCAACGAATGTACCACGGGCCGATAAGTATGTAGATATAAACATATTCGGCAGAGGGCACTTACCGAAGGGCTAACGGTTGATATAGCAGAAAAATTTCATCGCCTACAATAACTTGCGGTTAGCTCAGTTGGTAAGAGCAGCACGCGCGATACGTGAAGGTCGTGGGTTCAATTCCCGCACCGCAAGGGGAGATAAAAATTTTCTGTTTCTAATATTTAAAGTTCGCTAGTACGGCGTATAGTACTATAAAAATAATAAAATCGATATAGGTTAGAATAAAATTAAAAATATTTTTATTATTGTGAGCTTTACAAAAGCACTTATTAATTGTCAGTACATGTTTAATATTCTGCCGCCGTGTTAGGATTGTTGATGATGCCAAGAAGAACTGGCAAAAAGCTCGACTTAGGTACTCTTTTCAAAAAACAATGATTCCTTAAACTAGGTACTTAAAGATATTATACAATGTTTATATATATATATGTAACTATTTAACATATATAAATTTTTGTCATTAAAGGAATCATCTATAAAATAAAATTATCATCTTTAACATTATTACTTCTGTCGTTTATGAGCTAGTACAGTCACGAGCAATGAAATATAAACACTTGAGCTCTTATGACCCTACCAAAAGGTTCGCTTTAGAATGAGTTTGGATACATATCAGTGCACGTGACTGTACATCGTTTTTCAAAGAAGTAGGGCAAAAAGATTTATCACTCAAACTGGAGCAGCCAGACTGGTGAAATACCGCCACCTTACAGGAGACCGCAGCCAAATAACAATCACTTCGGTGATGTTGTGTTCCTGTGTGTAAGTAAGGTTTCCACAGCTCCTGGGAGGTGCTACATTAGTAGCAGGGGTCAAGCCTTCAAGGTAAGAGCGACAAGTCCAGTAACAGGTTTATTATGCTGTACTTGTCACCCTTAAGCTAGGACCTCATTACCAAGGCCTCCAGGGAGCGCTTTTACCCGGAGGACCTGTTGCGTGTGCGCAGAGAGGCGCACAAAGAAATGGTCCGGCGTTGGGCGGAGTCTCTGCGAGTGGCTCCGTCGGGTCGGTGGACCCTTGATGCGCTCGGGCCAGCAATAATTCGCTGGCTCGAGCGCAAATCGGGATTTCTGACATTCCGTTTGGTGCAGGTGCTGTCCGGCCACGGCTGTTTTGGGCAGTACCTGCACCGCATCGGGCGTGAGGAGACTCCGTCGTGCTCCAATTGTGGCGCGGCGGAGGATTCGGCGGAGCACACAATGTTAGTGTGCCCCGCCTGGGATGCCCAGCGAGCAGCGTTACGCGCTCTGGTGGGGACGTCATGTCGCAGAAGGAGGCCGCAGAGAGAGAGCGGGAGGATGATCCTTCCGCTCCCGCCTGCCGCAAAAGACGGCGGCTGAGGGCGCGGCGTCAGTATGACCGCGCCCACTTACCGCGTGGGGGCTGGCCGGTTGATGGTGTGAGGGCACCTTCAGCTGGCATTGCACCAGTCTCCACTGCGAGGTGAGGATGGTCCCGTTGGACCGGCCATCCCCAGGCTCCCCTCCAACACAATGGGGGGAGTAGACGGAGCCACGTAAGTGGCTATTCCGCCGGCGGCGCTGTGGAAGCAAAGGCTGAGCCGACTTCCCATAGCGCCGCCACTTAGGCGATGAGGGTCCAACCGGGGCGTTTTAGTGGGCAGTCCGAGGATGGTAGGAAGGTGGGAGTCCCACACACGCCGTCACCCTCCCTCGGGGTGGCGGTACGATGCATTAAGCATTTCCCCCCGAAAAAAAAAAAGGACCTCATTACCACTTAACATCAGGTGGGATGAAGACAATCTTGAAAATATATCAACTAGGACCATTTGTAAGGTTAACAAAACATCGAGGTAAACACTTGCAGTACAATATTAGTTCTTGTGCGCACGACATAAAAGTGATCCAAAGTGCATAGTAATAGTGTGATGTGCTTTTGATTATCAACATATGTACATTTTATATCTAATATTAAATTATTTAACGTAAACCCCTTATCCGCCGTAATCTAATTAGTTTAAGATTGATTCTAACTAATTTAAACTATGCTAACAGAGTGGTTATTTACCTCACATAATATATTGCGCTACATACATACTTGTAAACTTGAAGCCTAATTTCACAACGATGTGTTTACAATCTTACAAGAAACGTGCTATGTCTAACGATAAGGGTTACGAATTTGCTAATACTAAAGTTAAATTTTACTCTTAGTCTCATATACGGCACTATTGTTTTATATTTAACTAGTTATTCCCGCGAATCTGTCTGATAATAATAAAAATACGCTAAATGTACTTTGATGTAGCTATTTACTAGTAAATGTTCGGTCAAAATCATTTCAGCTATTCAAAGATTAGCCGGAATAAACAGATAGGCAGACAAAATTTTAATACCTAAATTAAATTTTGGTATGAGAACCGAAAACCACAGACAATTATATACACATTTGACGACGCCGTAGCCGAGAGGCAAGCGTGCCGGACTTTGGTGTCGCGCCACCTCCTAGGAGTCCCACACACGAAGCTGCCTCCCCCAACGCAGCGGTACGGTGCGCCAATGGACATAGGATAATATAAAATTTGGTACAAATATAGCTCAAAACTTGGATTAGTAGTATATGAAAACGAAGTCGCGGGCACAGCTAGTTGCATATATTACTTTGGATCAAGTCGGTACTACGGTTTCGTTTTAAAGAGTGACGTTTGTGACAGCCATCGCTTCGTTCAACGGTTCAACGTCAGCAAAATAAGTAGCCTCAGTTACTATTTTAAATTTAAAAAAGTAGTTTAGTTTACTTAATCGATTTTTTTGTTTTATAAACTTTTTATTTTTTTATATTGCACTTCAAGATTGACCTCATCCCACCTGATGTTAAGTGGTGGTAATAATAAATATGTTACTGGACTTGTCGCCCTTACTTTGAAGTCTTGACCCCCTCCTACTTATGTAGCACCCTCCAGGAGCTCTGAAAACCTTACTCCCACACAGGAACACAACAACACAGAAGTGATTGTTATTTGGCTGCGGTCTTCTGTAAGGTGGAGGTATTTCACCAGTCGGGCTGCTCCATTTCGAGCGATAAATCGCTATGCCCTACCTCTCTTAAAAAATTACGTCGTACTAGCGAACTTTAAATATTAGAAACAGAATTTTTTTATCCCCCTTGCGGTGCGGAAGCTAACGGGTTGATACAGCAGAAAAATTTCATCGTCTACGATAACTTGCGGTAAGCTCAGTTGCAAGAGCAGCACGCGCGATACGTGAAGGTCGTGGGTTCAATTCCCGCACCGCAAGAGGAGATAAAAATTGTCTGTTTTTAATAGTTTAGTTTACTTGTTTGATTACTATTCGGTTCATTAATTATTCCATGAACTGAGTTTAGTATGCGCCTTGGACTGCTCGCCGAAGACCGCCTTCGGTTTCAGTTTGTGCTGATTGCTGTATTGTGAGCTAGTTTAGCAGAGCGACAGTGTTAATTAAATTTAAAGTTTCCATGTATCATTTACCTTCAAACTGTTTGCTTATTATTCTGATGTCGAGTATTATTTTACTCGACCACGGAGGTCGTCAAAATCAATGATATAAAGGTAACCAATATTCGAAAGCAAAATACGAGTACATTTACCACGTACAGCATTCCCAACCGACCCGAGAGGCTCAAGCTCTCGCTTTGTAAGTCGCCCAGTACAGTCACGAACAATGTAATGTTAACACTTGAGGTTTTATATCGTTGTAATACGGTTCAGTTTAAAATGTAGTTGTATTCATGTTAGAGGACGTTACTGTACATCGCTAGACGTCCGAGTGCTGACTAAGAATTCGTATTGTAGCGACCATTTTGTATATTGGACGGGGCGCCTCAACTAGCTTCACACCACTTTTTAATAAACTTGGAAACTTCTGCGGATGGTACTACATAGCTGCTGGTATTTATTTGGAATGGATGACGTTTATAGATAGATAGATACACTTTATTGCACAGAAAAATTCACAGAAATTGGTTTTACAGACATAATAAAGTACAATTTAGGCGGTCTTATTGCTAGAAAGCAATCTCTTCTAGACAACCTACCAACCAACTTTAGGTAGAGGAAATAGTATATATCGAGAAACGGGATTTTTTTTATAGGAGCGCAGTATATTGGCTCCTCCCATCCTGATGGTAAGCAAGAGAGGAACCCACATCGCGATGACAACAGATTTGATATCGAAATATCCTATCCGTTAGCATCGTTATACTGGCCCGCAAGATGTTTCTTCACGCTCCTTTTGAAGGAATCCATGTCAATGGAAGGGGGAAACACATGAGCCGGCAACGAGTTCCACTTCTTTATGGTCCGGCAAAGATAGGAGTTACCAAACTCTTTTGTTCGTGATGTAATATTTTCCACGGTGAAGCGATGACATCGTTGGCCGGCTCTTGTGGTTCTGTGAAGGAAAGGAGAGGGTGTATAACCGTTTCTACGGGTCTCCCTGGCCGACGGGTCAGCTCACTTTTCCCGACAATGGATAGACGGAAACCTTCTCTGTTCCCCTAGTACCGCGGCAACAATCACTCGAAGGTCACCTGCACTCTCACTCACCAAACGAAACACAACAGTAGTAAAACCTTTATTTCACGTTGGTATTCTGTGAGAGGGTGTTACTACCCCGGACGAGCCGAGCCATTCAAGCTATCGCCATGATTGACGGCAGCGTGGCTCTTCCACTCTCACAGTGTCACTCCCTCAATTTATTTATTCATAGAAATAGATAAGTGTCTTAGAAAAAAGGTCTTAACTAGTCAATAGAGCATGGATTCTCATTCAAAACTCAGATTTCATAAAAGTAGTAATATCTTCATAGGGATTTATATCAAAATAATGAATAAATTTGGTTTATACTGCAAAACATTATTGAACTGCCCATGCAAAGATTATATTATCAAATTTAATAGATTATATTATTACAAGATCAAATCAAACATGGCTGGATTTGTATTTACAAATTGCTAATTGATTTAGTTTATGAAACATTAATCATAATGTTTAATCTAACAACGTACCTATAAATTATTGTCGGTCTTCAATTCTGAATTCCTAGAATCGCACACTAAGTTAGCGCAGAACGTCAAACTGATTGTACAACCGCTTAAGAGGTTCAGCTATTAACCCTTGAGCAGAGCCCGCGGCCGCAACGCGCCGCACAGGTGCACTGTAAAGTGTTAATTCCGGGCGTTCTAGCGCAGATTTTGAGTCATTCGGTCTGTTGTACGTCACTCGCAACGTCCTTAAATCTTGGCTGGAGAGACACACAGACGCTGAGATTGTGTACTTTTATAGATCTATAAATTATTCATTCACTAGATGTTGTCGGCGGTTTTGTTTGTTTTATTTCGGAATAACAAATATCCGATAAGTTATTTCAGCATCTAGTTTAACTAGCAACCAAATATAGTCCTGAAATTATTTCGTGAAAGAATGACAAACGTTCATAAAAAAGTTATCGTAATGTTATTTATGGTGATAAGTTTTTATTTAAAATAAAGTTTTCGAATGCCAAATAATAAAAATATTTACTTTACTCTCTCATTTGTAATATTTGTTCTATTTTGTAAAAATCGAAACCCAATGGTTCTACCTACATATGCGCGGCTACAAACGAATAATCAATGCTTGCCATGAATTTTTGGTTAAAACTATTTATATTTATTTTTATTATATGTTTATTTGTTAAGTCATATCTCTTCTTTTGGTAATTTATAATTTGCGTAGGTGAAATATAGTGACTTCTCTCGTGTACCAAATTAATTCTTGAATATTCTTTGAGAAAATAAGTGTCTCAAAACCACAACCCATAGGATTACTCGCTTGTTTTTCCGCTCATCAATTTCCTTTGTACCTGTTAAAGCTGGAAAGCACCCGCACAGCTTTGTTCTAACTCCAATATTTTTAAACCCTGATATATTTTGAATGGAATATAAGTATTCGTAGGAAAATAATCAGTTAGGTTTATGAATCGTCTATGTAAGCCTTCGAGCAATAGAAAGGTGGGAAGCCTGAATTGCTCGAAGATATAAACCGAAGATGCTACCTTCGGTTCTGAACGTTTAACAACAGAGAATATACCGATAGGAAATTTGCTGTTTTCAATATAATTAAAGTCTTGTTGCAATTAGTGTGGCCAACCAAACCTACATACTTTTTAGACTTACATTTAATGCTTTTAAATTTGACGTGTAATTTTGATATTCTTATTGTTTACATTTCTTTCTGTCACATTCCTTCTACGTACTTTCTATCACTTGCACAATACATATTTCACTATTTTTACATCTTATTTTTATTGTTTTCTTTGCTGATTCCTCACGTCAGCAACAATTAGTATAATAATTTGACGACCTCCGTAGCCGAGAGGCGAGCGGGCCTGACTTTAGCGAGCGCCATCTCTGAGGTTCCGGGTTCGATCCCCGGTCGGGTCAATATGGGAAACGAACTTTTCCATATTGTCTCGGGTCTGGGTGTTGTGGTACCGTCGTTGTTTCTGATTACTGTAACACAAGTGCTTAAGCTACTTACCACAGAATCAGAGCAATGTATGTGATGTTGTCAAAAAAAAAAAAAAAAAAAAAAAAAAAAAAAAAAAAAAAAAAAAAAAAAAAAAAAAAAAAAAAATAATTAATTTTGCTCATCCTTGTGGGTAGTGTGTCCCCTCGTCAGGTAGTCCGGGCACGTAATGAAACGCTGCAGGCGCGCGCCAGGTTTTGACGCGTCGTGCGCGGAACGCTTTTATCAATATTTGTAGCGGTTAATGTACGCTAAGCTGCCGCTGCTACATGTCGACAGCCATTGTTCTGATGTTATTTGAGAGAGCTGTTCCGGATTTCAATAAGACACTAGGATAGGTTTTTATATTATACGAAATATCAGATTTACAGGAAATGTTGGGAATTCAAAGTTCAATTTCTTTTTATTCGCGTTAATTATTATTTAAGAAACCTCTATACAATGCAAATGACACTACTTCCGGTTCAGAATCTATAACTTATAAACTCTGTCGTTCATATTAGAAATACAGGAATTGCCAGTAAACAAAAACGAAAAGTCATTTAAATCAAATTAAGATAGATGTTAATGGTGAATAATGTGGAAAGAAAAATATAGACGACCTCCGTAGCTGAGAGGCGAGCGGGCCGGACTTTGGCGTCGCGCCATCTCTGAGGTCCCGTGTTCGATATCGTTTGGCTGATATGGAAAACAAACTTTACTATATTGTCTCGGACCTGGGTGTTGTGGTACCGACGTTGAATAGAATAGAATAGAATAGAATAGAATATCATTTATTTCTTAAAAATATGGTACACAGAAACAGGTGTTACAGAGAAAAGAGTTCAGCATATTTTACCCTAAAGGGCGTAGAAATGTCATATATTAGTTTATAAATTCATTAAAATTAAATTAATCTTTACCTAAGTCACTAAGTTACAATAATAGCGTCATAATAAATTAAATAACTGGATTAAATGAAATTTTTAAACATAACAAAATTAATAATAATAATTATAATCTTATAAAGCGTCACTTAAAAATTGGGAAATGGAGTAATAACATTTATCAATCAGTAGTCGTTTTAGTTTCTTTTTAAATAGATGCAGGTTCAATGTTTTTATGCTACCAGGTATTTTATTGTAAATGATGGGACCCATTCCAAATACACTTTTATTCAAAAGGGCCGTTTTGTATCCACCAGTTTTCAATTTCTCTAACATTAGTTGTTTTATTAATTTCTCTAACATTAGTGCTCTAGCATAAGCTACTTACTGCAGAATCAAAGCAATGTATGTGATGCTGTACAATATTTATTTATAGTATTTTTACGTACCTACTGTGTATTTATTTAATTGTACTCGTATATAGCACGCATACATCAAATAAAGTACAATTCTCTACATTGGCAAATCTAGTCCTAGTTGAGAATCGAACTCATGATCCTCGGTACAGCAAGAGCGCCCACTATTGTTCCTACCGGCCAGCCAAAAATATTGAACTTATTACTTAAGAATAACTCCCGATGAATACCTTTCGTCATCGTACAAACCGATGAATTCAGGGCATTCAGCAATCATCGGAAACGAGAAAGCTGATGAGCTTGCCAAAGCTAGGGTGCAAAGCCAGCTGATTGGCCCAGAGCCATTCTGTGGCATTTCAAAGAACCATGCAACTAGTACTAAAAGAAAATGAAGATGAGTCTGAAAAATACTGGATAAACCAACCAGGCTTAAAACACTCAAAACTACTCATGGTTAAATGCCGCACTTCGGAAAAAAAACTACTCATGGTTGTCTACTCGCTTAAATGGACCGAAGAACTGCTATAATTCAGCAGGCCTAGGGCCAGTGCGTTAGTTAGTGCCTTGACTGGAAACTGCAAACTGAAAATATACCAATTTCACATGAAGCTGAGCGATCCTGATGAGTGCAGGTTTTGCAAGGAGGAAAAAGAAACATCCGTACACCTCCTATGTGACTGTAAATCTCTGACCCACAAACGAAGCATCCACTTGGGACGACACATAGCCCAACCAGATGAAATAAAAACTCTAAAAGCCAGGAAAATACTAGACTTTCTAGAATCGGCTAAAGGACTTACTTTAAACTGGTGGCGAGTCACAATAGATCTAATAGGTCGCAGTAACCACAGTTCACTAGAACTGCATAGCCCCAAGTACCTTAATAATAATAAAAATCCGATGCAACATACATTTTGCCGTGTGTTTGCAAGACGTCACAGCTCACATTGTAAGGTACGTGGAATGCACTCAATCCCCCACTTGGCTCGCTGCATCATAACAGAAACGTTGAACTTTAGTACCATCACCTTCCGTGGAATTTTGAGTGCGTTTTTTTAATGTGATGTAAGTTATAACGTTTTGATGGCGTAACTCAAATAAGGATAAAAAATAGTCACTGTATTTAGTGCGTGAGTTAGATTTATAAAATAAATTAAACTTAAAAGTTTTTATTTTAAAGAAACCGAAAATAATCATCTTCCATTGCGGTGTCGGATTCGAACCCACGACCTTCATTCCTTCCTTCAACGCCCTGTAGGTGGCGCTGGCGTCCCGTTGTTCACAATGGCCACTTGGTGGCGCTAGTGGTGCTACTTTCTACAAATATTAAAATTTCGCTGATGGGTATTGAAGCATAATAAAAATTGTAAAAATACTTGAAATTAACAAAGCGTTTCAAAGTTCAGTGGAGGGATGTGTTTGTCCTGGTTAAGTATAGTGATAAAATATTTTTTAACAAAATAAATCTTAAAGAATATTTTAATTTTAACTGTCATACATTATATAAATAATTCAGCTTTTATCTTCACTGATAATGATTCTCTGTAATTGATAAACGATAAGTATGTTATACCAATAGGGCCTCTGTTATATTGGTATAACATATCGTTTTTTTATTTTTAGCATTTCTCTTATAGTTTGTAAATAATATTTTGTTCAATATTATTTAATAAATATAGATAATACTTACGCATTTCTTTATAATAAATATGTAAATTCATGACACTTAGGTATTCATAGTTGTTAAAAGTATCAAAAATAAAGTGTGAATATATTTATATCCATAGGTCAAATCTTTGATAACTTCTTTTATTTTTAATGTAACAAATTTTCCTGTTCGGAATTTCCCAACACATATCTATTTAAGTAGCCACACAATAATGGACTTTATTGATACTGGTATGATATAAAAACAATTTACGCAGTCAAAAGAAATGCGAAACAACTTAAAAAACATTCGGTACTTATTACTTTCCAAATATTCGAAATATAATCTTGTAACATAACTTATGAAACAAAATAAATTGTTCATTAACTTCACAACTTCAAATGAGTTTAGTAATGAAGTTTTGCAGATAATCTAAAAGATGCTAAATATTAATAATCGGACTGGATAGAGCAAAGACGTCAGATGTATCCATATTTACTTTATGATAAATTGGGGACGCAAAATGTTTTGTCGAAGCAAAAAAAAATAGAATTATTAAAAAAGTAGGTATTTAGTACCTCCAGATCAGTTTAATAAATACGCCAAACAATTGCATATTTTATTTAGTCACAAACTAAGGTTTTTTTCTTATATTATGAATACCAGTTGCCAAAAACTAGCTCGGTTCGCCATTTCTGAGGTCTCGAGTTCGATCCCCGGTCAGGTCAAAATGGGAAACTATCTTTTCTGTACTATCTCGGGTCTGGGTCTAATGGTGCCGACGTTATTTCTGATTCCTGTAACAAAAGTGCTTAAGCTACAAACCACAGAATCAGAGCAAGGGATGGCTATAGTCCAATATTTACCAATTTCACATCACATCACATCACATCACATCATCAGCCTGTTGCAGTCCACTGCTGGACATAGGCCTCTCCAAATGTTCGCCACTTCGCTCGATTTTCGGCGACTCTCATCCAGCTCCCGCCAGCCGTCCTGCGCAAATCGTCACTCCACCTGGCCTGAGGGCGTCCTACACTACGTTTACCGAGGCGTGGTCTCCACTCCAGAACTCGTTTACCCCAACGGTTGTCGGCTCTGCGGCTGATATGGCCAGCCCACTGCCACTTCAGCTTGCTAATCCTGTGAGCTATGTCGATGACTTTAGTTCTCTGCCGGATCACCTCATTATGGATTCGATCCCTTAGAGAAACACCGAGCATAGCTCTTTCCATAGCCCAATTTATTTAAAAGTTTTTTCTCATATTGACCAGATCGTGAATCGAACCCGCGCTTCGTGCGACCACCACTACTACTGCGCTACAGAGATCGTCAAAAGTTTGTTGATCATCTACTTACGGTACGTATACTTTCTACACACTTTCCATGCTAATATTGTAAATTCGAATGTAACTTTGTCTGTCTGTTTGTCTGGCCGGCTTTCACGCGTAAACCACTGAACCGATTTTTGATAATTTGAAAATTTTCCCAGTTTGATATACACAGGTATACGATGAACCTCTGAAACGGACACAGGCTACTTTTTGTTTTGAAAATAAGGGTAATACCGCCCTTGAAAGTTTATACAGAAATAGAAATAGAAAAATATTTATCCTGTGTAAATGTAAAATTAGTTACATGAGAATACATAACAACAATAGGTACGAAACACTGAAAAGGAACATACTCATCATGTGTCGGGGGGTCTAGGACTCCCCGACTTCCGTACGAAAAAAAAAATAAAATAAGGAATTATGCCTACTAATATCTATGTATATTTAAATATGTCATATTTGTAAGAATTTCTATATATATTTTTATTCTTGTATCATTAATGTAAATTTAGGGAAACCTATTATTGGCCTTACTAGTAGTGTAACCATGTTTTGTGTATTAAGTACTGTAACGCTGTTGGTTTCTTAAATAAATAAAAATAAAATAAAATATTATAAATGCGAAAGTAACTCTGTGTCTGTAACGCTTTCCCGCTTAAACCTCTCAACCGATTTCGATGAAATTTGGCATAGGTATATGTTAAACCTCAAGCATGGACATAGGCAACTTTTTGTTAGAAAGTAAGGGGGGGGGGGGGGGGGGTAATGCTCCTATTAAAATATAGACTATTTTTTGTTTCGAATATTAGGGGAGATAGGGGTAAAACCGACCATGAAAGGATGTAGTCCACGCGAACGAAGTCGCGGGCACAGCTAGTATACAATATTTGTCACTATGGGGAATATGGGAAAATCTTTATTTTTTAAAATTTGGCACAGACATCGCTCGAAACTTGGATTCAAATTATGGGCTACTTTTTGTATCGAATATTAAGGGAAATAAGGCAAAAACCTACCATGAAAATATGTAGTCCACGCGAACGAAGTCGCGGGCACAGCTATTCATAATAAACGGTTTTCCAGTCGAATTGCATTCGGAATAAGTTGCTAACACAGTTTGGCCCGAAGTTGTTTATCGTCGCTGCATTTCCCGGCCCCATCTCTTCTGAAGCATCGTTTCGGTACAGTTACGACCAATAAAACGTAACACTTAAGCTCTTAAAACGTTACCATAAGGCTTACTTTTGAAGGACGTTGTGAACGTGTTGTACATCTGACAAGTGAGGAAATAGTAGGATGTCCTTTGGACCCTCTGCCGGTCTGAGTTAATCCAATTGGAGCTAAAGGTATGAGAAAATCAGTGTTCGTGATAGATGCAAGTTTTGCTTGTTTGTGGGAAGTCAGAAGTCAAACTTTACGACATGGAACTGTCTTTGCTGTAAAAATCCTTATAATGCTAGTAAAATAAAAGCCAAGTTGAGTCCACAATGTGATGTGACGTTTTGTCTCGTAAAAGAAAGGAAAAAATAAAATGTCATTGCCATTGGTTTTAACTATAACAATACATGTGTTTTATGATGTTAAGCGTTTTTTATCTAAAACAATAGGTATAAGTTCATGATACGGATTTTTCTATTCGTTTCCAAAATTAATTTAATATGGTTAAAAAAATCTGGCGCTTTTTACATTCCGAGAAAGAATATTGAGATGATTACATTTACAACTACCAACAGCAGTAGACGTCTTACAATGTTATTTATTTCCATTAGTTCAGCATTTTATCCTTCTCTGGAAATTAGACAGCTTTTAGTCTACATCATTTTATTTGAGTTCTACTTTTTACTATTTTCACAATAAATAGAAAGACTTCTAGGTTTAATGCCTGGTGTTTATTTCTCACCCGTAAAACGGTGCTAATAAACACAAAATAAGCATGTCTAGGTAACTTTTTATTATAGGCACTTGAAGAATTCAAAAATCTTTGAAGTGGTATGATGACTTCATTTCTACTTTAATGGGGTGCAGGCGCTATGATATAACGCCTTCGTTTAAGTGAGTCGTTAGTTTTGTCACTTTTTAAAGTAGGTATAACCACCAGGGATGTTTAGTAAACATACTTACTAAATTTTCTCTTCACTTATTGAACAAAAATAAATAACTTTCATACGAACAATATTGAGAATTGGCTTCATTGCCATGTTTACTAACATAGCACTGATTTTAGGATTAAGGGAAGATTTCATTCAGAAGATGATTGACTAGATGAGGCCAGGCATTTACTGAAGTAATAAATATGAACATATATAAAATTTATTGCTATTATTACTGTTAATTCGTTTTCGTAACATATACATACATTCTTATTATCACCGCACCTATAAAAAACTCTCTGCATGACTCAAAAGGCTGACCGGTAAAGAATGCTCTTAATGTCAAGTTCACCTCTTGTGCGCAATAAAGTTTAAAAATAAATAAACTACACAAAAAGTTCGGCAATTTTTTTTCTAGACAAATAAAATGCGAAAATTCTCAGCCTAAGAGCTTTTTGCCTAGACGGACAATTGAGGGCCACTTGTATACCCTTTAGAATAGTCGTGAATACCGCTCTCCACTCGAGAATTGTGGACTTAGGCCCATTCCACCAATACAGCGTCACAGCTCACATCAGGAGGGTATTTTTACAGCGGACGATAAACGGTGCGAGTACATTCGTGGAGGCGACACGAGAACGCTTCTACGATTATCGTCACTCGCCGTTTAAGACGACTGTTTGACGAGTGTGCTAGCGCCCTAAAAAGAACTTAAAGTCAGAAGGTTATTAGACTTCACTATTTGGACTTTGCACCGTTTTTATATCGTGGGAATAAGAAGTAATTTTGAATTGCACGTGTTTTCTTTGAGGTGCTCTCTATACTTTTCACGTAGGGTTTTGTACTTGTAAAATACAATTGTTTCTTGACACTTACATTTTTTTATTTGTAGCACTATCACGACGCATTAGCGAACTTTAAACGTTTTAAAGAAACCGAACAATATCATGTCCGCTTGACGTGTTAATAGTCATACTAGTCAAATCATTTAAGAGAAGTAAGAAACAGCGATCTATCACTCGAACTAGAACTGGTGAAATATCTCCACCTTACAGAAGGCCGCAACCAATAGGCTTCGGTGTTGCGTTGTTCCTGCATGTAAGTAAGGTTTCCAGAGCTCCTAGGGGGGCTATATTAGTAAAGGTAAGTGCGACAAGTCCAGTAACAGATTTATTATGCTGTACTTATCGCCCTTCAGCTAGGACCTCATTACTACTTAACATCACGTGGGATGTGGTCAATCTTGAAGTGCAATATTAAAAAAAATATTGTTATTATAAAGACGTCATCAGTAACACTTATGAATAGTTTCTATATAATTTCTTTACCTTTGGTTCGAAACCTATAACTATCGAGAAGATAACGTCAAGAAACTCATTTTATACATTTTACCAATGTAAATGTGTCAGTGTCGTGTCGGTGTGGGATTTGAACCCACACCCTTCACGTACCGCGTGTGCTAAATAAAGATTCTGCTAGTTCGCCAGTGTGGCGCGAATAATTATAAAAATTATAGAAAAAAGTATGTACCCTTGCGGTACACCCACGCACAGCCTTCACGTATCATGCGTGCTGCTATTCCAATTAAAATGGAAGTTAGTTGGGAGATGAAAGCTTGTTGCTTCTTTAAATATTTACCTTTGTTTTTTCTTTATGTCAAGTTTTATTTTAGGTATCTCTTTATTATCATTGACCTTCCTGAAAAGGATATAACAGTACTCAAAGAATAAAAAAGGGCCCCCTTGTCGGACTTCAGCGTCTCTGAAATCCGGGATTTGGTTCTTGTATTGCCTCAGGTCTGGATGTTGTAAGACAGTCGTTGTTTCAGATTTCTGTAACGCAAGTGACTTAACAACTTGAATCGCCATAGTAGAATATGTGAAGTTCCACAATGTTTATTTATTTTGTTTAGACTTTGCTCTCCATCCATCTATCCTAAGACACTAGACTGTAATCCAAGAATTGTGATAGATAGATAGTTGGAATTGTGATAGATAGATAGTTGGAATTGTGATAGATAGATAGTTGGAATTGTGATCGATAGATAGTTGGAATTGTGATAGATAGATAGTTGGAATTGTGATAGATAGATAGTTGGAATTGTGATCGATAGATAGTTGGAATTGTGATCGATAGATAGTTGGAATTGTGATAGATAGATAGTTGGAATTGTGATAGATAGATAGTTGGAATTGTGATAGATAGATAGTTGGAATTGTGATCGATAGATAGTTGGAATTGTGATAGATAGATAGTTGGAATTGTGATAGATAGATAGTTGGAATAGTGATCGATAGATAGTTGGAATTGTGATCGATAGATAGTTGGAATTGTGATAGATAGATAGTTGGAATTGTGATAGATAGATAGTTGGAATTGTGATAGATAGATAGTTGGAATTGTGATAGATAGATAGTTGGAATTGTGATCGATAGATAGTTGGAATTGTGATCGATAGATAGTTGGAATTGTGATAGATAGATAGTTGGAATTGTGATAGATAGATAGTTGGAATTGTGATAGATAGATAGTTGGAATTGTGATAGATAGATAGTTGGAATTGTGATAGATAGATAGTTGGAATTGTGATAGATAGATAGTTGGAATTGTGATAGATAGATAGTTGGAATTGTGATAGATAGATAGTTGGAATTGTGATAGATAGATAGTTGGAATTGTGATAGATAGATAGTTGGAATTGTGATAGATAGATAGTTGGAATTGTGATAGATAGATAGTTGGAATTGTGATAGATAGATAGTTGGAATTGTGATAGATAGATAGTTGGAATTGTGATAGATAGATAGTTGGAATTGTGATAGATAGATAGTTGGAATTGTGATAGATAGATAGTTGGAATTGTGATAGATAGATAGTTGGAATTGTGATAGATAGATAGTTGGAATTGTGATAGATAGATAGTTGGAATTGTGATAGATAGATAGTTGGAATTGTGATAGATAGATAGTTGGAATTGTGATAGATAGATAGTTGGAATTGTGATAGATAGATAGTTGGAATTGTGATCGATAGATAGTTGGAATTGTGATAGATAGATAGTTGGAATTGTGATAGATAGATAGTTGGAATTGTGATAGATAGATAGTTGGAATTGTGATAGATAGATAGTTGGAATTGTGATAGATAGATAGTTGGAATTGTGATAGATAGATAGTTGGAATTGTGATAGATAGATAGTTGGAATTGTGATAGATAGATAGTTGGAATTGTGATCGATAGATAGTTGGAATTGTGATAGATAGATAGTTGGAATTGTGATAGATAGATAGTTGGAATTGTGATAGATAGATAGTTGGAATTGTGATCGATAGATAGTTGGAATTGTGATAGATAGATAGTTGGAATTGTGATAGATAGATAGTTGGAATTGTGATAGATAGATAGTTGGAATTGTGATAGATAGATAGTTGGAATTGTGATCGATAGATAGTTGGAATTGTGATAGATAGATAGTTGGAATTGTGATAGATAGATAGTTGGAATTGTGATAGATAGATAGTTGGAATTGTGATAGATAGATAGTTGGAATTGTGATAGATAGATAGTTGGAATTGTGATAGATAGATAGTTGGAATTGTGATAGATAGATAGTTGGAATTGTGATAGATAGATAGTTGGAATTGTGATCGATAGATAGTTGGAATTGTGATAGATAGATAGTTGGAATTGTGATAGATAGATAGTTGGAATTGTGATAGATAGATAGTTGGAATTGTGATAGATAGATAGTTGGAATTGTGATCGATAGATAGTTGGAATTGTGATAGATAGATAGTTGGAATTCTGATAGATAGATAGTTGGAATTGTGATAGATAGATAGTTGGAATTGTGATCGATAGATAGTTGGAATTGTGATAGATAGATAGTTGGAATTGTGATAGATAGATAGTTGGAATTGTGATAGATAGATAGTTGGAATTGTGATAGATAGATAGTTGGAATTGTGATAGATAGATAGTTGGAATTGTGATAGATAGATAGTTGGAATTGTGATCGATAGATAGTTGGAATTGTGATAGATAGATAGTTGGAATTGTGATAGATAGATAGTTGGAATTGTGATAGATAGATAGTTGGAATTGTGATAGATAGATAGTTGGAATTGTGATAGATAGATAGTTGGAATTGTGATAGATAGATAGTTGGAATTGTGATAGATAGATAGTTGGAATTGTGATAGATAGATAGTTGGAATTGTGATAGATAGATAGTTGGAATTGTGATCGATAGATAGTTGGAATTGTTTACACAAATGTTCTTAATATGAATATGATTACTAGTTGGGTATTGAACTCATGACCCTTTTTTTTGCGGGGGGAAAAGCTTGGCGCATCGTACCACCCGAGGGAGGTAACGGCGTGTGTCCTCTCCTGCCCTAAAAAGGACAGGCCTACCTACTAAACCCCCCGGGGGACCTCATCGCCTTAATGGTAATGCTGTGGGAAATGTTTTAAGAACCACCACAATATGAACTCATGACCCTAGGTTCAACAGACATAAACACTAACGGTTAAACTATTCCGTAGGCGAGTGAGTTTTAACATAATTATACATAATCATAACTGGAATGGAGATAACGTATTCTCGCTATAGTTTCCCTAGTTGCAATGTTTTACGTTTTAGGCCCATGACTCATTCCGACAGTGGTTACACTATGTGGCGGGTCGTTACATTCACTTCAATATGGTTGAGTGAAGCAATGGCTGGCACATACGTCAAGCTTGTGAACAGTTTCCACCTTTGGGGACTGGTCTGCTGCAGCTTATGTACCTCTCGAAAGTAAACATTAACTTAAGTATTTAATCTTTTCATTGTTCCACAAAACAAAACTATATGACTTGGTCCAAAGTGGGCTAGACAAAGCAATGAGTTACTAGTAGCTACTGCTACTGTGACTAATCTACTGAATTTCTTAACGATTTGTTCTTAATCGGCAGTAGATTCACTTTGCATTGTATACAATGACGATTCAAAAGTGGTTTATGTAACCTAATTGAATAAAAAAATATAAGAGTTAGAGTTTTGAGTTTGAGTTTTTGCAGAGATACAAATGCGCGTTCGAAAGCCACACAGTTGCACTGCAGATTAACTAGTTTTTGTATCAATGAATACGCGTTTATATTCACAATCTCACATTTTGTAAGCACTGAGTTGCGACTGCATCGCGATTGTATCGCTACTTTGAGCTGCGCATGTGTATAGGTAAATGATTTGCACCCGTATCCATTCTACATCGCGACTGTACCACGTTTGCATTGCTGCAAAAAGTCGCAATGTGTAAGTGGCCTTATATCATTACTAAATCTGGTTATAGCAATGTTAATGAAAAGCTTTTTACATGAGATTGGAAATTTTAATCGACCTTCATCCTAAAATAATACGACCAGCTGCTGGCCCTTAATACGAGTATAAAGGTCGTACCGTTTCCAGCTACTTTACGAGTTCGTTCAAATATAACAAGTTCAGGAATACATACGAATATATTTGTCGGAGTTAAGAAGAGGCTGTCTATTGACAGTTTTAATAGTGATTTAGTAACTAGTTAAGATCGAGAGTAGAATAGTTGTAGCAAAACCCTATTTGGTTTGTAAGAATTGACCTCGTTAACAAACTTAGACACCATAAAACAACACTACAAGTAAAAACAATATAAAATGAGAAACAACAGGCATTTTTATCGAATTGCACGAGTGTATAAAATATTTAAAATTGTTAAAGTGGCAGGATAAGTACACGCATCGATGATACAGAAGTTTTAAATAAAGAAACTATATTGAAGCCACTTGGCGAGGCCCCCTATTTCATCAAAATGTACAGGTGTACATGATGATCATGATGATGAAGATGGTGATGAAGGTTCAGCACCATCTTCTTAAATATTACTTAATAACTACATCAATCACCATTTTCAACTATGTTTTCAAATTCAAGAATGAACTCATAAGAGAAACCTACGAGAAAATAATACCATTTATGATAAGTACTTTTTTGATAGGTTACTAAGTTTCCGTTTCCTTAATTAAAAATTCATAAGTTACAAGAAGAACAAACCAGTTAGTAAAATAAAAAAATTGTGACACAAATGTAGATATTGAAACAAGGATATCATACAAACAGACCCTCGATGTTTTTTTGGATTCACATTTCAAATTCGAGAACCACAGATTTTCATAAAGTCGGCCTTTTTGTTCAAAAGCGAATAGAAGATAAAAACTATCTTTTCGTCTAAAATTTGATGGCGCACTCACTTACCATATAAGTACAAAAAAAGGTGCTACAGAAAAACAGTGATCCAGTATTGTGCGGTGGTCTGAAAGCGAAACGCATTTAAACTTTCAAAACAACGGCTATAGATGCATTTCGAGGTAAGAGCCGACGCAGGTGCAGGCACTTTTAATAAATATGCATTCAGTGACGTCACGCGCGGGCTGTGAATGCAAACTCTTGCGCAATGTCACGACTCGCTCGCAAATCAAAAGTTTCACTTACCGCCCGAATACGGGGGACACACTGGGAGTAACGTTTGACGACCTCCATAGCTGAGAGGCGAGCGGGCCAATATAGGCATCGCCATCTCTGAGATTCCTGGTTCGATCCCGGTCGGGTCAATATGGGAAACGAACTTTTCTATACGGTCTCGGGTCTGGGTGTTGTATTTTCTGTAACACAAGTGCTTAAACTACCACAGAATCAGAGCAATGTACCTATGTGATGTTGTCCAATAGTAATTTTTTATATGAATTTAAATTAACCGTCGATATATTATGAAAGCGTGTCATCAAAATTACAAACGTAAGAAAGGCGTTTCCTTTCTTACGCTTGTAATTTTCACGACCACTTTGGATGTTGTACTCTCCTTATGTCGTTGGCATAAGAACTAATATCGAACTGCAAGAGCTTGCAAGAGTTGACCGTGCAACGACTTTATAAATTCTCCGGAATCGTACGTGGGCTGCGTGTATTTAAAGTACAGGTTGGGTTGGGTAAACAGTTTTTGGCATTTCCTAATATAAATATTCTAAACATTTAAATACTAGTTTAATTTTATGCAATGTTTGTATGTTGCGTAATTTTATGAGACCTGATTTACAAACGTCAAAACAATTCAAATTAGGAAAGTCAACGTTTTAGCTCTGTCCAAATGCCGATCAAAGAAAGGTACAAAACATAATTTCCGAATTTGAATCCAATTCCGACTCCTTTATACCCGGATCCAATATTGTACGATTCGTATGTGTCAATAATGACAAACCGTTTTTCAACGGGTCTTTAATTCTAATTTAAATTTTACTTTCTACTACTTTTATCAGTTGATATTAACGACCGACAGACAACTGATGACAACTGTCATCAGTCGTTGTATCAGTCGTGTGTCGGTCGTTTTTAGCTTACGCCTCGTATAATTTATAACCATCCGTAATAAGAACGGATTTTCGAATATTGGAAACGAGCATTAATGTTTTAAAAATTATACCCGTCTGGTGTACCCAAGCCTTTCCCCGGACAGTTCCGCTCCAGGCGTAAAATAAGGCTATTCTTAGCGTCAGATGAGCTAGACCTGCAGCTAGCCCGATCCGTTCGGCTGTTTCCATTTATCACGGCGCACCAGTTTGAAGTATGAGGATGACTCGCTGGATTGCGATCGGGAAATATGAAAGTCAGTGCTCCATAAAGTAAATTCCGAATTTGCTAAGGAAGATAATAAAATGAAATATTAGCCTCCGGTTAGTGCCCTCTGCTGAATATGTTAAGAACGACATACTTACAAAATTGTACAAATCTAATAAAAAAAATTACTTTACTATTACACCACAAGGGTTAAGTCCTTGATACATCAAATGACCAATTTGTGGAATGTGTTATTCTTAATTTATTTAGCACTAGCTGTGCCCGCGACTTCGTTCGTGTGTACTGCATCCTTTCATGGTCGGTTTTACCCCTTTCTCCCCTAATATTCGAAACAAAAAGTAGTCTATATTTTGATCCAAGTTTCGAGCTATATTTGTGTCAAATTGCATATCTCTAACTTCAAAAATAAACACTTTTCCATATAAACTTTCAAAGGTGTTATTCCCCCCCTCCCCCCCTTATTTTCTAATAAAAAGTAGCTTATATCCGTTCTTGAAATTCAACGTATATCTATACCAAATTTCATCAAAATCGGTTGAGAGGTTTAAGCAGGAAAGCGTAACAGGCAGACAGACAGACAGAGTTACTTTCGCATTTATAATATTAGTAGGGATGCTAAAGATTTGTATCACTGTTCATTTGTATCTGTTTTATTAAAGTATTTAAAAAATACAAAAAAGCGGAATACCAATAAGTAGTGTGTTAATAATTTGTGTACATAAGTAGATAGTAATGATATTATTAGTGGCATTATCTACCAGTCAGCCACAAAAATCGATTATTATCAGATAATTAGTGATTATTAAATAATTTGTAATCAAATCTTGATATTCCACTAGCTTTCTACCGCTGCTACTTCTGCCGGTGTTGTAAATTATAAAATAAATATACAATAAATAAAATTAAATATACAATAAGTTAAATCAATCATGTAGGATGCGCATTTATCCTTTTTTTGTTGCATACACCTACTTTTTTGTGTTTGTTACTATTACACATTACTACTCATACAATTATACATTGCATGTAAACTAGTCCTTACTGATAATAATCTATACTAATATTATAAAGAGGAAAGGTTTGTACCTATTTTTGTATGTTTGTAATGAATAGGCTCAAAAAGTACTAGGCCGATTTAAAAAATTCTTTCACCAATAGAATGCTACATTCTTCCAATTTTACATAGGCTACAAAATTCCTTGGTAAAATGTGAAAAATTTCGACAGAAAAGCGGGAAAAATTCTCCAAGGCGAAACGAAGTTCGCCGGGACCGCTAGTAATATTATAAATCGGAAAGTGAATTTGTTTGTTTATTTGTTCCGCTTTCACGCCGTAGCTACTGAACCGATTGCTTTGAAATATTGCAGACGTAAAGTTAGAAGTCCAGATTAAATAATAGGGTACTTTTTATCCCGGAAAAAATGATTTTTTTCCGGGATAAAAAGCCTAGATAAGATAACCTAAGATACCCTATTATTTAATATATCAATTCCCGAGGGAAAACAAAAATATACTTTGCTTGATGAATGGATTGGAGATGGCGCTGCGTGTCGTTTAAAACAAGGTAAAATATTGCAAACGAATATAAACATGTAAAAGGAGCTAAATGATATAATGAATCCCCGAAAATGAGGAAGCCCCGAGGGATGACGTACAATTTGTTTTATCGTCTAAACTGTTTTTTTAAATCTACTTACCATTCCGTTTTTGTTTAACAACTAATCATATCAACAATATCCAGCGTTACATCGCGCTTCTTAGATTTTTTCGTGGAAATGAGAAGTTTTCTTATAGTTGTGCTTTATACCGCAATATAACCGGATACGACGCGGGCGAAGCCGCGGGCGGAACGCTAGTATATAATAAAAATAAAAAAGATCTAAGCTAAGTCCTAACTAATACCGAAGACGCCCAACTTCAAAATCAAATTAATTATGTAAAATTCAAGGTGTCACATTATTTCTTGAGCGTTTCTCTCGTCCCAAAATATAAACCTCTGAAGGCCGTAATTAAGAAAAGTTGATTTGCGAAATAATTTAGCCGTGGCTAATGAAATAAAAAATTAAGTTCTTTTGTGAGTGATCGCGGCTAAGTGAGTGTTAAGAGGCCGCCCGGCTCTCGGCCTTCGGCATTCGGCGTGAATGGGGAAATCGCGCGGAATCGCAATTAATCGAGTCATTAGTCGAGACAATGGGCGGGAAGAGAAACGAATTAATCGCACATAAAAAATTAAATTAGCGAAATTGTACTGGCTTTCGATTACTGCAGGAGCATTCGGATTGCGACGGCGGGGAGTCGCTATTGAATCACAATCATAGGTATATTATTAATTTTGTCCTATAATACTTGTGTTTTACCTATTTACCACCTGTTACCAAATGAGCACAAAAGTCTCAACTTATTTTTATTTTAAAATTCTCTTAAACTCAAACATTTACATATCCTACAGTTATTTTAATTTAAATGTTTTTATTTTATTTATTACATTATATACTTTTATTGTTTTTTTTACAAAAGACCAACTAATTGTATGACTGTGCAAAATAAGTTATAAGTTTAGCTTTTTATTTGTAAAAAAAAACCACTGAGTTTCTTGCCGGTATCTTCTCGGTAGTTATAGGTTCCGAACTGGAGGTAGCTTTATTCGCATTGTATAGAGACGATTCATAAGTTTTACTAATGAAATCTACATGAATAAAAAAAAAATGACTTTGCCTTTGATTATTCACTATGCTCGTAAAAGTTATTGGTTTAGCTTCAAATATAGGAAATAAACAAATATTGGACAACATCACATACATTACACTCTGATTCGCACTTGTGTTACAGAAATCAGAAACAACGACCACAACACCCAGACCCGATATTAGAATCAAACTGCCCATTTGATACTGTTTTGAATATCCTAGCGCAAACTCCTACGTCTCATAATGGATTAATTTATGTTTCAATTTACAAACAGATGAGATGAAATCTGTGCGTATTTACTTGGATCTTTATAATTCAATAGGGGAATCGGACGAGGTACTTAATTGTTTTATATTAAAACGTACTCAACCCCACGACGCTAAGACCGTCCGACCGACCGTTTTGAAATATAATTATTTATTATTCACTAACCAACGTTAAATGTTTCGTACCATTACGAGTATCCGTTTAATTTTGATGAAACCTACAATAATCACTACATAGGTAGTATAAAACAAAGTCGCTTTTTCTGTCCCTATATCCCTTTGTACGCTTAAATCTTTAAAACTACGCAACGGATTTTGGTGCGGTTATTTTTGATAGATAGAGTGATTCCAGAGAAGGGTTTTTATGTGTAATAAAGAATAGAAAAGCTAATATTTCTAAGTATTTACATTACATGCGTGCGAAGCCGGGGCGGGTCGCTAGTTAACAATAATGAGTAATTTTGCTACAAATATAAAGAAGATCTGCGAAGACAAACAAAAATCTAAGTATACCTTCATATTTTATATTTATATATATTCTAATTAATTTATATAGTATGTGTATTATTATCGTATATTAAAAAGATACGGTAATGTTATTTTTAATGTTTAATTTATTGTTGTTTAAAATGATTCCATTTTTTTTTCTTACCTGTTACCGCACCCATGCTATCTGCATAACCCAAGGGTTGACTGGTAGAGAATGCCCCTAGCATTAAGTCCACCGGTTGTACTTATTTGTGCAATAAAGTTTTTAAATAAATAAATAAATCCCAAAGACAAAGATGGCTTCCATAGACGAGGCGAGCAGGCGAGACTTTGGCATCGCGCTATTTCTGTGGTCCCGTATTCGGTTCCCGGTCGGGTCAATATGGAAACGAACTCTGCTGATTTGTCTTGGGTTTCTGCCATTGTTGAGTTCTGTAGCACTAGTACTTAAGCTATTTACAGATCAATTTATATCATATTGACGAATATTTCCTATTTTCCTTATTATCCTTCATAGTTATCAGTTGCGACTGCGATAAGCCTGCAATGCCCTATCCAAAATTAAGCACATCAAAAGTGTCCCCGCTGGATTTGAACACACGACCTCTGAGGTTTGCCGCCTTACCTCATAACCGCATATTGATAACAGTTTGAATTGCGATGTTCAAATTAAACTCTCTACAAATCGTAAAATATTGGAACCGTGCATAAGTAAAATATAATAAAATAATAGTCATTATCCCCATTCTTCAGCTACGTAAATGATGCAATCTTCACGTCTACTTGGTCACGTTTTTCCTTTCGTTTACTGCCTCTAACTCAGGCCACTTTGTTTGTCGTTCAAAAATCACTTCCATTATTAAAAAAAAAATATTCCCCCATTTTATCTCGCCAATGTAAACAGAGTAAAAGATTCAACGCATCTAACAACAATTTTCATACCGCGATACGATCTTTGACAAACGGGAAAGCATGATTTGGGCGACTTTTGAAAAAATCGCCGGAGCGGCCCTCAGTTCTTCCACGTCACCTCCCCGAAGGGGGGCGTCTGCGGGCCCAAGATAAGGGGGATATTGATGCGCGCGCCTTGACTGATTCTGTAGCATCACACAGATATGTCTGTTATTAATATTGTATCGTTATGTTAGCATAGCGAGAATGTGAACCACTGAGTTATCGTATATGTTATGTAAACACTTTACTGCTCAAAAAACGTACAATATGAGGACATAACGCAAGGTGCAAGGTCTACCAGTCCATTGAGTCATTCAGGTAGTTAGTTTACACTGTTACAATGTGGACGGATTACAAAATCATCACATTGTGTTTGATGGAGCACAATTCTATAATAAATTACCATCTCATATCAAAAATCTAGACTCCATAACTAATTTTAAGTCCCGATTACGGCATCACATTATTCAAAACTGTTTCGATTAGTAAATAAATAATTGCTGTTGTGTCAATGTGCCGCTTTTTAGTCAGTTATCATTATAATTAAATATAGATCTATAATACTGTAAGGGTTCATGCGGTGTTTCCACGATATCGAAATCTTCACTCTAGTAAGCTGCAAATACACATATACGTTATTCATTAATTTTCATGACAGAATGTTTCTGTTGCTCAAAAAAAAAATTTTATTGCAAGCTACCATTACAGATCACTTAACCTAATGCGGTAGTATAGCTATCCTTATAATTATTACTTACTTATTCTATACAATGAAACTGATTACATATTTAACAAAAAAAAGTAAATACTAAAATCTTACATATCTATTATAATAATAAACTTATATAATATAAAATCTGGCCTTAACTATAATATTGTGTGAAAGTTATTGACGACATCCGTAGCCAAGAGACGAACGGGCCGGAATTCGGCGTTGCGCTATCTCTGAGGTTCCGGGTTCGATCCCCGGTCGGGTCAATATGGGAAACGAACTTTTTTATATTATCTAGGGTCTTTGGTGGTGGGTGTCTGGGTCGACACCCACCACCAAACAACGACGGTACCAATTATAGTACCGTCATCGTTTCTGATTTCTGTAACACAAGTGCTTCAGCTACTTAGCACGAAAACAGAGCAACGTATGTGATGTTGTCCGATATTTATTTATTTATTATTTATTAATTATCATGTATTTACTCGATCCGGGAATCTGACTCAGGACCACGGGGTAACTTAAATATATAGACCATTGATTTATGCAGCGATAATTCAATGAACTAAAATTAATTTGACTAAAACAAAACCAACAATTAATTTTTATTATTCTTGTTATTCAGCTACGCAAAGCGTCCTATGAACCTGAGATTTTTAACTAACGCTATTGGAAAGTCGCTTTGAAAGTGGAGGCCTAATATTTTGATGTTAAGAAAATTATGGTTTTTTTTTTCAATTTTCAATATCTTTTCACCTTTTTTCCGTGTGTAAATTTAATCCCGATTAATTAAAGCCTCTGGCATCTCTCTCAATTAATTTAACTGATCAAAGACCAGAGGGCAAACCTCAAATTAATTTCCTGGTCTCAAAACTCACCTGGCTAATGAAATTGGCAACCAATAAATAAGTGTCCGCGCCTGTCCCCTCTCTGAGTAAGCACCTAGGCGCCACAGTAAAAAGTTATTTCAGTCTTGAAACAAAAAAATAAAGGATAGATGGTACAAAAATTAAGGTAAAGTTTTAAAAAGCATTTTAAAATCGCTTGAATAAATCAGGTATTCTACCCATTTTAAATAAGTTAACGGGTCAAAACGCGACACCCTTTTTTAGTAGTTAATACGAACTACTTACTTCCTAACCTTTCGCTTAGGTTGCACCAACCGTGATCACGAGCTGACTGATCTCGCTCGTCTTCGTCTGTTCGGAGGAGCTTGTAAATCTTCATCCACCGTCACATTCTCGCATTACAAAATGTAAAACAGGTATACTACCACCGTATTTAGGATTGATGATGCCGGAAAGAACTGTAAAGAAACTCACCAGTTTTTTTTTTGCAAGACGAAAATCAAATAATTTAAAACGAATTCCAAAGATACAGAGCTATTTTCACAACAAAATTTCAATAGTTTATGGTTTTTGTGCAAAACTAGGACTACAATAATTTAAACAAATTGTTTATCTGCAGTAAACGTTTTCAACTAAACAGTAACTCCTTCAAAATGCAAAATCAAAAGATTAATAAATGCAATCGCAACAAATTAAACAAATTCAAGCTTTAAGTAAAATTAGGATACCATATATTTTTTACAATTAAATCATTAAGAGTATCTATTTGTATGAGTATTTTTCACCAAACATGTCACATGGTGCGACAATAAGTACTATTTGGCAGTAGCTAATTTATGGAAGTACTCCGACCGTTTTAAGTAGTTTTTTCCTAACTTACAGACTGCGGTAAAATTTATATTGTTGGCGCCTAGCGCCCTGCTATTTGAGCGCCTACTTTATGAACCCTTTTGAAGAGTTCTACCCTTTTGTTTGAGTTTTGCAGCAGACGTCCGCATGGGGTACTAGTCTCAGTTAAAGCGAAGCTATTATGAGCTATACGATTTGTAGGTCAAAGTGATTGGGGAAAAGATTATGTTCACGGTTGAGTTGGTTGATATATTTCCAAATAGCTATCAAAGATTTTCAACTCTAAAAATTGTATATAGGTTTATTAAACCAGCACGGGACTATTTTAAAATAATTTAATCAGTTTTTGAATGGATTCACTCAATTGCCAATTATTATAGGCAATAGATGTAAGTGCTTTGAAATAAAATATTGTTTTTCGTGGCTATTAATACTTATTTATATGAATTTTATGCACCGCCACTTCATTTTACATTCTAGTCTGCATTATCTACCTATCAACCCACTAGTCGATAATGACATTAGACATTAAGCCTGCCTTTTGTGCTTTTTATATACGAGCATAAAATTATTGTATTCGATTCTTGCGCCTAATGTTGATCACATATTTCATTAAGTTTGAACTACTTAATGGCGACCCCGACTACGAAAGATAGTAAGGAAAATAAACCATCTTGTTACAGAAAAAAAACCTTTGAAATACGCCTGATTTACCAATTCGACTGTGATAACATAAGTTCGACCAAAAAACAGCGTATTTTTTGGTAAAGTAGTTGTGTTTTTAATGATGTATGGAGGTAGCAAACTATCAATATCTGAAATAACGTTTCTTGGAATTGTTTTCATTTACTTGTATACCTAATAAACTCCCACCTGTTCCAAGATACGCCTCCTCATAAGATATTGTTTAACAAATTTATACTCTATAATATACAAAGCCACATTTCAATATTCAATTTTAGTTGAGTTATATTAATCACAGGCAAAGCTGACTGGCACCGTTCGTTAACGTCTTGTTATTCATTCTGATAATCATATTGATAGAAATTGTGTTCAGTGATCCTTTTTTGTCGTATTACACTGTCACTCTTCGCCAAAGAGAGCCACCTGCTCTGTTGCTCATATCCGTCTTCGCTTCACTCTGTGCGGTATCTAAGGCTGGGTAGCAAGGCCAGCATCAATGCACCCAGGTCTCAGGGCCACTGAGCATTGCAACAAGATGCGGTACCTAGCGGATTATTTGCATTTGGGTGGTACTGCAAACACTTTGACGACGCTTATGCATTGCTTGTTAACTTAAAATAAAAAAAAGGTTATCATTATAAACGGCTTTGAAACAGTGACGTTGGCATGCTTATTTTATTTATTTAAAAAGTTTTTAAATAAATAAAATTATTTATTTAAAAACTCTATGGTAAAAATAAGTACAGCAGGTGGACTTAATGCTAGGGGCAACCAGTCAACCCTTAATAATGGCAAGTGATATATTCCAATTTTTAATATAATTGTTTTTTTAATCAAACTCAGAAACCAAGACTCTTTATTTCAATCTACTTTTTTTTTGACCGCTAAAATCTTTTTTCAATGTTACTGATGGATTGGATTAAAAAACTGCACTCAAAATTTCCAAATAATAACGACAGTGCTGTAATTAATCTAAATAGCATTAAAATCAAATCAAATCTTGAGAAATAATTTCAATCACTTCATAAAGATTTGAATGCCCAGCTTAAACCACGTTAAACTCAAAGGATATTATTATCTTTAATTAAATTTTCATTCGCAGCAAATATTCCTTCAGCGATAGACTGTCGTCTGCTCGCTAATAAGCCGAGTTTAACGATTTAACCGATTAGGACAAACCAACAATATTTAATCACTGTCGGTAATCGCTCAGCCGATCCGATTGCCTAACAAAGGCGCAACAGCAAAAACCCGGTATTAGTGGGCCTCTATCCGGTCGAAGCCCGGTAGTGTTGGGACACTTCGTCCGGTTGGATCTCGGGCAAAAAAATAGGGAAAACTTTTTGCGCTCCTGTAACAATTTAGTGAAGATGATAAAACTTCCTAGCCCTCATAGTCCTGACTATCGATGGCTTGCAGAAAAGAAAAAAAGATAGTTCCATATTTTAACTGGCCCCATGGCAAATAGTTGACAGTTGAAACAAAGGTTGCGGTTGCGTTCCCCACTCCGAGCAAACATTCATGTGATGAAGAATCGTTGTTTCAATGTTTAATAATACAATTAATGTATTAATGTATCTAATTTAGGTATTTATTTATTTATTTTTATTTCCGGCTTTGGAACACTCTGCCCACCGAAACTCGACAATCCCTCACTAAGGGAATTTTTAAATTAAAAGTTCGTGAATTCTTTTATTCCTCCCCTGTACATAAAATTTCGTTTGCTCAATTGTTTGCTTTATTTATTCACTTGTTTGCATATATTTATATATATTATTTTGTTTTATATATATACATATATTATATTGTTTAATTATTATATTTATTTATCATGAACCTATGTATGAATATTCTATTCTCGTAAATTTTGTTGTTATCCATACTCACATTTTTACTGTTACCGCAACCATAAACGTACTATCTGCATGACCCAACGGTTGACTGGTAGAGAATGCTCCTAGCATTAAGTCCACCTTTTGTACTTTTTTTGTGCAATAAAGTTTTTAAATAAAAATAAATAAATAAAAACTTAATTGCACAAATAAGTACAACAGGTGGACTTAATGCTAGGGGCATTATCTACCAGTCAACCCTTGGGTTATGCAGATAGTTTGTATATGGGTGCGGTAATAGGGGAGAAAAAGAAGAAATAATTTTAAACAACAATAAATTAAACATTAGAAATAACATTACGGTATCTTTTAAATATACAATGATAATACACATACAATTTTAATTAAATATAATATGAATGTAACTTACATTTACATAATTTATATATAAAACAAATATATAACTATAAATTCAGAAGATAAATAAATTGGTTCAGCAATTGACAAATTCATTACTATCATTACTTGTTAGCGAGAGAGAAGAAGTATTCACGAACTTTAATTTAAAAATAAGGTATATATTTTAGGAACCCCGTTGGTTTCTATAACACAAGTGCTTATGCTAATAATGTTGGCATAAAGTCAATGTACGTGATGTTGTTTGTTATACTAATATTAACTCTGTCTGTCTGTCTGTTTGTCTCTCCGGCTTTCACGCCTAAACCACTGATTAAATTTTGATGAAATTTGGTATGGGCATACTTTGGACTTCTATAACGGATATAGGCTACGTTTTCTTTTAAATAAAAAGGGGCTGGTGGTAAAACTGCCCTTGAAAGTTAATTTGAGGAAAAGGTTTATTTGTTAAGTTAGAGATTTGGCACAAATATAGTTCGAAACTTGGATTAAAATATTGTTTTGTTGATTCATTTTTTATTTTTATTTCATATATTAGGAGAGATAGGGGTAAAACCGACCATGAAAGCATGAAGTCGACGTGTACAAAGTCACGGGCACAGTTAGTTAGTCATAAAGATCTGACAGATGTCCCAACAACACTACAGGACAGTTTCATTTGCTTGCCCACATTAACCCTTGCCAATTCGCTCAGACAACTCGATTTGATTCTTCAAACTCGCAGCGGGGACAATCTGCTGCAATTATCTCGGCTTAGTGCGGCGAGTGCGGCTGCGGCGCGGCTCCGAGCGTCGGCTGCTCGCTGATGGATCAGGAGGCAATAGGGATCGCGCCCTAATTGGGGAATGCTGGGAAGTCACGAAGAAGAGTCTTTGTGGAAACTTTACCGATTAACGTTTTACTATTAACTAACTAAGCCTGGCATGCTGTTACCTATTTTTTGATCATGAAATAAATATGGCCTTTCTGTTGTGACTCTTTTAATGATGGTGACTAACCATAGTTTAACTGTACTCTGAAATTTCAAAGAAAGAAAAGTCGACGATATTTTTTAACCGCTACGTTTATATGGCGATACCTCAGTTCACTGAAAGAATGTTAAAAATACACTAAACACTATAAATAAGCAATATAATGTAGATAGTTATAGGCACGTATTTGTTGGTAGCTCAATTACTGTTACTTTGTTAGCATTCATTCAAACTTTAATTTTTTTTTTTAATTTTTGTATGTAGGTCGATTATTAATCGTGTCAAAACTATACATGATCACTATTTAAACTTTTGTATTTTTTAATTTCTCTAACTATGCGCTTGTAAATTTTATCAAAGCAGAACTTTTTCTATTCTAAGCCGTTCTGTTCTATTCCGATTGATCGAGTGGATTTTAGGGTCAGTGAATGTCTTCACACATCCGTTTCCACTTTCGCCATAACTTAACACGTCCACACACTCCGTGCGAGGGCAGCCTCGTGTCTCAATAACTCCGCTCAGTATTCCGCGCGCACTCTCATTGTTCTCGAAAACTTAATAGAGTAGATAAAATTTTACGGCGCTGTAAAACGCAGGTGTACTGTATCGGTTTTACTGTTCCGACATTAGATAGTGGCATTAGCGATACAAATGTGTAATGTAACGTAGCGACTACGCGAGAGGGAATTGGAGATGTCGCCTAAACTGAAAGTTAGTGTGTTAAATGCTTGGTATTGTATTATACGATACGACATGGAATACATTTTCATATTCACATTATTCTTAATTCAATAAGTAGTAGTTAATTAACCTGTTTTAGGTCGTTCCAAACCGTGGCAAACTTTGTTCATCACTGGATTACCATACTGAGTGTTGCGTATACGGTACGACATACGATGAATTTGGAATTAATTTTCATACTCATAAAAGAAAAGAAAGAAAATCATTTTTTTTTTGACATCACAAAATTAACAAACAAACAACGCCTTATGAGGCCAATTTGGGTTCCACCTATTATTTATTATTATTTATTTATAAAACTCTTAGTCAAGTAGGTGACATATTAAAAGTTGCTTAGGATTACAAGAACAATTTATGGACCCTGTGGGGCGCGGCAACGTAGGTTTCTACTATTAACTGTTTTAAAATTCAAATTCAAATTCAAAATTCTTTATTGCACACATGTGGTTATACAGTTGACATAATTTATCATAGCTCCAAGACATGAAACCCTGAAAGGGCACAGCAACATAAACATTATTCTACATAATATTTCAAAACTTAATATAAATTTATATAACGAATCAATAATACTATAGTTAATTACTAAAAGGATTCTCTGGCTCATTCATGCTCAAAAAACTCCTTTAAATTGTAAAAGCTATTAATTATAAGAAAATGTTTCAGTTGGAGTGTGAATTTATTCAAGGTTTCCTTTAATTGAAGATCTTTTAAACATTTAGGGATTCTATTATATATTTTCTTAAATTGTCAGGTCTTGTGTGAATGGGGTATAGGTGGATATTTTTCCTGACAAACTTACATACTTCGAGGATGCAGATAGATGTAAGCGTAAGGATCTTAAATTTAATAAAGTAGAATCTGCAACTCGTTCGTCCATCTATATTTGCTAATATTCTAATACACTTGTTTTGTTTTATGAAGAGGGAATTTATTTCTGTACTATTGCCCCACAAGACTATTCCATATGACAGCCAAGAGTGAGCGTATGCATAATAAGCCATTTTGGCTGTATCGAGGTCAGTAACTTTTTTTTTAACTGATGGAGCACTGATTAGCGCTCCTATGTACTGTCGGTGGGACACTGCGGACTACTAATTGCGTTTGTTGTTTGTTACGCAACATTAAAATTAGTTCATCCCTTGAGGTTCGGCGAGCATTTGTCCAGTTGATGATGGCGTGTAAGGTATTTTCGAGGCTTATTAGATGTTCAAAGCTTGAGTAATCTGCTTTGCCGCTTCTTTGTACCGGACAACTATCGACGACAATTCGCTGGCGGTCGGCGCGCAGAACGCACGCGTAGCTGACTCCTGACCTTGAATCGAGTGAATCTATCGGTTACTTGAAGCAAACCTTTTGTTCTTATTAAAATGAGTGAAAGTAATAGTGTTGATGAAGAAGATATGAGTGATTCGGAATTTTTGAATAACTGTGAACGAGAATTGATTGAACCGGCTCATATGAATTCAGAAAAAACATTGGAAAATAACTCGATTAAAAAAAATGCAGAAAAGAGAAAAGAGAGAGAAGATGACAACAGTGTGGAGGATAATAGCGAGGGAGATGGATTCATTACAGTGATGAGACGAAAGCCTAAACGCTTTATTCGAAGTTGCTCGACGGAACAACAGTCAACAATGAGGGTAGAAGAAAATAAAATGGACGATTCGCCAAATGCCTTATCATATGACGTCTGTGTTACGTCTATTACCAATTTACCCAAACAGATGGCGTTGGCCAAGTTACTTCGAAGCGAAAACATTGCTGGTATAATAAGAATTAAATACAAAAGTCTTAATAAAGTAATTATCCAATTTCAGAATAAAGAGGAGGCCAATAAATTATTAGACTGTCAGAGGTTTAGAGAACTAGATTATAGATGCCAATTGGTCAACGATCTTTCATTTTCTTACGGCATTGTAAAGGGCGTCGATCTTGACTTAACCGAAAAAGACTTGATGGAAGAAATAATAGAATCCAGTATGGAAATTGTGGCTATACGAAGATTGAAAAGATTAAACTCTGAAGGCAAGTGGGTCGATAGTGAATCGATAAGGATATGTTTTAAAGGGAGTGTCCTCCCGCCACATGTATATGCGTATGGCTGCCGCTTTATTATTGAGGCGTATGTATTCCCAGTCACTCAGTGTTCTGGATGTTGGCAATTTGGTCATGTTTTAAAATTTTGCCCTACAAAGAAAAAAATATGTCCTAAGTGTGGAGGCAATCATGAGAATTGCGACATAAAACACATTGCCTGCCTTAATTGCAAAGGCGCTCACTTTGTATTAGATAAAAAATGTCCGTTATATTTAAAAGAAAAAGAAATTAGGGTAATTATGAGCAAGAAACAGATACCATATAGAACGGCCCTGCAATATTTGATTGAAGAACGTAGAGAAAAAAGTATTATCTACCAAACAAAACCTGATAAGCCCTCTTTAACAAATACAAGAACAGATAAGAAAACATATAGTAGTGTAGTCACAGAAGCACAAGTTCACCAAGATCCAGAGATGATACCTGAAGAACAAGAACAGTACTCGACAGCAACTACCCTATCAAATAAGAACAAGAACCAAAGTCAAAAGAAGAGTAAACAAAAAACACCGAGCGGTCATATTATTGAAAATCGTGTAGACGATCAATCACAAGCAGAAGAAAAAGAAAAACATAGCAAACGTGATGATCACATAATGTATAAATTTGAGTTTAAAAAGTTGGTATTAAAACTTAAAAAAGTTGTTTTGTCCGAGGATACTTTTGAAGGTAAAGTTATAGATATATTGAAAATTTTAGGCGAAGAAGTAAAGAAAATATTAGTATGTATGTTTATAGGTGGGGCAGTTACTGAACAGGTATTTAACTTTGTTAATGGGTGGTAGTCCTAACCATATACGTATCAATATACTACAGTGGAACTCACAAAGTTTACGACCGAAATTAGCAGCTTTTGGTGAGATTTTAAACCAAGAAAAGATTCATGTAGCAATCATAAGTGAAACTTGGCTAAATATTGACATAACTATTAAAATAACCAACTATAATATTTATAGATTGGATAGATATGATTCATACGGAGGTGTCGCAATAATTGTTCATAGGTCTATACAGGCGCATGTTATTCCTACAAGGGTGACCAACACCGGTATTGAAATCTATATTATATAAAGCTAATTTTAGGTATAAAATTAATCAATTGTAAAGACTTAGAATATATTGTTGGTATTTATTGTCCGTCCTCTGTATCAACTTGTGCCGCTGATTGGGAGGAAGTTTTTTTGCAATTCCCCAAAAACACAATTATAGGAGGTGATTTTAATGGTCACCATACTAATTGGTCTGTTAAAACAGACACAAGGGGATATCAGCTATTAGACACTTCTCTAGAGCATTCATTTATTTCGCTTAATGACGGAACGGACACTAGAATCAAATTAGTCAATGGAACCTTACAAAGAACTTCACCAGATATTTCGTTTGCATCCTCAAATATTGCCATTAAGTTTAACTGGACAGTTCTCAATGAAAATTTAGGTAGTGATCATTTGGTTATTAAAATATCAATGAATATCGAAAATAATTACAGTTTACTAAAAAAAAGAAATTTTAAGAAGGCTAACTGGATGGAATATCGAAAAGCACTTAAAAATTCAATGACGGATTTTAGAAGCTATGATTATTCTGGTAGGGAATGTGTACAAAGTATGTATGACGAATTTATAAATGAAATGAACAAAGCAGTCGATAAATCCATCCCGTGTATTAAACTTTGCAATAAACCTCAAAGTAATTTCAAACCAAAAGAATATTGGACACCGGAACTATCGAGAATAACGGCGCAACGTAGGTTAGCTTTATCTAATTTTCGTCGTAATCCTACCCCCAATAATTTAAATAATTTAGAGAAAAAAACAAAAGAGGCCAAAAAACTAATACAAAAAGCAAAATCTAATAGTTGGCAAACATTTTGTAATTCGATTGACCAAATCGCATCGGCTCCCGAGATGTGGCGTCGCATGCGATGGATAAAAGGTTTTCGACAAACCATGTGTTATCCTTCTATAGATAGACAAAAAGAGTTATTGCGTTCACTGACACCTGAATACGTCAATAATCATATTCCTAGTTTTGAATCGAAAAATGAAGTCCTGGAACGCGACTTTGAAATTCAGGAACTCATGAGTTGTATTAAGAAAAAAGACACAGCCCCAGGCGATGACGGAATATCTTATTCTATGATATATAATCTCCCAATACACTGTAAAGTATTTTTACTATTAATATACAATAATATTTTTAAATCTGGTACGATTCCGTTTCAGTGGCGAGATATTAAAATAATATCCATACCTAAATCGAATACTAGTAACACGCATACGGAACCAAAACTACGTCCCATCTCTTTAATATCCGTTATATGTAAAATATTTCACTCTATGCTAAATAAACGAATAGAATGGTTCGTTGAAAAAGAAAAAATATTATCACCATATACAGTAGGATTCAGAAAAGGACAGTCTTGCCTGGATGCCATAACACGATTAGTAACATTTATTCAATTAGGTTTTTCTCAGAATAAACCAACGTTAACATGTTTTATTGATATACAAAATGCATATAATAATGTGTCAGTACATGAAGCGACGAAAATTATGGATAGTCTAAATTTGGGTTCCAAGATTTGTAAATATTTATGGTCTTATTTAAGTGATAGACATTTAAAAATTAACCTAACCAGCGATGTTAATTCAGAAGTATCAAGGTGGACCAATAAAGGATTAGCACAAGGCGACCCTTTGTCTCCACTGATTTTTAATTTAGTAACTTATAAAATATGCCACCTCCAATCTCCTGTTGTAATATCACAATATGCTGACGATTTTGTTCTTTATATCAGAGACAGGGACATTAAAGAATGTGAAATCTATATGCAGAGTGCCTTAGATACGATCAACTTATTATTAAATGAACTTGGTTTAGAAGTGTCCGCTGATAAATGTAGCTACTGTCTTTTTAGTAGGGGTTGGAGACGACTTTTTCCGGTGTTAAAGATAGAAGGACAGCAATTAACCAGTTCAGACTGTGTTAAATATTTGGGCATTTGGCTAGATCGAGGACTTCGATGGAACAAACATATAAAAGAAGTAATTGAAAAGTGCTCAAAGTTCTTAAATATTTTAAAAGTCCTTGCTGGTTCATCTTGGGGAATACACACAAAACACATGAGGAGGTTGTATATCTCATTAATTCGTAGTCGAATAGATTATGGTTGTTTCATTTATGATTGCAGTGCCAAAACTCACACAATAAAATTAGATAAACTACAGAACCAATCAATGAGGATTGTCGGCGGTTTTATTAAATCCTCACCGATACATGTCATGGAAAGCGAACTGCATATTGTGCCGTTATTTATAAGGAGACAATATTTAGCTTATAAATACACGTTAAAAGCATTTTCTTGGTCTAATAATGACACTGTAAATCTGGTTTCGGAGTTGAACGATCACTGTAATAATCGATACTGGGAAAACAAGAAACAACCGTTATTGGTAAAAACATATAAAGACATACAAAACTTAAATATTAATTCATCTGATGTTTTAAAAATGTTTACTTTAGAAACGTGGGTTACAGCCATAAATAGCAAACAAATAATAGAATGTAATCTCCAAAGTCTGTCTTCTGCCAAAGCATCTTATAATACCTATTTGTTAAAAAATGATGTTATTACAGAGCTTAACGAAAAATATAGTGATTGGCATAAAATTTATACAGACGGCTCAAAGAATGCTAATTGTCTAGGTGCCGGATTTTATGATCAGGCTTTAAAATATAGTAAAGGTTTTAAAATAGATGATTATAACTTGTCCATAATGTCCCTGGAGCTCATTGCAATTTATCAATCATTATTGTACGCGACAGATCAGGATCTAAAGAAAACGGCTATTTTTACAGACAGTAAGAGCTCCTTACAGCATTTAGCTCGATGTGCCTCTGGTGTTAGAGGTACATCGATAGCTTATGACATATTAAGGGCAATTCTTACCTTGACCAAAAGTGGTAAACAAATTAAGTTGCAATGGGTTCCAGCTCACATTGGTATCGGGGGTAATGAGGAGGCTGACCGAGTTGCTAAAGCAGCTGCTACATGTGGTCATTTGTATAACTTTTGTCCAGACTATTTAGAATATATACCTAGGTTCAAAGAAACATGTTTTAGTGATTGGAATACGCATTTTCAAAACAGTTCTAAAGAAAAAGGACTATGGTACAGAACCATTCAGCCAGAGCCTCCTCGTTCACCTTGGTTTGACGATGATAGGCTAAGTAGAAATTATATTAAGTTAGCCTTTAGGTTACGGTCTGGGCACTATCCGTCAGCAAAGTTCGCATACCTAATGAAGAAGAATGATTCACCGAATTGTCCACAGTGCAGTGTACCTGAGGATGTGCAACACTTGTTGATGGATTGTACCCGGAACAAAACGGAACGCGAAGCATTGCTGAGGGAATTTAAACTTAATTATTTAGATATAGGATTAACACAAACTATTTTATCTGACCCTAAGTCAAAAGTCGCCAAAAAGATATGCCAATTAATAAAAATCCTTCAGGACTGAATCGTTATCCTCAAACACTTTATTGCCTAAGTTTTATATAAGTTTATAAGTTTAATTTGTTAAATTAGTTTACCACAATGTAAATAGGGTACGATAGGGCTGACATGTCCTCAAAGGATAAAAGCCCTATACCAAAAATAAAGATTAAAAAAAAAAAAAAAAAAACTATCGACGACTACGCAAGCACAACCTGTTCGTTCGCGGTGCCGCACCGTGGCGCGCGCAATAACACAAATATATTTTTTCAAATCGAACCGGTAGTTCTTGCGATTAGCACGCTCAAACAAACTCTTCAGTTTAATATTTTAGTTTACGTAATGGGGTTCTATATAATCGAGCATCAAAAAACACTAATCTTAGGTTACTAAATAATAGGTTGACCGCAAATTTTTTAAGTGAGCCACTTGGGCTTTTTTTGTTTTTATTACACTTCAATGTAGCACCCCCCAACAAGAGCTTTGGAAACCTTACTCACACGCAGGAACACAACAGCACAGAAGTGATTGTTATATGGCTGCCGTCTTCTGCAAGGTGCAGTTATTTCACCAGTGGGGCTGCTCCAGTTCGAGCGATAAATTGCTATGCCCTACCTCTCTTACTTGGCTTGGGCGATTTGTGGCTCAGTCAGTATTTCTGTCGGCCAAATTAAATTAAAAGATGACTTTGAAATGATTTCTGGGCGGACAGATTTATTTTATTGAATAGTATCTTGTTTTACTATTTGGATAATAAACTCTAAAAACATGTTAAAGCTATATTTCAGAATTTTCGATTGATTCCAACATAAATGTTAACAAGACGCGAATCGTAACAGAAGCGTATAGGCCGAACTAGGTCGCGTGTATCAGCGGCAACTCGGAACTGCTTCCATTCAGTTCTAGTTGGAAAAATGTTCCGATTTATAAGGAGCCCGCACTGAGTACTGGGGTGACTACGGAACTGAAAAAGTATAGAACAAAAAATGTGTTTATTTTTGTAAACTTTGACAAAAGCATTTACAAATCGTCAGATTGATGTAAAACTACTACCATGTTTGGAGCGTTGATGCTATCGAGAAGAACCGGTAAAAAATTCAAAGTTACTTTTCAAATTTTTAAAAACATACGTACCTACTTAGTTTTTCAACAAATTTTAAAAACATACATTCAATGGTGCATAATGTTAAGATAAACTAAATAAAGATGGCTGGCATTTTAAAACAGTCGAAAACATTTCGAAGTTCAATAACTGCCCTTAAAGCCCAGACCATCGACTAATAAAATTAGACCACAGTCATTAATTCAAATTTCTTAATTTAAACAGTCAATCGAAATCGACGTAGGCTTCATTCCTCGATAACAGTATTAAAATAACCAAAGAAAAATAGACGCCAAAAGTATCCAAAGAGAATCGACTTATTTTAAAATATCCCCTTAATTTATTTTAGTGCGGGGGTGGATACGTAATTGGCTGTTTTACTTTGTTCGCAAACTTATTATTTATTCAAGGCATCTTTCGGTTTTAATGGGCAACATTATTGCATGTCAAACGCACCATATTTCAATCTCGGTAGCGCCTGAGGGCGAAACTTTGGAAAAATACAACTTTTTCCTGATAAATTAATGTGCTTTGTTCCTTCTGAGCAGATAATGGTCAGGCATCTTTTTTGAAGATGAATTATTCTAGCTTTTGTGGGAATAACTTTGGGGAAATTATGAATTATTCGACCAGAATGTAGCATTTAACGTGTGAGAAATTTATCATGTTTATTTGTCACGAAACATTACTTTATCATTTAGTATTTAAAGAAATCAAATTTAATTTAAATTTTGTTTAAAAATGGTTAAGTCAATTATAATACAGTATCATGCTGTTTTCAAAATTGAGCGTTGATTTCCTCTTCCATTTTCAGGTCCACAAATAACCTTTTGTTTATTATTTTGTATTTGTTTATTGTATTAAGCACATATTATGTTCGATGGTATTTACCTTCATTTAAGCATCATATAATTATGACAAATAATTAATAATAAGAGAGGTAGGGCATAGCGATTTATCGCTCGAATTGGAGCAACTAGTGAAATACCTGCACCTTACAGAAGACCGCAGCCAAATAACAAACACTTCTGTGTTGTTGTGTTCCTGCGTGTGAGTTAGGTTTCCAGAGCTCCTGGGGGGTGCTACATTAGAAGCAGGGGTCAAGCCTTCAAGGTAAGAGCGACAAGTCCAGTAACAGATTTATTATGCTGTATTTGTCACCCTTAAGCTAGGACCTCATAACCACTTAACATCAGGTGGGATGAGGTCAATCTTGAAGTGCAATATAAAACAAAAAATACGGTACAGGCGGATGTTCAGCTTTATTGAAAACAATATTATACATCAATTTCGTAACTGCTTGCACTAAAAGTCGTAAATTTAGCAGCTTATCCAATACCCACTTCAGCAAAATAGCCAAAGGCTCGTTTTAATGGAATACGTCTCCCATTGGTCATTGTTAATATCGCTGCAGCTCCGCACACTACCTGCAGTGTCCATAGTGCAGACGATTTATGCTGTTGTACAACACAGGTATAATGACCTGATATCAAACACTATTATTCTGTGGTCGACGCTAAGAAACAACCCATAGAAATAAAAATATGTAAAATAGAAATATGTACATAAATATTGATATTAGCGGTCACCCGCGACTACGTACGCGCGGAGTTAATAATAATAATAAATAACCACACCAATCACCTGGTCTCAAACTAAGGTTTTCTCTTGTTCTATGGAGTTCTTGTTCAATTTAGAAAAGTTCGTTTTTTCAAATTGACCTGACCGGGAATCGAACCCGGGACCTTTCGCGCTTTGGCCGCCTACCTTATTACATCTACCTGCAAGCCATATTTCAGCCCGAACCGTCCATTGGTTTGGGTTGTGCGTTGATAGATCACTATGTCCTCAGTCAGTCACCTATGAATTATTATATTAAGATATAAGTTGGTCTTTTTAAGTCTCTCTGGCCAGCCCCATGGGATACCTCATCTCACTTTTTCCACTACTTAATACCATTCATGGCGATTAGATCAACTGAAGTTAGCACAACAAAACGGATTTCCTATCGACTTTCTAAAATGCCAGCATCAAATACTGGTTTGCGTATTATGCCGCTACCATCATTAAATTTATGAACAAAAAAATCTTCAAAATCGGTTTATTAACACCAAAGCTATCGTTGAACTCACATATATATATTAATTTCACAAAAATACAACAGGTGGATTTAATGATAATATTCTCTACCAGTAAACCTATGGGTTATGCAGTATACGTACGTTATTTAATAAATAAAAAAAATGTGGATAAAATCTGTAACTAAGAAAACCAGACATGATAGAAAATTAATTGTGCCTGGCTTTTAAAAGGACAAATGGCCTTGCTAAGAATACACGGACGAATTGAGAAGCCCCTTTTTTGCAGCCACTAAATCAAACCATCAAAGCATCGCAAACTTGAGACTATTTACACAACTTACTAGATGTACAGTCACGTGCAGTAATATGTGTACAAGTTCATTCTAAAGCGAACCTTATGGTAACATCATAAGGTCTCAAATGCTTACATTGATCGTGACTGTAAGGGTAAGTGTTCAGTCACGTGGCTGAAGGTATTAACTGAACACGCCTCGCATTGATCGGCGCTAATAGCTGGTGCACCACCTGCATAGCGCAGGGGATTTATGATGTTTGACAACACCTCATTAAAGCTGCCATATATTCTAAGAAGCGCTTTGTGCAACGGACAGACACTGTGCATTTTGAGCGCAAGATGCTCAAAAGCTAAACTATAAAGACGATTATTTAGATTACAATGTTAAGCGTGCGTAACACCAATTGGCTACTTGACAGTTTTTGAAAATGTATTGTAAAATGTGCGCCCGTTCATTTTATATCCCAAGCAATTCGATTTATCTGGAAAAAATTTAAATAACCAGAGAAAACTAAGATTTTGTGTAACACATTTAAAAAGCGCGCGAAAACGCCAAGTCTCGTCACTGTTGCAATTATGACGTCAACGTCCTAACCAACGAACCGATACGCATAGGAACGACTTAATTTAGATAAACTGAAAATGTTTCAATAAATTCTTAATACGATTAGAGACACAATAATTCAATTTAATCGGTAAAATAATCATTGTTTCGCCACATTAAAATAAATAATTTTCGCCGACAGCTGTCATTTCCGAATTGCAATGGTGGTTTCCGTTTCGGTTCTTTTGTTCCACAGACAAAAAAAGTAAAATTTATTTTGCAAAAGTAAAATACTTAATATGCTTTTAATTAAAAAATCAAAAAGTAAAATTATTACTTAACTAATAAGCTAACGTATCTAACACTTTTCATATTTTATTGTTAACACTGTCAAGTAGCCAATTATGAACTTAAATATTTTTAAAAAGTAGACATTTTTTTATATTGGATTCACGTCTCACACCGCAAGAGATGAATTTTCTTGTTTCTTGAAAAAGTAACTGATCAGCCAATATTACAGAAAAAGATAAAAAACACATGCGGGTATCCACTTTAGAACTTAAGAAGAATTTATAAACCACTTAAGAAAATTTTACAGGCCACCGCTTGAAAAGAAAAAATTATGGTCTTCATTTATGCCTGGTTCCAATATTTTCCCATTCGTAATGTGTCAAAAATTATTTTTCTCCAACTGACTACGACCCAGAAACGGTTTTACCTTACGCCTAGTATAATTTATTACTATACGTTTTTCAATTATTGGAACCATGAATATTGGAACCATATTTCCATGCGTATTCGTCGTATTCATATCGTTAGCTTTATCGAAATCTATGATCTAACTATACACTATAGAAAGGAAATAGATTTATGAAGCTTCAAGGAGCTGTAATGATTAATGAAGCGCTGGGCCTTTCAGCTCTTTAGATGAAAAAAAAAACATGAATTAAAAGATTCTTCCTTGATGGCCACCCTACTGATCTCACGGGTCGAGGTGAGTCCATTGCAACAAATCAAAACTTCCACCTGAAGGCCTTGAATATACTAGCTCGGGCAAGCACGTACCTACTCAACGTTTCTGTGTAACGCAAACAAACAGAGCTTGGCACTAAAACAATAGCGAAAGTTGATATTTTTCTTCCTGAATTTAAACCACAGATTTTGATTTCAAACTGAGTTATGGATAAATCGATGATGGAAAACCGTAATCTTCATTTCAACTGATCACAATAAATAAAGATCGCACATCGCATACATTGCTCCGATTTTGTGGTAACTAGCTTAGGTACCTACTTGTGTTACAGAAATCAGAAACAATGACTATACTGAACACCCAGACCCGAATCAATATAGAAAAGTCCCTCCCCCATATTGACACGACCGGAGATAGAACCCGGGACCTTAGAGATGGTGTAACGCCAAAGTGCAACCCTGGCCTATGGAGGCCTAGCGGCTATGGAGGTCGTCACTAATCAATTTCTTCAGTTTTTTTTTGCAGCAAACAGTCGACCGCGCCGAACTTTGACGGTGCGCCATGAAGTCCTAGGTTCGATTTCCGGGCGAGTCAATATAGAAAGCTTATGGGGCTAGGAGTTGTAGTACCATTGTTATTTCTGATTTCTGTAACAAAAGGCGTTCTGCTGTAGCGAAGAGTCGAGGAAGTATTTCGTTGAAATTTGGTAGCTTGTCAGATTTATTTATTTTATTTAAAAACTTTATTGCCCTAATAATTACAACAGGTGGACTTAATGCTAGGGGCATTCTCTACCAGTCAACCCTTGGGTCATGCAGATAATTTGTATATGGTTGCGGTAATAGTCAGATAAGATCAGATATTAGTAGCATATGATACTTTTATTCCAATGTAATGTAATCAAAGTCGAGGGCAAAAGCTATATAATTCAAATAACCAGCGATATGATTATGATAACATGACATCAATAGAACTTCTATAATTTCGTATTACTAATTATTGACACCGTATTCCGAGAAAAGAAAATCACAGTTCATAATTAAGCTTCTAAATATAAGCAATGTAATTACAGAAGCCGGATCAGATCTTGTGAGGAAGCCATTAACCTTATATTACTACTCATTATATCGTTATTATCAACCAACTGTCCCTGGATGGAGTGGAGAGGAATTTTCCCTTTAATTTTTCCCAAGGAACTCTATTTGCTACACTTTTGTTTACATTATGTATGCCCGCCATCTTTAGTTGCTGCCCTCATGAAAAAAGAAAGAAAAATACATGTACAAGCTTAGGACATTACAACACTTTAAAAATTGTCTAAGCAGAATTCGAGAGAACCTTTTTTCTTTTTTTCTTTTTGTATATTGCACTTCAAGATTGACTTCATCCCATCTGATGTTAAGTGGTAATAAGGTCCTAGCTTAAGGGTGACAAGTACAGCATAATAAATCTGTTACTGGACTTGTCGCCTTTACCTTGAAGGTTTGACCGCTGCTTCTAATGTAGCATCCCCCAGGAGCTCTGGAAGTTTTACTCACACGCAGGGACACAACAACACAGAAGTGATTGTTATTTGGCTGCAGTCTTCTGTAAGGTATTTCACCAGGCAGGCTGCTCAAGTACAAGCGATAAATCGCTATTAGGGTATAGTCGCTATTAGTATATATATTCTCACTTAAATTTATAATTTGATTGTTGGAAATTGAACCAGCGGTTCTTGATATAAGCGCGTTCAAATCAACTCTTCAGTTTTATAATTTTAGTATAGAATAGATTGTGAGGAAGTTTCCAAATTTTTAAGTGTGAAGTCTCCAGACCATCAAATCGTATTCCACTCGAACTCGAAAGCAGTTAGAAATATACGTGACTAATTTTAGTAATTTTACTATTCGGGACCTATTCGGGTCACGGCGCAGGCCGAGCGAGGGAATTACTCAAATTCATACGTGGACTATGAAAATTTAACCAATTCGATGTTAACTTTGCTCCCTGGGTTATTTACAAGTCGTTCGGGTCGGTTTGGGCGTTCATTAAGTTTTGAGTTGGAACTACTGGATGTAGGTGTTTGAAATAGTTACGGTACGATGAAGTGACCTTTAGCGAAAGCTGACATGCTCTTGAATGGCTTTTTCTTTTTTCTTTTAGTTACGTACTATTTTTTTTTATATATCAGCGCAGTATTTTCGGATCTCTCTAAACATATTACAAAATCCATTGAAGAAAAAAATAAAACGCTCTGTGTATTCCTAGACCTCAAAAAAGCCTTTGATGCCGTTTCTATCTCTATTCTGCTATATAAGGTGGAAAAAATGGGAATCAGGGGATCATTTTTAAAACTAATAACTAGTTACCTATCGGACCGATCACAATGTGTAAAACTTAATTCTAACATTTATAGTTCTGACATTTCTACAAATAATTACGGCGTACCACAAGGCAGCGTTCTTGGGCCAACTTTATTTTTAATGTACATAAATGATCTTACAAACCTAAAATTAAGTAACGGCAGAATTGTATCATATGCCGATGATACTGCTTTACTTTTCAAAAATAACAATTGGCAGACAGTGTTTGAAACGGCAGAAATAGGATTACATAAAGTTATAAACTGGCTTAATACAAACTTTCTCACTTTGAACATGAGCAAAACAAATTATATACCATTCTCCATTAATGACTCAACACAACCTCAAAATGAATTTACTATCACTGCACATACCTGTAATTTAGGAACTAATTTCAATTGTAATTGTCAAATTATTGATAGAGTTAATAGTACAAAATATCTCGGAGTTACTCTAGACAAAAATTTATCATGGTACCCGCACATGACTTTAGTCACAAATCGAGTCAGGAAACTAATTTGGTTATTCAAACACTTACGAAACATTGCAGATATAAAACTAATAACTCATATCTACACTGCCCTTATTCAGTCCATTTTATTATATTGTATCGTAATATGGGGAGGAACACATAAGACACGTTTTTTAAGTATTGAGCGAGCTCAAAGAGGAATCCTAAAGGTCATGCTAAAGAAGAAGAAAATATATAGTACTTCAAAACTATACAATGAAGCTAATGTTTTGACTGTGAGGCAATTATACATCCTGCAATGCATTCTCAAGGTTCACAAGCATACTACTGTAGATCCAGATATAGTTAAAAAAAGAAACCCCTATTCTGTAGTAAGACAACCCTTCTCGAAAACATTATTTGCAAGACAACAATACTCTACACAATCAATTGCCATTTATAATAAGGTAAACAGATATAAGAAAATATACACCATGTCCCTTAAGGAGTGCAAAATAATTATCACAAATTGGCTAAAAGGTCTTAATTATGACCAAACCGAACAACTTTTATTGCGATAATATATGTATGTATACTTATTTGAATATATATATATTTATATCCATTCATTTTCTAAATATATATAGAGATATATACTATGTAGGTATTTAAACAAAGTTAAATCTTAGACAGAAAAGACACCATACATTACAAACATAGGCACACACAAAAACATACGTATCACAGACTTATAAACACACACAGTTACACTCACATCTACACACACACGCTTACACCTTCTACACCCACACATACACCAATTTACAAACCACACCCATATTTACACACACTATCATGTATGAACAATAAACTATTTTTAAGATTAATACTTACCTTTTTGTTTACATTTAATGTCTCCAGAAAGAGCGGCTTTCTCCTAATACAGGTTTCTTTAAACTTAAAAGGAGATACCCAACACTTGTAATGATCAACTTGTAAACAAATAAAGAACTTTTTGATTTTGATTTTTTTTTGATTTGAGTATATTGTCTCCTCCCAGCCTAATGGTAAGCAAGAGAGGAACCTACATCGCGATGACAACGGATTTAATACCGAAATATCCTATCCGTTAGCATCGCCATACTGGCCCGCAAGGTGTTTCTTCACGCTCCTTTTGAAAGAATCCATGTCAAAGGAAGGAGGAAACACATGAGCCAGCAACAAGTTCCATTTCTTTATGGTTCAGCAAAGATAGGAGTTATCAAATTTTTTGTTCGTGATGAAATATTTTACATATTTATGAAATATTTGGGAAGCGATGACATCGTTGGTCGGCTCTTGTGGTTCTGTGAAGGAAAGGGAGGGTGGGATAAGGAAAAATATCTTTTGATGACTAGCTATTTTCGCGAGATTGTTCTCATTTTCTTTACTAATAGAGTTACAAAGAAGGTAGGATATCCTTTCTGCCTCAGCCTAGGTATGTGCTCCTAGACCAAGAAGATGACATCAAAGTCACCATATTGAGGGTTGAAAGAAAGGATTTCTATTTTTGCAAATAAACAGCTTGCCATTGCTTTTTAATTTCAAGCAGAAATCGTTGACTCGATATTGTGCGTACTGGACATTTTTGGGGGTAATTTTGTTGACATTCTCATGAAGCATGCTGGCCAGATATACCACTAATCGTTTAAAAAGAGTAGCAAATTATAAGACCGTTGTTTTATCCATATGTCGTATTCTCAGGAGAATTCTTTTGTTTTTTTTCATAGTCGCATAGTATATTGGCTAGTGTAAGCCTGATGCTAAGCAAGAGAGGAACCTACATAGCGATGACAATGGATTTGATACCGTAATATCCTATCTGTTAGCATCGCCATATTGGCTGGCAAGATGCCTTCACGCTCTTATTAAAGTAATCCATGTCAAAGGAAACTATGTCCAATTGTGCGTCAACTGGGAGGTGATATATTTAGTTTTTGCCGCGACTCGAAAAAATAAGACCCGTGCCTGTCCGGCCCCACAATAGCACTACAAGTTATAGTTATATTACTAGTGTATAAAACTAAGCTCTTTAGATGCAGTACTCTACGATCAAATTCCAAATTCATCCCGATATCCGTATCCGGCAAATCCTTCGCACTAAAACAGGGCCATTATCAAACAGCTAATGAATTCGGAAAGTTAAATTCGTTCCGCCACTCCGGCGAGCTAGCGCTAAATCTGCAACTACTGCTCCAACTAAAACAATGATAATAATTACAATACGGAATAAAGTATGTCGGTGGCGTGAGGCCACTAAAATAGCGACCGTTATTCAAGACTAGTTAATGTACCACGATTCGCGTATGCGTCGCGTATTGATAAAATATACTTCATTGTCATACAAGATAGGTAGATAGACTTAATTGTAGAAAAAAATTGGCTTTACAGACAAATTCAAGTACAATTAAGGCGCTCTTATTGCTAGAAAGCAGTCTCTTCTAGACAACCTTTAGGTAGTGGAAATAGTAGACATCGAGAAACAGGATAATTGTGTCGAGAAGTCTATCTTTTATTTCTAATGAGTATTTTAAGAACGTTTGCATTATTTTATATAGTTTACTTAAACAAAGCAAGTAATTATCATCTACAGTTTGATAGATTATGGATTACCCGTAATCGCTTTTATTTAATAAAGCAGGCTGCAAAACATATATATGTGTCTAGTAAATAAACAATACAACGTAATTTAATTCATAAAACGTTATTATTTTGGTAATATCGAAAACCTTTTGGAAAGTTTGAATTTAAATCATCTGATCTGTTTAAAAGTACATATATCAAAATAAGACATCGAATTGGCGTTATTAATAAACATTTTTTGCTTAGCTAGGTAAGTAGCAGTCAAGTGATCAGGACTCATCAATGCATTCGTCAGAGTCATTGTATTGAAATTATAAAGATTTTTAATTACTGTATTAGATATATAGACAGATAGATTCTCTTTAATAGTTGGGAGGTGTTTTAGTTCTCGCTGATTCCCTGGCCCCCGCTAAGCACAGTTTGATACCAGGCTTACGAAACTGGCCTATTAGACTTATTTACGACGCGCTCAGCAGTTAGGGACGACGCCGATTATTGCCATTTTAACCTTCGCGCCATTTAAAGCCACATACACACCCATCAGCTCAACAACCGACTGCTGAGAGCAATCAATATTATTGTCTTACTGTATTTAATTTGAGATTTGTCGCCAACTACCATTAAAATAAGATAAATTATGTTACTCAAGGATGTAAATTATTTTAATTGAATTTTATTGTTAGATTTTACTGTCTGTATCTAATTTAAAAAGCATTTTAATCTTATCTGTCTCTATATCTTATATCTATGTATATCCTAACTCACTTTTTGAATTGATTGAATAGTTTTACATAAATAAGCCCTTAAGGTCGGGTAAGCTGGTCAATTTCATAGAATTTACTTGTTTCCCGTTTCATATTGATTGAATACTAAGTTAGCTAGTACTAAATCAAAATAACGTTTAGATATAAATTTTAAGACTTTCGCGTTCCATTTTAAACATTTAAAATAATTTAAGGACAATAGCTGAACGAGTGAAAGAACATATCACGGCGGTCAAAAATCGTCAGACTAATAAATCCGCGGTAGCAGAACATCTGTTAGAAATGGGAGTTAATCATTGGATGGAGTTGCACGACCCTAAAATCCTCTCGACCGATCGCCACTACCATACTAGGATAGTACGTGAAGCTATTGAAATCAAAAAGTACAAAAATTTCAATAGAGAAGACGGATTTAAGTTATCATCAGCATGGAATCCAGTGATTAATAAATGTTTACCGCGATTAGAACGATCAAAAACAATTCCGGATACTGTCAGTGTAGTGTGTCGAAGTGACTTCAATAATATTTTGTTATGTGACAATGTGCGGGTGGATGAAGATTTGCAAGCTCCCCCGAACAGACGAAGGCGAGCAAGACCAGTCAGCTCGTGACCACGGTTGGTGCAACCTAACCGAAACGTCGGGCAGTAAGTAGTTCGTATTAACTACTAAATAAAAATGGTGTCGCGTTTTGACCCGTTAAATTATTTTAAACGTTTAGATAGATAGATAGATATACTTTATTGCACAAAAACTTTACAGAAATAGGTTTTACAGATTGATTATAGTAAAATTTAGGCGGTCTTATCGCTAGAAAGCGATCTCTTCCAGACAACCTTAAGGTAAAGGAAATAGTAGATGGTAAGAAATGGGTACGGCCGTGCAACATTAATAAAGTTTTATTTCTTGAATTATATTCATAGTATAGCATTATAAACATACATAAACTCATAGATATATAACATAATATATATTTATAACGTTTAGCTGGTTACTAACAATTTAGGGTCGGAGTTAGCTTATATTGATATCTTACAGCAAAAGAATAAGGCGGATAATTCTAAAATCCCGTGATTATTTATGAAGAGCGGAAATAACACGGTTTAGACTTTGTATCGTCGTTATGTCGTTAATATAAGAACTAAATTCGCTGCGCAAGTGTTTATATTTACGTGCTGTTCACCTTACTATATTGGGATTGTCGGTTAAAATCCCGGGCTATTCCATATTAATATCAACATTTCGATCCGAGTGCTTAAATAAGTTCACCTAATTCCATCTGCTAATAATGAAGAACTTTAAAATATTAATGAGCAAGGCATCTAAGCTCGTCTCATGGATAATGTTTGTGAGTGAATGAATCTGCTCCTAAATTTATGCCTAGGTTGTAAAGTTTTAGATTACAATTACTAAGTCTTATTTATGGCTTTTGTTTCGAGTTGGGCCGAGTTTGTAGATAAGAAGGACGTGACGTGCGGATGAACTGGGCTTAAATGGGTTTAAGGGGATTTGGCTGGACTGTACTCGCCGTCACAGGAATCGCACCTTTTTGGAAATCGTCCGCTAAGTACTTTAACCAAACTTTATTGAAGCATATAAAATATAAAAATTGGTAAAAATGTTCAAATATTTTAACTAGCTTGATCCCGCGACTTTTTTCGCGTTTTTCAGGGATCCTATGTCAATAGGTGCCTATAGATTATGCTTAGACAGCATTTTTATTTGGTAACTTTCTCCTGTGATGTAATTGCTCTTATTTTTGTAATGATGGTCAATTATTGTAGTGTCTTTCACTATTCCCTTTTTTCATTTGTGTTATTTTATTATACACCTAATCTACCTAAATACTCAACTAAAACACCACAAATCGTATCACTTTTATAAACGTTGCTATCCTCAGTAAAACTACGAGAACAAAATCTCTCCCGACACTGAAAGCCTGAAGTCACTGACGTGCAATTTCATTAAGCCAGTAAAGGAGCCATAGAAAACAATTTAATTCGTTGAGGGCCCAAGGGTCCTCTCAAGGTACAATAAAATTTTCCTCCGCATTGAGTGGTAGTTATTTGATGAGTGCTTATCTCTTGCCGGTGAGATAGTTCCTTTAGTGATGTCACATTTCAATGTCGATAACGTTTCTTGTATTGATAAAATGGAATATGCATGTTTGTTATATTGAAATACTTTTAGTGGGTATACAAATATTCTTCAGCTCGAGAAATGACTGTTACTTTTGATTGATAAAACAGGATGTATGGGTTTGAAAGAGAGGATTGAAAGTTTTATGGTATCATCTTACTGCTTGAGTTAAAAGGTTATATTTTTAATAGGCTATTGATAAATCTCAGCTTGACATCCAAAGTTTGTTGATTTGGCCCTAATAAAAATAGTGGATGAACGTATGAATGAAAATTCGTAATTTTTTAAACTAGCACGGTGAAAAAATTTAAGATTTCAGATGGTGATTGTTAGGGTTATGAGGGATCAGAATAAAAAGGAGAAGATTAATATGACAAGGAAAAATAGTGTAATAAGCTACTTGCTTAGAAGAAAGACAGAATGAATAGTAAATAAAAATAATAGCAAAAATACGCGTCAATTTTAAAATAGAAAAACATATCAAAAACAGCATATAAGTTCGGTTTTCCACAGTCCAGGATTTTTTAGACGTTCGGTAAAAAATAACATTAAGGAATAATTAATGGAAGTTTCTGTGAAAATATTAAATTTAAATTTTCTTACAACAAGAGACAAAATCGTTTAACAGATTTTAATTTAACAATTACGTGTAAATAAAGAAAAAAGAAATAATTTTATCGATACATACGTTTTCCTCACCAAACGTATTATGAATTCAACGTTATTAAATTCTTGTCGGGAGATCGCCTGTCGCACTCATTCCTGGCGCATCCCTGTTCACACTCCTTCGCACATTCTAATATCTTTATTTATATAATAATATCATCCTTCAACGTTTTGAATTGGATTTGGGCACTTTAAATTTAAAAAAAAACCTGTGTCGGCCAACGTTGATTGGCTGATTGTTTTACATTATGTAGTCCACCCAATAGGCAACCAAAAGATAACGATTGTTATTTCTCTTATTATTAATTACGCATAAAATGGAGACTGTTGATCTATTACCAAAAACAAAACGAACAAAGGAAAAGTATAGTTTTTGAAGATTGATCAAAGTTGTAGAATTATGATGTGTTTTTACTTTAAGAAATGATTCCGTAACAAATATAAGAATAAATAAATACTATTCGTTATCTGATCCGATATAATTGTTTTTTTTTAGTAGGTCTCCTGAGCTCAAATCAGTTTTTTGTGCGAGTAACACCAACGCCTAAACGCGCCAAACTATAAACTTTTTTAGAATCTAAAATATTATATCAAAGGATTTTTACAAAAACAAGTTTATTATTAGTACCCTTAAATGATTCTTCCTAACTTGGAGAAGCGCCCGAAGTAATATCTCGTACTTACAATAAGTTAATAAATTCTTCCGAAGCTGAGGCACGGAAATTAATTTAATAAATATCCAAAGTACCTCAGCACGAAATAGCTTATGCTTATTGGAAGTTTAGACAATAAAACAAAGTTGGCGGCGAGTTTTGGCTACTTTGAACTTAATTATAACGAGTCTGGCTATTATATTAGGACCAAATTGGATTGCAGAAATACTGCCTATTAATTATTAGAAACAGAAAAATCTTATCTCCCCTTGCGGTGTGGGAATTGAACCCACGACCTTCACGTATCGCGCGTGCTGCTCTTATACGTGCGCGATACGTGAAGGTCGTGGGTTCAATTCCCACACCGCAAGGGGAGATAAGATTTTTCTGTTTCTAATATTTAAAGCTCGCTAGTACGGCGTATAGTAATATAAAAATAATAAAATTGATTAAGACTGCCTATTAATTTCTAAATATGAAACTGTGAATATTTAAAAAACAATTAAGATAAGGACAACCATTGGTTCATTGAGCAACTTTTATCGTCTTTATGATGGTGAGTGTTCCGAGAAACTGTTTTCCCTTATCCCACCCTCCCCTTTCCTTCACAGAACCACAAGAGCCGGACAACAAAGTTATCGCTTTACCGTGGAAAATATTACATCACGAACTAAAGAATTTGGTAACTCCTATCTGTGCCGGACCATAAAAAAGCGGAACTCGTTGCCAGCTCATGTGTTTCCTCCTTCGTATGACATGAATTCCTTCGAAAGGAGCGTGAAGAAACATCTTGCGGGCCAGTATGGCGATGCTAACGGATAGGATATTTCGGTATCAAATCCGTTGTCATCGCGATGTGGGTTCCTCTCTTGCTTACCATCAGGCTGGGAGGAGCCAATATACAGCGCTACTTAAAAAAAACGCAAATAAACTTTGTACGGGCACGAGCAATAAAATGCATTAATTTGAACTTTAATGTAGTTACCATAAGGTCACTTTTAAATGAGATTGAACCGACAAAAGCACGTCATACTTCGCTCTTTGGACTTAGCACCGCCTTTATGTCGCACGCATAAGATTTAATATATAACTGCAAGTGTTTTCCCTAATGTGCTTTTCATACTATACTTTGATGGTTGGTTGTATCCTACTTTCTACTAATATTCACGAATGTACAAATATTTAAAGCCAAATGAGTTGAACAAAGAAAAATAATATAAATATTAATGTAGGCAACTCATAGTCCAGTCATTTGGTGAGAAATATAGTGGTTACCAAGAAAGTTTTCCGGGACTTTTATAAATTACCAATTTTTATGGTAAAACTAGCTGACCCGCCGATCTTCGTACCGCCTTATAGAATTTAATTGAGTAACCACGTTTCCAAACAAGCGATGCTCTTTCAATAAAGTCTATGGCTGTGAATGACGTTGACATTCGTTACGCGCGTTATGAAATGAAATGTATATGTTTCAATCTTTCTGAGAGATTTTCTTAATATTTTTGTCCGTAATAAACTTGTACATGGTATTAGAAAGCTACAAAAAAAATCAGCCAAATCGGTCAAGCCGTTTTCGTGTTATAGCGTGACAACGGAAAACGGGTTTCATTTATATATATATATATATATATATATATATATATATATATATAGTAGATAGATAAGTTGGAAAGGAGAGATATGGTCAAAAAATGTTAGGCGCCATTTTTGCAATAAGGCGGCACGAGAAGAGCACCTCAAAATTTTAAAACTCCTGGAAAACTTTCCAGGTAAAACTACCATATGACTGTACTATTAACCCACGGGATGATATTATGTGTTGTACAAAATTTCTCGTTATTCAATGAAGGTTCTACCTGGTTCTACTGAATTAATGTAAACTTTGATACTAAGCTCTAATTTCCTGGGAGCGGCTACAGCAGTCGTGGCCGAGCGGTTAAGGCGTCTGACTAGAAATCAGATTCCCTCTGGGAGCGTAGGTTCGAATCCTACCGACTGCGACATACGTGTATAAGGTCCACGTTACTTTTGGACTCAATTTTATATATGTTTTTACATTTTTTTTCACACTATCGTCCGGAATAATATTTATGTCGAAAAAAGTTAAATCTTTATAAGAATATGATTCCAGTAAATTTTTTACTTTTTTGCAAATCTGGTCTTGACAATAAAATTAAAAATATAACAATAAAAAGTACTTAATATCCAGTTTGGTCCAGTATTTCTCAATATAATTCTGCGGTAATTTTCTGTTAAGTTAAGTCTTATTCTTGAGGTAAGTAATATTAGTAACGTTTTTTTTATTTGATGTAAATTGTTTCAAACACATTTACAACTTACTGAATTATTTGGGTGCCTACTTTAACTAATACAAATTCACAAATAAAAACCTTTCCAATCCAACGAAAATGTCGTTTACTCTGTAAATAAATTGATACTTCTAATACAGTCTTAATTTTTTTACCTAAAATTCGATTTTATGCGCATTATATTTACATTTTATGATTACAAAAACAACTTCCATTAATTAAATTGCAACAGTTTGAGTATTTATTTATTTATTTAAAAACTTTATTGCACAACAACGGGTGGACGGTTGGTACAACGGGTGGACTTAATGCTAGGGGCATTCTCTACCAGTCAACCCTTGGGTCATGCAGATAGTTTGTGTATGGGTGCGGTAACAGGGGAGAAAAAAAAGATATCATTTTAAACAACAATAAATTAAGCATTAAAAATAATATTACGGTATCTTTTAAATATACGATAATAATACACATACTATATAAATTAATTCGAATATATATATAAAATATGAAGGTATACTTAGATTTACATAATATTGATAATTTATATATAAAAACAAATATCTACATAACTATAAATTCAGAAGATAAATAAATTGGTTCAGCAATTGACAAATTTATGACTATCATTACTTGTTAGCGAGAGAGAAGAAGTATTCACGAACTTTTTTCAAAAATTCCCTTACTCAGGGATTGTCGGATATCAGTATTACAATTAATGCAATTAATTTGGTTAAACATAGAATTTTGTGCGCTAACAGTCGCATCATTTGAACTCTACTACATCGGGGTATCACTATTTAATGTTATGTAGTATGTAGTTTTAATTATTGACAGTTTTGTCAAGCTACTTATGTAGTTTCGCTACTTACGGTTGCTAACACAATTTTAAACCTATGCTCTTATTGAGTAATGTTATTTTAAATTAAGTTTCTATGTTGGCCGTTTGATCTAAGACCAATGATTGAGTGACTTACAATTTTCACAGTTTTTGACCGAATTTGCTTCGAGAATATTATATAATATTACACCTATTGTAGTCAAAACAATCCGGCCGGCGAGATTGGTACGAGTGCAAAGCGGTAATCGCGCATTTTCCGCCGCGGAAGTCAAAGAGTCGGACTTTTATTAAAAATACCGGCTTTTTATGATCGGCTGTGCACCGCAAGCACGGCATATTTTATTTTTTGGCGTGAGGGTGGCATTAAACGGTATTCGTTTCCTGGAATTTCGAAGCTATTTTGATCATTGCTAGGAATGAAAATACAGGGAACATACAATTTAGGGACGACATTAATTAATTTACGAACACATACTTACGTTTACACCTACAGTTTCACGTAAGATCTAACTGTATTGACGTTTATTACTTGAAAAGACCTGTAAAACGAAAACACCGGTAATCGATGCTCTTTAACTTTCTGAGAATGTGTAAAGGACAATCATCGATACAGTTTAAGTTCGTTTCAAGATGCAATGAGGGACAAGTTATAAATATCAAGTATGTGTGTCAAATTACTAGTACAAAGAATATTCTTAATTTGTAATGGGGCCATGCATTTTATTTATCACAAATTACTTACTAACACACAAAAAATAAATCCTCCCCTCTGTAATCTTTGCTGTACCCACCAGGGTCCATAACTTGTGCTTTTATTTTTAAAAACTATATGTCATTCCTTACTTAAGGAGTGCAATAAATACTATGAATATGAATAGGTCCGAAGTGAGTTGTCTACGTGGCAAGTCACCTGACACTCAATGCGCTTTTGAATGCCAGCTACTTTGGAAATTTTATTATTGAACATTAACTATGGAACATTACAGAACAAACACACGTCAAATTTAAATTTTAAATTTTAAATAAATAACTATACCTAATTTCGATAATCTTTCCTATTCACTCCAGGATTAATTTATTATATGTATATGCAAAATTCAGTAGAGATTGCTGTAGAAGAAATATTATAGATCCGATTACTGCTGTCTATTTAAAATTTAGATATTAAATTCATCCAAACGTCGTTTAAGACCATTTCAAGTTTTTTTGTACAATTGCCATAGTTTTATTGACTTATTTCCACTTAGAGGAAACATTTTTAGTTTTATTAGTAAGTATGTTTGTACCGTGCCGATTTCAAAAATTATTTCACCACATTATGTTACATTTTTATGTTACTCAAGTAACATAGGATTTTCAGCCTTAGCCTCATTTAACTTCAGGTGAGATAGTTGCTAATCGCTGGTCATTTCCACATAAAAAAAGGATAAACAGTTTTTGGATAGTATTATAAATAAATAATCAAGATTAATCATTCAAATATAGAACTGTAGTTTAATCTTTACCAAGACCTTTTAAAATGTAGATTTATTGTATGTTATATTTTTAAACAGTTATCATCCATCAAAATATCACAGTTTCAAAAGGGAATGATCAACGTAGAAGATCCGCAGCCGGTAGGATTCGAACCTACGCTCCCAGAGGGAATCTGATTTCGAGTCAGACGCCTTAACCACTCGGCCACGACTGCTATAGTAGGACTGGCGAAATTGATAATTGGATCCTATTTTTTGTTACAATGCTAGAGAATCCTATTAAAAAGTCTACCTGTTTTAGTTAGTGACATTAATCTATCACGAACATCTTAGTAGGTACCAATTTCTAAAGGTGCGTTAACAATTTCAGTGCCCGATAAGTCACACGAGACATCCTCAACATTTGGTAAAAATATGAATATTATGTCTCTGGAACCGGTTCAACTGTGTAAGGCTATTGTTCCCGCTTCATATCTCAACGTTACTCGGTAAAGTTCAAAGATGTTATACCTATTATTTACATTCTCTCACCTGTCCTGGTGGAAGATTAGTCTGGATGATCTAATTCATTATTTTAAAAAGCACTTTATTATTGTGCTAATTAAAAACGATTAATTAAATGTAGAAAAAATATAATATCGTTTCTGATTAAGATATTCCAATGTAAAAATATATTTTCACGATTAATCGTTTTCCAAAAAAGTAAAAGTAATAATTTTACTGGGCCGTAGCATAAAACTATCAACAAATAACTGGCAAGAAAATTTGTATGTACTTTTTTTTATTAGGACAGCTTCATATTAATTTTGCGCCTAGCTAGCTACATAGTAGTATTAGAAGATTCATTAGGTAGATGCCGAAGACTTCGATCAACTCCTCGGAAGACTGGATTGTTAAGTAAAAGAGTGCCATCAAATTTTAGTTTAAAGTTCAGTACGGTGTGAGGCATGTTATAAAATTGTTACAATCTATTTAGCTGTAACTTGCGCTAGTCCCACCGGCGCGCTATCGCGTGCAGCGCCGCAGCCGCGTATCGCTCGCGGCTCACTCGCGCTATACGTCAGCGCTATCAGCTACGCCTCTAATAGACGCGCCTTTACACGGGAGATTACCATCTAACCCAGTGGAGGTGATATCAAATGATCGTTTGTGTTTTTTCATTTCATAATTCATGCCAATGAACAGTAGGAAAATTCGCAAGCGTATTCTTTATGTTATAATTACTTGAATATTTGATCAATCTGCCGTTTTGCATCTTTAGTTAATCAAAAGAAAAAAAAGCAGGGTACACCTGTAATCTGACTGTAAATGAGATACTCATGAGACCATAATTGTCTTTAATTTGATTAATTTTTAATATAGTTATAGCATAAAATAGATATTTTTTTTATTTAAGGTTTGTAAAATAAATTTTGCGAAGTCTTCAGGTATTTTAATACAACGTTGGGCAATAGCAGTCATTTCTTAATATAGAAGTAGTTCAGTCTTAATATAGAAGTAGTTCGTCTCAATTTTCTAGTGGTTCAAATGTGAATTTGCGAAATCAGGGTCTTCGATTCGATTTCCAGATCGAATAAAAATATTTCGGATTTGCAAACATAGCTTGGGTTTGTAAAAACCAAACCATATTTATGCGTTGTATGGTGATTAAAAGCATTTGTAGTACTTAATTCTTGATTCCAATGACGGATGCCTTGGCCCTGCAGTAGGTGTTCAAATTAATATCACCTAAGTATTGCTAATACTCGTATACATAAGAACTATGAGAAGAATTGCAAGCCTCCGCCATAATCTATTTAATCAGACATCTACAAGTCTATTAATGTTAACTAGTTTGATAAGTAAGTAATTCAAAGCCTAGCCTAATTCTAGATTTAAAGGTGAAAATAACAGTGAACTGTTTATATATAAAGCTAAAGTTTACTTTTGTCTGTCGGCAGCCGCGTATCGCTCGCGTCTCACTCGCGCCATACATCAACGCTATCTGCTACGCCCCTAATCGACGCGCCTTTGCAAGGAAGATTACTATCAAAGTTTATTCAGGTTGCATTGCAAAACGCCTCTTTGGGTTTCATAATTCATTCGTCTGTGGCGTATATTTTGCAGTGCATCGAAGATGTTTGCTGCAGCAGGGGAGGATGATTTCCATTCCATCATAAGATAGCTTATAGATTCGTTAAGGGTACGGTGTAGCTCAAACGGCATCATCAACGTCATTAAAGATAGGCCTGGCTGTCCTATTCATAGCCATTGGACTTACATGCGGATGGGACTGTCAAATACTTAAATTACATTTTGTTTAATCGTGTTTTATGTTTATTACAAGTATAGTTTTAAGAACCTACTAACATCTTTTTGCCTACCTTTGACTTCTCATGATCTGAAATAAATCAATAAAAATAATAGGTAATTATTATAATAAAAGAAGTGGCATAATTTGTAAATCATCAAATCGCAAGTGTGACCTCAGGGTTAGGTCGCGCATCCATTTTAGAGGTCGTCATTGTACTGACGGAATGATGACTGGAAAGGGTAACTGAGGAATAGGACTATAATTATCTCTTTTTTTTTTATATTGCACTTCAAGATTGACCTCATCCCACCTGATGTTAAGTGGTAATGAGGTCCTAGCTTAAGACGACAAGTACAGCATAATAAATATGTTACTGGACTTGTCGCCCTTACCTTGAAGGCTTGACCCCTGCTACTAATGTAGCACCCCCCAGGAGCTCTGGAAACCTTTCTCACACGCAGGAACAAAACAACACAGAAGTGATTGTTATTTGGCTGCGGCCTTCTGTAAGGTGGAGGTATTTCACCAGTCGGGCTGGATCGAGCGATAAATCGCTATGCCCTACCTCTCTTAATACCTCTCTCTTTCTTTAATTATACTATTGGAAAATGACAAAACTGTGACTTTCCGAATCGGAATCGTTTTGACGTTGTGAATCTGCCCCCAGATAGTAGAGACGACTATTGTGCATGAAACGTGGGTAGCTGTGAATAACGCTGTTAGCGCTAAATCTTCTTTTTGGACATTTTTTCCAATAATGTTTATAAATAGATAAATGAAAGTCCTCTAGATGGTTATTGCCATGTGGCAATAACCATGCCTACAGTCATGTTAATGTTAACATGACTGTAGTCATCTAAAGGTAAACTAGGAACCTCAATAAAAACACATGTGATACTCACGCCGATAAAGAACTTCAATAATGAAATTCCCATGGGAGCGAAGCCGCATGCGAAAGCGAATACGCAATAAACGCAAAGTGAATCGGCAAGGTGCACACGGCCGGGAACGAATCAGCATAAACCTAGTCCACACAGCCACATTACCGTTCGGCGGCGCATCAATTTTGGCCCGGTACTGGTGTTGCCATTTTACGTGGAAAAATTAACTAGAAAACGATGACACGTCGACTGTTGCCTTTGAATTATTCAGGTTAATACACATTTTGGAATGATAATGAAATTTGTTGGCTAAATTGTAAATCCTAAAATTATTTACTGTTCAATTATAATCAAGATATTTCGCTCGCTACTGACAAAATTAAAATAAGAGATTGGAACTTCACTTTGTGTGCTAAATATTGGAAGTCCTACCAAAATATTAATTTAACGCTTTAAGTTAAAATCAGGAATTTAGTTCGGAGAGGTAAAAATGGAACTGATAAAATAAAAATGAAACAACATTACATTGATTGTCCGGATCTAAAAGTTAGCGTAAGCACTTGTGTTATGAAAACCAGAACGAACGACTGTGTTACCACAATATACACTTAAATACGTTTCTTAAAACCTAGACATAGAAGAACCAACATATTTGGGCTGGGCTACTTAAGCTACTTACCACAGAATCAGAGCGATGTATGTGATGTTGTCCAATATTTTTTTTTTGCGTTATCTATTTTTGTTTGTATATGAGATGAGCTTTTTATTTTGGTCATTACACTAATGTTAGTCGTAAGTGGGGAACGAACACACGACCTTTGGTTGAACTTTGTTCAGCCAGTATACTACTGGCCATTTACCATTGTAACACAAGGGTCAGTCAATATTTTTTTTTTTTTAGTTTCTATCTCCTCTCACTGCAAAAGTACATTTCATTCATATCTCTTGCATTCATCACTTGTATAATAAAAATTGGTAACTCCTATCTTTGCCGTACCATTAAGAAGTAAAACTCTTTGCCGGCTCATTTGTTTCCTCCTTCCTTTGATATAGATTCATTCAAAAGGAGCGTGAAGAAACATCTTGCGGCGATGCTAACGGATAAGATATTACTGTATCAAGTCCGTTGTCATCGCGATGTGAATACCTTTGTTGCTTACCATCAAGCCGGGAGGAGCCAATGTACTGTGCTTTTATGTATTAAAAAATGTAGGTAGCATTTTGAATTAACTCCAAATGAGATTTACTTTCCTTGGAAAATGATTACAATGTTACTTCTTTCTTCTGAGTATTTCAATAAGGTCCAAACCTTGCAATACTCTTGGCTCTAGGGACGCCATGCTGTATCAATCCGTTAGCATTTCTATGAGGCCCGTTTGCTGCCTAACTGTGGGAATAAAAATATGAAATATTTTGTATAACTGTAACAAATATCTTCAAATTCGAATACAATAATGACTGTAACATGCGTAAATAAATAATGATTATTTCATGATTTGTTGTAGGTCATTTAAATGATTTTATAAACCTACTACAACGACATATTCTATGAATGGGGCATTGTACTGAATTAAATGTTTCTTTACATCATTGAATTAAATTAAATGTTTTATTTATCATTTTATATAAATATATCTATTATCATTGGGTTTCAGACCACAAAACGATATCTATCTTTTTAAAAACCAAAATTATCAGTATTTATTAAGAGAGGTAGGGCATAGCGATTTATCGCTCGAACTGGAGCAGCCCGACTGGTGAAATACCTCCACCTTACAGAAGACCGCAGCCAAATGACAATCACTTCTGTGTTGTTGTGTTCCTGCGTGTGATTAAGGTTTCCAGAGCTCCTGGGAGGTGCTACATTAGTAGCAGGGGTCAAGCCTTCAAGGTAAGGGCAACAAGTCCAGTAACAGATTTATTATGCAGTACTTGTCACCCTTAAGCTAGGACCTCATTACCACTTAACATCAGGTGAGATGAGGTCAATCTTGAAGTGCAATATAAAAAAAAAGTTTCCCGTCTCCCGCGTCCCTCTGCCCCGCGATTTAAAGTGTAACGGGCAGTTACTTAGTTTAACAGCGGCAGGTGTTAACAGCTTAAGTAGATACATACTTATGCGTCTGACAAAAAATCATGTTGGGGTTGAAAAACAATTTTGATATTTTTTTACATGGTACATATATGTATATGCATAGATGCCAAAAATGCAATAAAACTATTTTTGATTTTAAAAATAAACCAGTCACCGATGCTACTTAGCTCAACAGCCAGGACAAAAAATTCAATAAATATTTTTAACCCTATAACAATAATGAGAGTTCTATCATCCCTGCAAAGGACTGACAGAGGTTTAAAAACGTATCGTTCGCCAGATGACAAATGCAAGTTCTTTACGGCAACAAAGTGCTCAACAAATGGCGGTATTTATTCTAAATCAGAATGATACATCGGACCCAGTTGGCTGGATCCGAGAGCTAAGCCTCGCAAATGTGTGGATAACCTGCTGTTATCCTCTACAAAATATTTCAGTCCGTGTTTGGCGAACATTACCCAAAGCCCGCCGGTCCGCCTAAGTGCCTTTGTAGCTCTTATGAATACATTTCCCGCGATTCGCGATCAAGAAAGCAGGTATTTGTGAGATAGGTTTTAAAATCACAAATTTGCATTACATTGTTTTTCCGACAGTGATGCGGTGAGATGTGTTGGTAGCGATGTTTGTGGTGTCCACCAAGGTATATTAGCATTGGCAGTGGTGGTAACACAATTTTAAAGCTAGACTGTGCCTTAACTGTTGGGCTGCATATTAAGTATGGTGGAAAGCAGCCTTAGATAGATATTTTAAATTGCACTGAAATTGGGCTTTCAAACTCATGCTTCAAGACTTTAGCAAAGTTTAGATATATATATATATAGCACAGCAATAAAGTCGTACAAAAATGTATACTTATGGTATATGCTTCATATTTATTGACTGACTGGTCAGTTGTCCCTAATCATAGATCTCAATTAAATAATTTATCTGGAATCCGAGTCCCGATTTCTTGAAATTCGAGTCACGGATAAAATGTTTTATTAGGTATATAAAATTTGTATAATGCCCATATCATTGATATTGTTACGCGCCACGATCGATGGTGTTCTAGTAAACAGCGCCATCTAGTTTGGAAAGGCGGGACTTCAGAGAGTCGAGACGCGTACGCCAGAACTTACTAGAACTATGGCCGTACGCTCGGTCAAGGCCGGACTGCGCGCGAATGTTCCGGATGTTTCTGCGTTGGAAGGTTCGGGAACGGCCGCGGCAATATAAAAGGCTGGGATTCACCGCGACCGGGACAGTATTGAATTAGCGATACAAGTGATTACTTCGAAAGCGATTTTGAAGTGCGACTTGGGAGCGATTGTTGTTTTAATTAGTGGCGTTCAATTAAAGTGTGACTTTTTATCGGCTGTTTTTATTGTCACGAACCCGAAGCTCGTAACAATATTTATAACATTTTAATTTATTTTATTTTATCCTATCTCCATTATAAAAAAAAAACCTTGTTTTGCACGTCTTATTATTTAGTCGGTTCGTTTGTTACAGCAACCTAACAGTACTAGAATGCACCTTTTCAGATTTTTTATACATTATGCTTTACTTTTTTATTCTGACATTGACATTTAACTTGACTATATTGTTTTTTTTTACTGAAAATTAGCGTATTTTGCTAATTAGTGCTATTTACTAGCATATGTGTATTAATGATCGTAAAAGTGGAAATAATTTATTAGTTATATTTTAAATAAAAATAAAAGTTAAGACTCAAATCAAATTAGAACAACAGTTGCCCTAGCTCAGGCTGTAATGTGGCCAGCGCTTCGGCAACCCGACCTTGCCTTTCGTCATTTGATGTATAACAACTAATTATTGTGTTGGAAAAGTTAACCCAAACTCCGTAATAATATGTTATTCGGCTCAAGTTGTAGATGCTCGGTCGCGATACAGAATGGGTGTTACTCGCTGAGCCTTGGAAGTTGCCAAGTGATCAATCAGCGGAACATTATAATTACAGTTGGTGTAGTTTTAACCCTATATCGATATTATCGTGGACGCTAACATACTACGGTAGGTGAGAAGTATGTGTGTGAGAGCTAAGGGTGATCTCGATTGAAAGTGGTAGAAACATTTGGCTATGGACGTAATTTTTTATTGATATGTACTTTCTTTCAACCTTCGACCTCTTTAAAGCAGTAGAGACGCGTTGGGTAGCGCTACACGCAACGGGGCAAGAGTGTTGTTAGACATTGTGATGAGCGAGGCATCTAATGTCAACCAAGCCAACGGCACGAGCGGCTTTTGGTGCCGGCGGCATGAGGCTTAGGCTTAGACGTGGTAGAAAAGCCGGCGGCAAGGCAGTCTGAAAGCCGGCGGCCTGTGTGGATGCACCGCGAGGCGTCTAGCGATGCGGCACGCTGAGCATACAGCGAAACGGCACACGAGGTATCATGTGGCAGCTATATTTAAACGATTCTTCTATTAACTGGGGTAACTTAATGCTTCTACCAAGCTGTTGACAAGTGTAATTAAATTCGATCGTAATGATTGTTCATTATGCACTTAGCATCATCGTAAACAATTTTGATGCTAGTGTGCTCTACTACTACTCGTAGTAACTATGACAATCAAATGGCACTGTCGAAATTCCCTTTTTACGAGGTATGAAAATACTTTTCACTGTAGGCTAGGTATGCGAAAGAATGAGAAAGAGATATGTATTCCGCTTTTCCGCTCTGGTTAGAACGGATACTACCTACTTAAATGTGTTCACACCTCTCATCGCCTAAATCGTAGTGTGATAGGATATAGGGTAATATAGTTCGGATTGAGCGGAGTTTCTCACACTACCATGACTAAAGGCGAAGGTCCAATCGGTTAAAGTGGGTAGTCTCTGCCCTCTTTGGGGCTGAGAAGCCCCACACACGCCGTCACCTCCTCACAGGTATCGGTACGATTTGTTTCTGTATTTATCTATTTACCCATTTATCATTTAATCACAGAAAGATGATCTGCCAAGATCAATTATAGCGGCCATCGTACCACTATCAAAATACCCTAAGTAACCATATTTGTAACATCAAACCAGAATGCAAACATGTAGATCAATGTACCGACAAAACCTCCTTACAACGTATTGTAAACAAATTAAACGCATCTTTGCATCTGACTTTACCCCCTCATCTGAAAAACAAATCAAACACACCCCCAATACTTATCCCGACACAAATGCTTAGTTTCCTTAACTGCACGGTCGTGACTGGCAATCAGCGCCTCCATGCCGAAGTGCATTCTGATGCATTTGCGCAGAGTGCAATTTCACGTGCGTTCGGATGCAAGAGTCGTCTCCGCAGTCGGCGGACGCGTTTTGTATGTTAATGCGGTTCAGCACCTGCCGTTTGCACATACATATGTATGCGCCACGTACATGCTTACAAATGGGAGATTCTGTGAGAATCTTCAACTTTTTTTCCGCTTGTAAGATTTTTTTTCGACAACGGAAACTCCTTTGACATTTGGAGACGACTGTAATAGTAGATTTAAAAAAATAAGTTGACTATCGAGTGGATGTTGACTTACATGGCGTAGGATGACCCTCGGTTATGTGAACTGACGACTGTAGGAAAATCAACGGCAAATATATTTACTCTTAAACATTACATCAGTAACACTTATGAATAATCTCTACATTAAAAAAGGAAGTTACCTCTGGTTCAGAACCTATAACTATTCACGCATTTATTTTTTTTTCTACATAAACAGTGCTAAATACCTAAATCTGAGTAAAGAGATACGAGCTATAACGCTTAATCTAAAATGAAAAATGCTCATATTAATGTAAATTCACTGGTTTGGAACCTAGAACTGCTGGGAAGATACCAGATATACAGGTCAGGAAGGTCAGGAAGACCTCTGTCTTCACCTGTATACAGGACGCTTCCTGTATAGGCAGACGATGAAAGACTATTTATTATTTTATTAGAGGTAAAAAGACAAGCAACAACACGGAACAATAGATATTTTAAATAAACCTTCAATTAAAGATTTGATAGACGCATAGTTGCAACCTAAAAACCGGTCAAGTGCGAGTAGGACTCGCGTGGAGAGGGTTCCGTACGTTAGGCTCATAGGTCACAATAACTGCCTTCACTTGATTGTGAGAAACAAAGAAATATCTTAATAGTCTCTCCCTATCTTCCATCTCCCTCTTTTAAAAAAAATACCAAATTCCTGGCCATAATTCTTCGCCCCACAAACCCCCCTACGTGGGGCAATCCGTAGTTCATGAAATAATGTGTAATCTGCTCTTAGACTGATGTGTCAGACCTCTTGAAATTAAGCATCACATGGCACAGGCAGGTAACAATAAAAAAACGTAAATTTAACAAAACAACCCTTTTTTTAAATCCATGTACTTCTTATAGGTTTTCCTGTAATCTATAGGTAAAGAGCTATATTCCGCATTCATTTCAAAATTTTTAGCCGAGTAGTTTCCGAGATAGGTCAATTTTCGCCTATTTTCTTAAATAACTTAAAAACTATTTATTTCAAGATTATAAATGATACATATTTGCAATCCTTACAGCAAGATCTTTCATTTGATATGTCACACGATATGGTTAGCGAATCTTTTTTTTTAATGTTGTGATTTACCCTCCAAAAGTGACCCCCAAATTCATAATGTATTTATTTACGTCACACATGCACCTTTGGGTCTTTAAATTACATGTGTGTACCAAATTTCATCTCAATTGGTCCAGTGGTTTTAGAGTAATCGGCTGTGACAGACGGACGGACAGACAGACACGCGAGTGATCCTATAAGGGTTCCGTTTTTTCCTTTTGAGGCACGGAACCCTAAAAATGAAACTAAACAAGCCTTGAAGCCTTTTTTCACTTTGTGGCCGTGCGCGTTACATTACTATTTTCTCAGTCACATAAGGTTTAAATTAGATTAGAATTATGCCAAAAATTCTGAACACTTTAGGCATTTTCTGCAATGTTTATGTTGACATACAGAGACCTACGTTCGTATTTATTATGAGGACAATATTTTTTTTGTATTTTGCATGATACTGATGTTTGAAATATTTAATCGAAGCAATAAACACAATATATCTTCGTAAAAAATTCCGTTCCAATTTTGCATTTTTTGCTCCCTCTCTAATTCATAACCTCGAAAAAAACGAAACGCTTCAATTTCAATTTGGCCTGTCCATCCCCTCGTATTATTGCTAATCCACTGAATTATGAATAAAACTCGACAATGACGAAATAACAAGAAGCAAGTGTCCGCCAGTACAAAAGCGTTGAATAGGACAGCCGGCTTTAGCTGATACTTCTGGCTAATGCGCCTTCAAGGGCTAAGGGATAGCGGAAAGTGAAATGAAAACCGAGAACGAGGTTAAGCGACTCACACAATAGCTTAAAAACAGAGCTAACAGACTTCCTTTTAATACTGTACACGCGAAAGTTTGTAAGAATAAATTGATATTTGGATGTTAGTTAGTCTTTTACGCAAAAATGGCTAGATTTGCAAGCTCCCCCGAACAGACGAAGGCGAGCAAGACCAGTCAGCTCGTTACCACGGTTGGTGTAACCCAACCGAAACGTAGTAAGTAGTTCGTATTAACTAGCCAATAAAAATGGTGTCGCGTTTTGACCAGTTAATTTATTTTAAATGTTTAAAATGGAACGCGGAAGTCTTAAAGTTTAATTTAATGTAAATTGGTAGAGTAAGAAATGAGATTGGTATTGATAGTTCTTCTTCTTAGTAGTGCACTCTTGACGAAGTGGTCGTGGTCATGATGCATCGCCTTTAAGTGTAGCTTTTGCCAGATGCCACCATCT